>JAJJMB010011222.1:2051117-2077100 GCA_023531105.1 Papaver atlanticum | reverse complement strand
TATACCCACAGGCATCCCTATTTCTCAATGCTTTCACCATGCTTTGTGTCAAGCATCATATTCTACCAACTGACTATAAGCAACACACATACCCACAGGCTAGCCAAGGAAAAGTTATGCAATCTAAAAATACCAGGCTACACATACTTAGATGTTATACGATCTAGAAATACCATAACTAGTATGACTTAGATACTTGCAAGAAAATCTAAATAATACAACATAAAAAGAGTTTTGGTCAAGCATACAATCACTTAACTCAACAAATTTTTCAACCATATAATACATCCTTCTAAACAGATAACACACTTCCACATGCCAAGAACCCAAAGCCACAAAAAAAATCAACCAAGGAAGAAATCAATACTTGGAAGCAACCATTACTAACAGTAACACCCTAATTTCATAGCAAAAAGAAAACAAGTACTCAAACCGATAAACCCATTTCTCAAATTGTTAAATCCAACTTTCCCTTGCTTGCATCAAACATGAAACACAAAATATACATAATAATCATGTCAATTTCATGCTTAACAACATTAATAACAACAAAAATCAAACAACAGGCAAGCTATAACCGATTTGTGAAAAAAAATCAAAATCTAATTTCGAAATTCTCAATTTCAGATATCCACAAACCCTAATTTCAGAAATATCAATCATCTAACTTCACTTATAATCAACAAAAACATCATGCATGAGTTGATTTTAACAAAAATAAACAAAGGGTTTAAATTACTTACTTGTTTTCTGAATGAAAAACTAATCTTCTCTAAGAATCTCTGACCAAAATCAAAACATCACCATCTATCGATCTAACTCACGAATCACAATTCAATCTTTCTCTTAGTCTCTAGCTTCCCATCACACCCTCTCTATCGATCTCTATATACCTCTATCTCGATCTAACTGACTAACTCCCTCTCTTTCTTTTTCTCTCGATCTCTTTCTGTTAACTGTTAAAACAGTGAGGAAAAAAAATGTTTAAGACCAAAGAGGCTAACAGTAGCAGGTGTTCTCGACATCTAATATCTGGGGTTTGGAAATTACTAGTACACCCCTAGGCTATCGGATGTCAGAATTTAACCAATCAGATATGTCCTAATCAAGTTTTGATAAGGTTAGGAGCTAAAATCCGATAATGTGTCCGGTTCCGAAATCCGATAAATCGGATTAAATCCTATAGGATGTCGAATTTTCGGAAACGGATCTCGAATTTCAGAAGTTTATTGACAGGCCTACCAGGCAGCAAATGGCATGGTTAATCATGCGACAGATGGAAGTCAAATGGGAAATCTATCAACAAAAATTTGGGACCAGGAAATCCCACTTTTTATTTGTCAAATAATTTTCCATGACTCTGTGGGTACCACATACCCACGCGAAATTGTAACCTAATACTCTTACTTATATATAATGCATTCTTCACAGAAAAAGAAAAGAAGTAAAGGTGTGATGTCTTTTTCTATTGGTTGTTTATCATAGAAGAGAATGATAAACAAACGTTTCTTTCAAAATGTTAATCGAATACTAGACCCACAGATTCCTGATGTAATTCCCTTTTCATAATAAAAGTTCAGTATATCAATAAAATAAAAACAATATAACCCAAAAGTAGTCGCTTATGTCCAACAAATTGACCGACATGAAAAAAGAAAAGGAAATAGTTAAAACCCATTATATACTTTGTTCTGGAATTAAGAAATATGTATGTAATTCAATATATCACAACTTTACAAGTAAATAAGTAATGTAAAAACATTAGCATCACTCAACACTACAGATTTAAACCTTATTAGGGAAAAAAAAAAAAAAAAAAGTCCAACAGAAGATCAACTAGTCAATCGAGATTGAAATCAGTTGATAAAAGCTACAAACCATAAATTCCCTAATAGCATCCTAAATATATTATCTCTTTGAAAACAGCTTTCTATAATACCCTTTGTGAACCCTTTATATATTTTTTTCTATGAGATCAAGGTTACAATTTCTTCTTTGTCAAAGAAAATGAACAGTTTAGCCTCTAAGTTTGTCGTTACACTTCGAGCACATCCTTGAAGAGGACTGGTCATATGATTTTTATGAGAAGCAACAGATAAGGAAACTCTTTTTGATTCACATACAAAATTACTAGACAGAGCATCTTGCAGAAGTTTTAGCTCCAAGGCGTTTTCCTCTGATCTTAATTTGAGGTTGCTTATTTCCTTCTATAATAATGTATTCTCCTCAATTAAGAGTTTGATATTTGAATCTCTTTCATTAACCTTGATAATAAGGTATTGTAATGACCCGACCCTCCACTGATATTGTCCCCACTCATCCACTGTAGTTATTGGCAGTATGGGGTTTTCAACGGGAACCGTTGCGGTCAACCAGCAACAACTTCCTGGAGGTCAGTCATCCCTTACCTAGCAGCATCTTCTTGCGAGGTCACTCATCTATGGATTACTTCCATCCGAGCACGCTTAACTGCAGATCTTTTTGCCAACTCTAGAGAAAATTATGCTGATAAGGCCTTGGTTTTAGGAAATAACAAACCGTTAATATATTTCCTATCTGCCGAATCGGGGTATTACAATATCACCACTTTAAATTTGAGCCTTCCCTGGCTTCGAAATATATTCAAGTATACATCTTCGACGTTTCCTACCACTCATGAGACCAATACCTAACCCAATCTGTCCAACATACTCTCTCACCTCGATAGGTAACCCGTCGTCAGATCTGATACCATTCTTGATGACCCGTCCCTCCACCGATATTGTCTGCACTTAGCCACTGCCTAATCCGACAGTTTGGGGTTTTCAACGAGCATCACTGCGGTAATCCAGTAGCAGTTTTCCCGGAGGTCATCCATCCTTAGATTACTTCCGGGTATTACAACACCACCACCACAAATTGGAGCCATCCTCGGCTCTGGAATATATTCAAGTACAAATCTTTGACGTTCCCTTCCCCTCATGAGACCAGTACCTAACCCAAACCATCCAGCGTACTCTCTCACCTACCATTTGTAATGACCTGACCATACACCGATATTGTCCCCACTTAGCCAATGCGGTTATCCGGCAGTGTGGGGTTTTTGACGGGCACCACTGCGCTAATCCAACAACAACTTCCCAGGAGGTCACACATCTTTGGATTACTCTTGCACGAGCATACTTAACTGCAGAGTTTTTTTGTCAAATCTAGAGCAAACTGTGATGAAAAGGCATCGGTGTTAGGAAATGACAAACCATTACATATATTTCAATCGAAGAACCCTACCTGCCGAATTTGTGTAATATATTTGTAATGACCTGACCGTACACCGATACTTCCCTACTTAGCCACTGCAGTCATCTAGCAGTGTGATATTTTTAACGGGCACCGCTTTGGTCATCAAGCAAAAACTTCCTAGGAGGTCACCCATCCCTGGATAACTCCCGCCCGCTCACGTTTAACGGCAGAATTTTCGGCCAACTATGGTGCCAATTGTGAAAAGGCCTCGGTATAATTTAGACGTTCCCTGCCTTTTGTGAGACCAGTATCTAGTATAACCTCCCAGTATACTCTCTCACCCGAGCACAATCAACCCATCCCTATTTGTATCCCAAATAACGTTGATATTATTCTCATTTATCCATTGTGGTTATCCTGCAGTGTGATATTTTTAACGACATTATTCCAGTCATCCAGCAACAGCTTTCCCGGAGGTCATCCATCATGTGACTGCTGAGAAGTTTTTCACAACTCATTCAAGTGTACCCATTAGCCCTCGGTATAATGTAAATATTTCGTCCTCTTGAGAGACCAGTATCTGGTGGCATAACTGCCCAATATACTCTCCCACCCGAACACAAGCAACGATATTGTTCTCATTTACCCAAACACAATCTTTCCCTAGTTGTATCCCAATTAACACTGATATTGTTCTCATTTACCCACTGCATTTATCCTGCAGTGTGATATTTTTAACAGAACTACTGATGTCATCCAACTGCAATTTCCAGAGAGGTCACCCATCCTATGACTACTCTCGGTCGAGCACGCTTAACTTAAAAGTTTTTCTCACGATTCAGTCAAGTGTATTTATTAGTTTTCGGTATTAGAAAAGAACAAACCATTACTTATATATACAAGCCCAGTCTCCAACATTCCCTGCCAGTCATGAGACTTGTATTTGACCCAACCCGTTGCGCGTACTCTCTCACCTCGGCAGGTGATCCATCATCGACTCTGATACCATTTGTAATGACCCGACCCTTTACTGATATTGTCCCTCTAGCCACTGTGGTTATTTGGTAGTGTGGGATTTTCAACGGGCATTTCTGCGGTAATCCAGCGGCCATTTTTCGAGAGGTCATCCATTCTTGGACTACTCCTGACCGAGCACGCTTAGTTGTAGATTTTTTTTCCAACTCTGGAGCCAACTGTGCTGAAAAGTCCTCGGTGTTAGGAATGAACAAACCATTACATATATTCCAATAGGCGAACCTTACCTGCTGAACCCGGGTATTACAAAACCATCAACTTAAATTGTAGTTGTCCTCGGCTCCGCATTATATTCAATCCTATATCTTCGACGTTCCCATACCCTCATGAGATTAGTACCTAACCCAAACCGGCCAGCGTACTCTCTCACCCTTGGAAGGTGACCCGTCCTCGGATCTGATACCATTTGTAATGACCCGACCCTCCACTGATACTCCCTCCACAGCGGTCATCTAATAACAGCTTCCCCGGAGGTCACCCACCCCTGGATTACTCCCGCCCGTGCACGCTTAACTGCAGATCTTTTTGCGAACTTTGGAGCCAATTATGCTGAAAAGTCACCGGTGTTAGGAAAAACCAAAAGGACAAATAATTACCTATGTTCCATTCGGAGAACCCTACCTCCCGAATTGGGGTATTAATGGTATTGACTCTGTTTTTCAGAAAACTACAATGTTAAATGGTTGATAATTTTAGCACTTTCTTAATTTAAATGCTTCCCTTTTAAAAACTGATTCTGACTCATTAATAAGATAGGAGGGTCTTATGCTTAGTTATGTCTCGCCATGCTTATTAGATTAAAAGGATTTTTCATCTATTTTTAAAGATGAATAAGATCTTGGCTCATTAATAGAAATTGGTAGAGCATAGCTTGGTTGAACCCACCAAGCGTTGGTATGTCAAGTTTGGTTGTCATATTTTAGTGAATTAAAACTCAATTTAAGAGTCGCTTGATTATGTACTAGAGACAACTTCGTATAGGTTAGACTAGAAAGAGTAGGATAATGAGACATACAAGTATTACTTGAAGACTTAAAGAATGTGAAGAAGTAAAGAGCTAGATCGACAACATCATCCTTCCTCTTGAGGTTAGTAATATTTTGACTTGAACTGTTTCATTCCCAACGTATCTTTCAAGTCGTGCTATATTGAAAACATAACTGCGAAGCTGTGAATGATTATACTCTAGTAGACATAGTGTTAAGGAATTATAATACGAAGTATAACGCTTATCTTTTGAACTTCGTATATAAGACATTGACATAATCATATGAATGCTATTGTGATTATGTGTATGGGTATGGGTGAAGATTTCGTCATAGGAAACAATGTTTACATTCATTTAAAGGGAGTACATTCATGAACTTGTTTTATGAATCGAAAGGGAAATCGCTAGGCTTATTGGTATTGTTATTCATTGCATATCTTTGGATTACCAATATGTGTGAGTTAGTAGAACCGATCATAACTTGTTATGTATCTTGGTAAAACTAGTCACAATGCATGACTTATGTATTGGTATGACTTTTATTAGTGTAACCGATCCTAAGTAATCACCTAAGATGGTATGATCGATAGTTGTAATTGGTGTGACCGATCACAAAAGAGTAGTAATCAGTCCTTGTAATTTGTATAACCGGTCCTGGTAATTGGTGTAACCAATCCTGGTAACTAGTGTGACCGATCACAAGTAATACCATGAGAATATGGTAACTGGTCCTGGTAATTGATGTGACCAATTTGGTAACTGATGTAACCGGTCCCAATAACCATATTAAGGTAGAACCGATCCTTGTGTTTGGTAGAACCGTAAACCCATGATTAGTGTGTTGATTTGATCAATCACATTGTTCTTGGAAATCAGATGAACCATTTCTAAACTTGTTTGAAAGTGTGGTATAATCAGTTCCAAGATTGTAAATATGAAAGAGGATTTACAAAGAATTAAGATGTCGACATACTTTGAACATGTTCAGTAACTCTTATCTTTTATTGTTCAAAGATATTCCTTAATAGCTAAAGGAGATCCCGGACCGAAATAAGTTGAGAATCTTTTAATTAAGGTTGTTAATTTTTATATGCTTTTAATTACCAGCAATTAAAATGCATATCTATGGAAAATAAAAATTGGTAATGTGCATTTACTAATTGGAGATTTTCTAGTAGGATTTCGGTTATTTTTGGACAGAGCATTTCCAAGAATTATGAAAACCGATTTTGGAAATATTGCATATCTTAATAATATTTCGGTTTTGGAAATTCATTGGTGTCCAAACTTCTTTGGTCTATAAATACCCAAGTTTGCATTTCATGTAAACTATCCTAAGAGTCAGCAAAATTACCTTGTTGTGTTGTTACTAGTCGATCCGTCTATTCAGAGAGGAAAGTACCCTAATTAGGCGAAATCTCTTACGACCGCTCGTTTAAAGACTTCTTTGGGATCAAGAAGCTCTATAAGTACCGTTGGTGGGAAACTAGATAATTCCAGTATTATTAGTTTTCGATTTGATTTGATTGACTAACATTGTTGAACTTTGATTGCACCTAGTTTGTTTATTCTTGAGAATCTTCTCTTCTGATATAAGATTCCCTCAAACTAGATCGAAGTGTCGACGGGATCTTTAGAACTGTTTGTCGATCTAAAGACGTCTTGTGATAATCCATTGTTAACAGACTCTGTTATGTGCGTGATTGATCAAAAGAGATTCAAGTTTTTGTGTGCAGGTGTTTATCTAAGATTTAAGAAGATTTGAAGACGAAGAAGATTTCTGATTTGTGTTCATAATCTTTGGTGTGCACAAAACTTGATCGGCTGGGATCCAACTATAATCGGTTTATCTTTTGGTAGATTTGATTGATTAGTTGCGTAGATCGGCATCAGTATTTAGTTTCTGGATAGATCCTATTATTGATTGCAAAATCTAAACTCGACTACCATTTAGTTGTTTGTTAGATAGATCTAAACCTGACAAAGGAGTTTATTGGATTAAACAGAAGAGCCTTTGTCTAACTCATATCATTGGGATAGAATAGAGTTGATACCGAACAGATTTGTTGTTCCTTTACTGTTTGGAATACGAACCAAAGGAATTGTTCTAATGCGTGCACTTATTGAATGTCAGAAGCGCATGGATACTGAAGAAACTAGGTGAACTATAGGTTTAGTTGCTTGGTCTCAACTATACGAAGTTAGGTTGATTTTATATACCGGCTTAATTCTGAGAGTATTCAATTCTGGACTAGGTCACGGGGGTTTTCTGCATTTGCGGTTTCCTCGTTAACAAAATCTTCATGTGTCTTTTACTTTTTTTTTCCGTAATTATAATTGTTGTTATTATAATTTAAAGTAAATTACACAAACGTTAACTCCGTATTACTTGATAGTGATCCTATAGAGTTTGGTTAAGTCCGAACCTATTATCAAGTAATCACACTTTGATTGTTGTACTATCTCGATCTTGTATCCATAGACGATCACACAAAGTGTGAATACCGATTCGTTGTATTTTCTCGACTCAGTCCATAGACAATCACTTTCGGTAAGAGGACTTATATGTGGAAAAGTTTTATATTGAGGTATTTTTGGGTACCCTCGTCTTTTCAATTGGTATCAGAGCAGGCAAACACGAAAAGATCTAACAATCTATGTTTGGTGCGATCCAACCTATAAGAATTGAATCTATGTCTGATTCAGTTAACGTAGAGCAAAAAGATGATATACTTCAGAAAGGCTATTTGTTTTCTAAACATGGTAAACAGATCAGTTCTGTTAGTTCTTTGATTGGACAAACCTCAGGGAATATTAATCATGATGAGTTAATAAGAAAACAAATACTTGGGTCAGACAGTTCAGACTCATATGACAGTGATGAGATTAAATTTTTCATAAAGCTTGCTGAAAAATATAATCTAAAGGATAATATTTATTATCCATCTGTCGAGAGAATCATTAGAGAATCTCTAATAAAAACCAGGTTGCATGAAGAAGATGTCTCTCAAGAAACTCTTGAAGTTCATGAACCTCATGATATGATGATTATCACATCTAGTCTATATCAAGGTGAAAATTGTGTTCCACTTTCTCTTGAAACTGAATCTGAAGGATTTGACAATGATCAAATCATAAAAAATTTATTAGTTAAGAAAAGGATATGTAATTCCCGGAATCTCTTAGCTAATAAACGACATCCTGATTCCAATAGTCTAATCACTTGCAAGAATCAAGAGAAATGTGTTTCAAGGAATAATCCAACAACTGATATCTGGTCAAACACAACATTTGACAAGGATTCTCCTACTGACTATGGCAACGTTCAGCAGAAATGCACTCAAATGATTTCAAATCATGTTGTTTTGTTGTTGATCAACTGTCTAAATCAGAATCAAGGAAACAATCTCATCAAAAGATGATGTCATATTCAAAGAATTTTTTGGGACGATATAAGAGCTCTTCTCAATTCATGTATCAAAAGAATTCTTGTCACACGTATGATCCTTCTGATGCATCAGATCACTCAAGTTGTGACTTAATGGAAAAAGACTATTCTTGGAATAGTTTCAGAAAGAAAGATGTTCAAAAACATCATGATAGATCATGTTCCAAAAAATGAAGACGAGCAATCAAGTGCTCACTTCAACAATTAAGTTTGTTGATCGGATTTTCCCATCTGTGCTCAATTTAAATAAATGGGAAAATCTTAAAAGAGCACTGGAATATGAGAAATGTATATTTCTGTACCCATCATGAACATCTAAAGTATTTTTATAGTTTTGGAATACTCTTTTCTATTTTTAGAAGAATACTTTAGATCCTAGGAAAGCTCATGAATAAAATTAGGTAGAATATTTTAACACCCTCTTAATCATACTGTTTCGGAAAACCTACTCTGTTATTTTCGAAAGTGTATATTTTTACGACTTTTATCAAATAAAAAATACCTTGATTAGGTATCTCAAAACTTGGAAACCAAGTTCGATTTGATATATAAAACGTCTTAAGAACCGATTCTTCTCTTCTTGTTTTGTCTACGGTTAAAGATGGGTGACGATACTATTGATATCAATTCACAATTACAGAAGCTTAAAACATGTCCTCCCACTGAGATTAAGTGCTACTACTCAAGGGAACATAAGAAGAATCATATATCACTTGATCTCATGTTCTATTTAATGAGAGATTTTTAGATTGCTCGAGAACATTTGGAAGCTTCTGAAAAAAATGAGAAGTGGCTTGAGTCAAAACTTTTGAAGTTGATTGTGGAAGTTAATCTTTTGAAACGAAGACTCAATCTCCTAAAATAAAAATAAAAGACTCAAGAATCAATGCTCTGAAGAATCTTCGGTGAATAATAAGAGCACTTCTAGAGATTAAGTTATTTGCTGTTATACTTAATCCAAACAAAATAGACATCAGTTTTTGATTTCTTTCAATTATTGTGTAAGGTCTATTGCTGAATAAAACTATCTAATAGTAATGAATAAAATTATTATTTTATAATTTTTCTTGTGATAGTTTTTCGTTTACTTAGCATGTGCTTGAATGCTTTATATTATTGCTATGTGTAATGGGATGTTTGTTTTTGGTTATCTTAACCTTAATATTCGATCTCATATTATCTGTGAACCCTTATTGTTTGTGTGATTTTTTGTTTTAGCGGGATTAAGTTCTAGCCCATGTTGGTAGGCTTTATCAAAGGATCATAAGGTAATTCGATTGAAACTCATATGTGAAAAAGTCACAATATGTTGAATTTTTGTTTAACATAAAAGCATATGTGTTTCGGGGTTTTCAACTTTTGTTATATATTAGTTAAAAAACGATTCAACCTTTCTCTGTTAAAGGTTGATGTTGTTGTTGTTCTTTTGTTCTTGCGAGAGGATGACAACATAATGGGGGAGAGTTTTAACTTGAACTTGCTTATAATGATATATCTTTTGGGGAGAAGAGGATGCGGAATATGAGGTAACAAATTTGTTAGTTAATCGTTTTCCTGTTTAAGAAAAGCTTGAGTTTATTGCATATATTTCTCTTTTGCTTAACAAAATTCGGTACAATTGATGTTTATTCCATTATGTGTGTGTGTGATTCAATTGTTTCCGGTTAAGAAAAACTAGTTTGATATCTTTCTTTATTGGTTGGTATCAATTGTTTTAGACTTAACGAAATTTCGGTACAATTGCGGTGCTTTAATGTCTATGTTTATTTCAATTGCTTCCAGTTAAGAAAAATAATTGTGCAAGTCGATTTATTTGGTTTGTATGTATTGTTTATGGCTTAACAAAATACGGGATCATTTGTTTAGTCCAATTCGATTCTGGATAAGAGAAACTAAGTTAATTCTGCTCTTAGTTAGACTTATCAAAAGTAAAGGATTCGGTTATTCAAGTCTAATCGAATGCCTTGACAAGAAATATTAGTTAACTAACCTAGTATTTGTCTTGTCCAAAGTGGAAGGTGTAAGTTATTGTCTGAATAATTAGATCCTGATGAGAAAAATAAAGTTAATTCTGATCTTTATTTTGGTCTTATCGAAACAAGCGATTGTACTTGTGCAATCGGTTTAGCAAGGGAACTAAGTTTTCTTAGTCAATTTATTAAACTATCAGGGAAAGTTGCTTCGGGCAATTGTTTCCTTGATAACATATCAAAACCAAATTACTTGTAGTTTCGGTTTTGGTATTGGTTATCTAAAATGGTATGTGAATCCTTCGTGCTTAACTCAAACTTTATCGAAGTGTCGACGGGATCTTTAGAACTATTTGTAGATCTAAAGACATCTTGTGATAATCCATTGCTAACAGACTCCTTTCTATGCGTGATTGATCACAAGAGATTCAAGTTGTTGTATGCAGGTGTTTATTGAATATTTAAGAAGATTTGAAGACGAAGAAGATTTCTGATTTGGGTTCATAATCCTTGGTGTGCACAAAACTTGATCGGCTGAGATCCAACTATAATCGGTTTATCTTTTGGTAGATTTTATTGATTAGTTGCGTAGATCGGCATCAGTATTTAGTATCTGGATAAATCCTATTATTGATTGCAAAATCTAAACTTGACTACTTGTTAATTGTTTGTTAGATAGATCTAAACCCGACAAAGGAGTTTATTGGATTAAACAGAAGAGCCTTTGTCTAACTCATATCACTTGGATTGAATAGAGTTGATACCAAACAGATTTGTTGTTCCTTTATTGTTTGGAATACGAGCCAAAGGAATTGTTCTAGTGCGTGCACTTATTGAATGTTGGAAGCGCAGGGATACTGAAGAAACTAGGTGAACTATAGGTTTAGTTGCTTGGCTCAACTATACGAAGTTAGGTTGATTTATAGCGGCTTAATTCTTAGAGTATTCAATTCTGGACTAGGTCCCGGGGTTTTTCCTGCATTTGCGGTTTCCTCGTTAACAAAATCTTGCTGTGTCTTTTACTTTTGTTTTCCGCAATTATAATTATTGTTATTATAATTTAAAGTAAATTACACAAACGTTAACTCCGTATTTCTTGATAGTGATCCTATAGAGTTTGGTTAATTCCAAACCTATTATCAAGTAATCACACTTTGATTGTTGTATTGTCTCGATCTTGTATCCATAGACGATCACACAAAGTGTGAATACCGATTCGTTGTATTGTCTCGACTCAGTCCATAGACAATCACTTTCGGTAAGAGGACTTATAGGTGGAAAAGTTTTAGATTGAGGTATATTTGGGTACCCTCGTCTTTTCAGAATTTATAAACGTAGTGTTCTCAATGACTGGTGATACGTTTCAAGAGATAAAACTTTTTCCCATTGGTTCAGATTGCTACAAACACGAACTTGTTAGGTATTTAAGGTTGTAACACCCTCACTTTTTGCATGGTGCATGCTCAACGATGTGTCATTGTGCAAGATGATGCCTCATCTTAAGCTTGGGAAGCCTACTCCGGGAAGCAACATTTACCCATGTTGCTTACTTATGGAGGCGTCAATTATGCTACCACATCATTATGCGCATCCCGTACCAAGAGACACAATATTTCTATATTTTGCTAAATGAAGGAAGCATCGTGATGCTAAGGCATCAACATGCTTATCCCTTACTCATGGAAGCAACATTTACCTATATTGCTTACGAGTGGAAGCATTAATGATGCTGCGGAACAATTATGTTGTGATTCTTCCCGAAAGAAGCATCAATATCCCTTCCTCAGGGAGCATCACGAAAATAACAAGGATCTGGCCTATGTCCAAGTGGTTCTGGATTTTAAATTGTAAAAACGTCAATAAGACATATATATAGAGAGGAAGTGTTGGTTGAAGGGTTGAAATTTGATGATTCTTACCCAAGAATCATTGTCCGTGTGTCCCTTCCCTGAAGAAACATCATAGCGCAGTCGCACTATGATGCTTACCCAAGGAAGCATCACTGACCGAATGTAATGGAAGTGTGACATACTGGAAAATTACGCACACGTAGCGATGCTGTGTAGGTTGAACTCCCAGATGCGTCACTCATAATGCAGTAACTGGGTCCTAAAGCTTCACTTTTCACCAGGAAAATGCATGTCGATTTTCCTTTCCATACATGTTTTCCAAGCATGACTCCTTAAACGTCGTTTCAAACTTACCCTTATTCTGGGTGCAAGGCCATAAAGTCTAATGTCGATGCATGCATGAGACTGTCAAGTTATGTCCATGCATAAAACATGCTTTGGACTTGCACATATTCCATTGAAATCCTAATTCTAGCTTTCTCATATTGTTGCGGCAATGAGCTGAATGCATACACTGATATTTCTCATGGAAAGAGAACATCAGTCAGGCTCATGACCTTCTTTCCTCGCGTCATGCTTGATGCAAGTGGTTTATGCAACCCTAACTTACTTACCGATTTAGCTTCATTTCTTGGCCATGACCAATTCACAATTGGTGCAAGCCTACCTCGAAATATGAGCACGCCTATATTGAACGGCTTGATAAGAAGTATGAGCATCCACCGAATGGACTGCAACTTACCTCATCAAGTATGGAAATAATCATCTCTTTCCTTGCTTTGCCAATCCATATTATATGAGTTACCAAAATTTCACAATCACCTCACAATTAGATGATATAAGTGACAAAGTGCTGGACCACTAATATTGCGACTCATTGCGGCTGCCTATGTACCCTTAACCGTACCTTAAAGGGATGAAACACGACCGTATTTCATCGGTGTCAGGATTAGAAATTAAAGACAACTCGTGTTGAAAGTTCAAAGCAAAGGAAGACCTGGTCCGTATAAGCCGAAGGGACTTTCACAGATATACATTAGGCCATGTATAACTGATACTTCCTTGAGTAAGCATCAAGGGACAGTATTGCTTCCAATTCTGACATTAATGCTTCCTTAAGGAAGCTACATAGGTGTTAGAGCACCGCTAGGTCAAACTCGTAAGTTTTGGTATGTCAAGCTTGTTGTCAATTTTAGTTAATCAAAACTATGTCTTGATTTATAGTATACTAAAGTCAGTCTAGGATAAGGAATAAAGCATGTTAGTTTAGTATCAGAATTCATCAATCGAACTTGAAGATTAAGACTGAAGACGGCGTCAACGGAAACTTCATCAACAAAGGTATGTGAAGACTGACTATCCTATTTACTCATATTATCTACCATTCTATCTACTGAGACAAGTCGTATGACTTTGGTAAAATGATTAACATTTGAAAATAAGAATGCAAGCTAAAGTGTAAGTTAAGTTAGTTCTTAAAGTTCACTAATTATTTTACCAGTTCACGAACTTGAACTTATAAGAATAAAAAACTTGATTTTGAATCTCAATTAACTCGTGTACATGAACTAAATCACACAGTTCGCGAACTAGTCGATTTTGAGATTGTAACGGGTACTATTTAATTCAAAGGTACATGAACTTATTTATATAGTTCACTAACTAGATGATTTTGAATGTTTCATGTATACCTTTTATTTATGAGTACACAAACTCTTTTGACAGTTCGCTAACTTGCCAAAATCAAAAGGTTCTTGAGTTACGAGACGATTTTGAAATCACTAACTGTTTTGAAAGTTCATGAACTGATTCGATCTTGTGATACATTACTCTACTTATGCTTGATGGTTTCAGAACTACTTAACTATGGCTCTATGAAAAACCACTTGGTGCATTACTGTTGTGCACATCTTCTTTGTTGATCTATGTTAAAAAGTTTAGTTTTCTAGAATATAAAGCAATTTGTAAACATGAAAACTATTTCATGAACTTGCTTTGTTTAGCATTGTTCATCAATATAAATAGAGGACTCCTTGCACACTAGAAACTAAATTATGGCACTTTTGTGTCCTAGTTGCGGCTAGAGTTGTCCTATAAAAACCTAGGTTTCTTCTAGTGATACTTTATTAGATTACGACTTTGAAAGACTTCACTAAGGGATTTGTGAAGCCCGGTCAGACTATCTTTTACCGGGTAGTTATTGTTATCCGGATCTTGTGCTTATTGATCTTCTAGTTTCTGAACTAAAAATAAGGAATGAGATAGATAGAAACCATAAAGTTCTCTTTGTCCCAGCGTTTCTTATTCCACAAGATAGATATGTAAATCACTTCTGGTTTGATTTGTTTAAATTGTTCTTGTGGGGTGGTAGTGATCTAGGTTTCTCTTTGATAAGAGTATAAGTGTTCCAGATCCTTGAGGTTTGCTGGACTTGTTCTATTACAAACAGATTCCCAGACCTTGATTGAAAAATATCTAAAGAGAAACAATATGCTATCTGTTAGAGGCAAATTAGTTAATAGTCTTCTAAGGAGAACTAGTGTTCTACTAGAAGATTTATAAGAGAAACTTCTAAAGAGAATTGAGAATCAACAAGGAGTTTTATAGGTGTTTAATTATGAAGAAGGGAAATTTTGTGGGTGTACTTTATCTCTATTATATCTAGTCCAAAGCCTGACAGTATGCAAGACGAGTAACAACTTAAAATCAATGTGTGTTCAAATCTGGTGTCTTGTTTATTTATTTTCCGCATTATATTATTTATCTTTGTAATAAAAATATCACAAATAGTACGCTAAATAACATAGACAGTTTTTAAGCCTAAAAGACTATATCGAACCTACAAGATTTATTCTTGAGAATTCATATCTTGAAAGAAAGATTGAAAGAGTTGTTTTTGTTGGAATTCGGTTATGTAACAGTTGGGATACATGTTAAGTTATTACTTGGATATTATTTTTTGAGATCGTCTAAGTTATACTTGTCTTCATATCAGGTATTTATTGTTGATCTGTGCCATTGATTGTGATAAGTTTGTCCATATATACAGTTTTTCGGGATTAAAATTTGGTGGTGTACTTGGTACCCCTTCTTTTTCAATTGGTATCAAGTAGGCAAACACCGAAAAGGCGTAATAGTCTGTGTTTGAAGCATAAATTAACCACCAACCTTTGACGACTCAAATTACTTATGGTATAAAATGGATATGCGTTCCTTCTTACAATACGTGATTTCACTTAAGGGTGAAGGTTTTCAAAGGATACACTCGTCCAACAGTTATTGTCGACAATGTAACCTCCGCTAAAAATTATGGTGAATGTGACCCTAATGAAATCCTTACTGCAAAACAGAATTATGATGGATTGAATGTTATTATACATGTCATAAGCCAATATATCCAACATAACGTGACTACATGTGAAACTTTGAAAGAATGTTGGGACATCTCGGAGACTGTGTCGAAGGAAATACCTCAGGAAAATAAACAAGGATTGAAAACCTAACATGTAATTGGGAAAAAACTTCATATGTCTGATCATAGTACCTTTGAAGAATTTAACCAAAAACTCTCTCAAATAGTTAACTCCTCATATTCGTTAGGAAGAACTATTCAAGAGAAAGATATTGTGTATAAAATTCTCATGTCTCTACATCAAGATACGAGTCTATAAAGCATACCATCAAAGAAGCAAGCGACCTTTTAAAGCTAACAAAGAGTGATCTAGTTGGTAAATTAAAGATCTTTGATAATGAATCCCAGTCTGAAAAAGACATAAGTACTTCTCTTAAAGCTTTGAACGACACTAATTTCTCTAAGGATAAATCTATGTGTGCTAGAGACCAAGGATGATACTCCACGATAATTTAGAAAATTATCGAGAAACAGAAGAAAGAGATTTCTAAATATACAACATCTCCTTATCACAAGTCTCTACCTTGTGTTGATAATGATGTTCAATGTTTCAATTTTAGTGGATTCATACACTTATCATCTATATGCCCTAGCAGAAACTAAAAAAACCCATCATACATTGCAACTCTTATGATTATTATCAAGAATCTAAGACAAACAATGTTGCCTTTATAGGTGGATATTCTGATGAAAAATAAAAATCAAGGTCTGAAAATCCTCATGAAAACATTTTGAATGAGTCTTGTAGTCAAATTCTTGTTGATGATGTAGAAACTGTTAATAATTCTGAAACACGTTTGGATAAACTTTCTGGTGAAAGTGACTCAGATCTTGACAGAGATGTTGACGAGGAAGTATCAAGTTTTATTAAGATTTTGACTCCTTTGTTGAAGAAGAATATGATGACTTATTGTCTCATACTGTTTCTGACTCATCTGTCTCAAGATTATTTTTTTGAGAAGGATCTAAGAAGGTCTTGATTGTGATCGTCGTATAATTAATTCTCTTCCCAAAATTAGTAAAGAATACCTAAGTTCCAGGAAACTTGAGCGTGATGATCTTCGCCGAGATTTCTATAAGTTGGATGAAAAACTGGATGTAGCTGAAGACAGAGAAAGTGCATATGTCTCTCGAGAAAAATGCCTTGAGGATGATCTAGCTGTTGCGCTTGAAAATATCAAAATGCTGGAAGAAGGAAATATTAGTTTGAAAGAAATTAAGCTTAGTAGCTCGGAAAAATTAACCTCGATATTATGAGTATGTAGAAATCATCATGATTTTTGTAGGACATCCTAATCACAAGTTCTCTATTTGTTATTGTAATTATTATCCACATTTTCTTTTCCGAGAGCAGACCAAAAACGGCGGCATGACCTGCCATGTGGGCCCACCCCTCACGGTTTTCTTATTTTCTTATTATTTTATCTCTCTTCATTTTCCTATTTTGATACAACTTCCATATCCTCGTTCTTCCATATTTTTGGATGCTCCTTTGAGCATACTCGGGGGTGCCATTTATGCACGAAAGGTGAATACCCAGTACTATTCCATGGAATCCAGCTGAGAAAAGCCATGAATCTGAGTAAGTGAATATTAGGGTTTAACTAGTATATTTTTCTAGGAATTCAACCGATGAATATAGCACTAGATTCAATTAATTAGTCGCTCTATACTAGCATGAAATTTGTCTAGGAGCATTTAATTGATTCAGATATGAGTCGACAATCATCATATTAGTTCTGAATATTATTCTAGGGAAGTTTAGACACCAGAGATGGACTCTGAATTCAAATAAGAAATGCTATGTCTTTCAGCTTAACTGTAATTAATCTTTTCCTAGTTTAGGTTTGTTTCTTAGTTTAATTTTAATTCTCTTTTTTGTCCTAGTTATATTTAGAATTATGGAAGCATATATAACAAGGCCTAATATTATAGAGAAACACAATTTCTACAACCAATATTATTATTTGATTAATACCAAAGTTATCTTCTTAGTTATTATCTTTATTTTGTTATTGGTTTTGTGAATCTATTGATCTCACACTAGTTTTTATTATCTTTTGTATCTTTCATCCAAATTCATACACTTCCGCTACGTTAAATGATATCAGAACCATGATTGAGATTCTTCATTGAGTGTCTTGGCTTTGTTTCTATCCATAGTTAAGAGCTTCCATTGAGTATTTTAACTTTTAAGTTATCCGTTATGGAAAGAGAATTTCATACTACTTTCAGAATAGGTGGATAGGTTGACGATTTTATTCTTGATCCATAATGCCCAAGAAACTATGTGTCAATTGCAATGGAAAACTACTTCAAGAAAATAATTGTGGTGAATGGGATTTTAATGACAGTTTTCTTGAATTGTTCCACGAGTTAAGTATCATAGTTTTGCTTATTGTAAAATATCTTTTATGGATAATTGTCATGTGTTATTGGGTTAACCTTGACTTTCGAGTTTAGCTGCTATTTACAATGAACGTATGCATAGTTTTGATTTTCGTCATGGCAAAATATTACGTCGTTTAATGGGATCACGTAATTCTTCCGATCAATATGCACTTATTCAAACTCTTTTGACCCAGTAAACACCATTAGAACATAAGTTGGAAATTTTATGCCAGATTCATGGAAAAGACTCGATGAGATATTCGATAGCGTTGTAGAGAAATATAGGAAAAAATGTATTGACAGATCCATGTTTTAGAGATCCTGCACCAACGTCAACTTCACAAGTCTGTATCTTAGTTGAACAAGAAAATAAGGGAAATGAAGAGCATTCTAGTGTTATTGAAACCAAGTATCCACAATCCCTTTTTGTTCTTCCCTTGTCACAACTACTCATATCCCTAAGAGTGTACGTATTCACCAGAAAATCGATAACGCTTTTAAGAATCCACCTTTATATCTTAAGATTGTTGATATTTCTAGTGCTCCATCGATTTTGTTATGCTAAAGTCAAGCTTCCCTAAAATCAATTGTTATGTTAGGTTTTTGAATTTTCCTATTTTACGGCATAAACAATTGAAGTTACATAAGCACTCAAAGTACATCACCTGTTGGATGGACGCTCCAAATACTATTAAACTTGAGGGAAAGTTCTTTTAAAGAAGGAGGGCGTGATTTTTATTACTCCCTCCATCTTTTTTTATCTGTTTGCTTTAACTAGGTCAAAATATTAAGGAGAACAGAGGAAATGTCATGATTACCCTTATTAAATGTTGGATTATTACTATAATTAAAGCTAACATGTGTATTATAAAAGAAATGTTATAGGGCCTATAACCCATAGATGTGTGGCCCAACTAGCTATACCTAGGGTATCCCTTACATGTATATAAGGATATTATAGATATGTAATGTGGCTAATGAATAAATAGGATTTCCACTCTTTCTCTTATCGCTTTGTCTTTTTCTTTCCAATTCAACTGCAAAACGTTATCATGCACGAGCTCTTTCCCACTGATTTTTCATTTTTTTAGTTGGGATAATCATCGATTCAAGTAAGTTCTTAACAATTTACATCTCATGGGATTTTGTGCTAGATCTAATCTGTGTGTTTTCCACATGTTCTTAATAGACAAAATCAAAAAAAAAAAAAAAATGATTGACGTGATATGATGCTAGGACTCACTGTATTACTCCATGTGTTCTCCACATGTTCCATGTATTCTCTGTTTGCTATATGGGTATAACAGTCGATGATGTATATGGGTATGTGAAAATTACTCCATATCTTTGTGCTTTTTCTTTTAATCATGATGTTTTATTAGTTGATTACCATGTATGATGCCGTGTGGTATGAGTATGTGAATATATGTATACCATGATTTGTTAAAAATGTTTTGATTGGTTGATTAGGTTTTATTGGGCATAGTATCGTATTGTTAGACCTAATTATCGCAACACTTGTTCCTTTCTCCTATAATCATAAAAATTATTTGGATTTGAACTAGAAATAATATAATCATTACAAAGCTCAATTGGATTAATAGTTTCCTGATCACTATGCCTACATATTTCAGATTCTTCATTATTACTATCCTCATCATCATAATAGTACGAAGATGATTGAACCTTATCTAAATAATTAGTGTCTTTTATTCTAACCTCGTCCTCTAAATTAGGAAAATATTCACCATTGATATCAAGAGTAAAATCGGAAACACTATTTTGAATAATTAGATCTTTTAGAGAAGTTCTTTTTTGGGTCTCTAACAAAATCTTCTGAGCCGACTCACATGATTTCCTGACATAATCTAGGAAAGAAGGTAAAGAAAGTTCACTCGTTGCATTCTCGTCCATAACTAAGTTATTCATTTCTGCAAACTTACGTGCTGTCTCAGCTAACTTACGTGTCGACTCTAGTAAAGAGGAATTATTAGAATTATTCTCGTAAGACCAATTCGTGTGTGGATAGTACTTGGGCTCACCATGGGATGAACCATAACCTTTAAAAGATTGGCGTTCTCAACTACTATTCCCACCATGGTCATAAAAATGATGATGTCCATAATCAAATTCAGGTCGATACTCATTGTATTGGCTTCTATCATACCAGTTCGACATTCTTAATTGCAAGGGAATTCTACACAATCACAAGCAAGGCTGACTCGACCAAATCAAACCTATAAAATATAGCAAACAACAAGCATGATGGCTCCCTTAGATTGTTTCTAGACCAGCTTCTATTCCTCCAAAAGGCAACTAGGTATCGTTTTAACAAACCTCTCTAGATCGATCCGAATAAAGTGAGTCGAATAGAAGTAGGGGAAGCTCAGAGGAGCTTTGATACCCCCACCTCTTTGGCAACGTTTCCCGTTAGGGCGGCTCTAATCGAATCACAGTAATCTTCCTGAACTTTTGAGTTAAGCTAATAAGATACCCAATACTTCCCTTTGAATGACTTTCCTACAAGCTCTTTACCCTATCGGTCTCGTTCTAATCAGTATTTTAAGCTTGGGTTCGCGTAGGTTATGTGTTCCTAAGGCGGGAAAGAAGAGAACGGTGATGAAATCCGAACCCTTATCTTGTATGGCCTGGCCTTGCCCTTTACTAGGAAATTAAAGTCCGTATTCAAAACCTCAACATATATGCACCTTAAGGAAGACAGTAAACCTGCTGACAGGGGATTCGCGGGTGTTTAGAAGCTTACCTCCCATACCAGACGGGGGATGAAATGGTTGTAGTCGACTCGGGCCACTGACTCCTGTGTCAGTGTACGAACCCGAGGGGCCGAGACGATATCGTAATCGTCGTCCTTCCCTGCAAACAGTTTATATTTAAAATTTTACCCTCCCGTAGGGTTTAAAAATAATTAAAGTCCAATGTTTAATGTTCCAAAAATAAATAAATAAAAAAAAGGTTCAAAAATAAAAAATTACAAAAATAAAGTCCTATTTACAATTTCTAAAAATAAAAATAAAATAATAATAAAAATCTAACAAAAATCTATAAAAAAAAATCTAAAAATAAAAATAAAATAAAATAAGTCCCTCGTCTTCTTTCCGTTCTTTTCGCTTTAAGCTTTAGCTCCAAGTCTTTATGAAATCGCCAAACTCTTTGACAACTTCTTTTTCTTTTCGATCCAAACTCCAAAACCTGTAGCACACAGACAAATACCCAAAGAAACGTAAAAAAGAACAAAGAAAAATAAATCTAAAAACTCTAAATCTAAAAACAAATCCGCGTCGGCTGCGCAAAAATTGATGTAATTTTAGATAGTGGTAAGAAATGAGGTTGTCGTTCACTCGGATTTGTAGAGATTAAAGTTTTTAAAAATACTAAATAAATATATACAAAGATATTTAACAATGGGCGAGAGGTACTGGGACTAAGGATTTAGCCAATCTTTATAACATAAGGTTCACTTATTTATTCTCAACAATTTTAGCTCAAGAAATATAAACATGGACTCTATTTTTGCCAAGGTAGATTCTCAAAACATTGATTGTAAATGTTAAGCATGGGACATCAAATCACCTAAGCTAAGCATGACCCATCTAATCAAATGACAACCAATTTAATCAAATCATATTTCAATTAATTTTAGTGCAAAAGTCATAAAAAAGAATAAAATAAATTTACCCATGTATGAAGTTCGGCCTCCTCCGTCGTCCCAGTGTTGGGGTTTAGCTCTTCATGGTGAAAACACGCTCAAAATTTATCTTTATTAATGCTCAAAAGTGTTTTATAATTGATGAAAAGGAGAAAAAATGGTGAAAATCGGGTTTTGTAACAATTATATTTGTTACAAACCTTTGTTACAGAGAACGATAATTGTAAAGTGCTGTTGTTACTATAGCATATAAGACTGTCCTGGAACGGTCGCATACACTGTAGCAGTTACGACTGTTTTTGGGCGTCTTATGTTCTTCGTGTTCCGCAGCAGCAGAAACAGCAGCAGCAGAGCATGTAAACCTCTGATTCTCGCCTCCTCAAGCTTTCTCAGCCCCCCAAACTCCCGACACCCCTTCTATGTGATCCTAGGAACCTATTTATACATCATTTCGACATTGAATCTCCTCCATTAACTACAAATAATCTTCTTTTACTCGGATATATTTTTTTTCCATTTTTTCATTGATTTTTATTTTCACGCATCTGCAGCTGTATTTCTTTCCTTCTATACCTTCTTCACGCTCCATAATATCGATTAAGTCTTCCAAGCACGTGCAGTACACGTTTAAATTTCTCACAACTCATGCAAGCTCATGTTTTTCCTCCAACTCCCTGTTTGGATTAAACCAAGTTATCCAGCCAAATTTGATCGATAAAATCACCCATACTAGCTTTCTATAGTCATATCACGTCTACCCACTAAGTTTCAGGGATTGAATCTCACTAAATCACGTCCTAACATCCGATCGAAATTCTGCTGTTAATGAAAATATTTTCCCGCCAAAATTCATTTTTTGAATTTGAGAAGAACATGTCCCCCCCTAATCCTGCACGGGTGTCCCTTTAGCACTTGTCTTATGGGGTGCAAATAGTTATTTTTGGGCGTAGATAGTAATTTTTCCGGGGTTCCTCAGACACATTTTTGGGGTGCTTCCGGTGCATTTCTGGGGTGCCTTTAGTACTCTATCCTGGGGTGTAAAACACCACTTTTCGAGCCAGTTTCGCCGCAAGAGCTTATTCCTCTAAAAATACCTACAAAGACATAAAATAACAAAATAAATACAAAATCGAACACTAACAATATATACAATTGAGACATATTAGACACAATAATGCGTCTATCAAATACCCCCAAACTTATTATTTGCTAGTCCCGAGCAAATTTAATCTACAAAATAAAATCCTAACTCATTGTCGCAGGCATCGTCGATTGCACTTAGCATGTGCAACAAGCCTTTAAACCCTAGGTGGCCCTAGTGGCCGAGTTATAGTCTCGGGAGGGTTTACCAGAGGTGTACCCACAAAACCTTTACTCCAGACCCTAGCTATCTACGCAGAACCTTGGAATGGCACTAAAGAACCTCCTTGGTTGGCATACTTATTGATTATGGGAGGAAGTACCCTGATGCGAAATTCCAATTGTTGTACACGAGTTTGCACTCAAACATACTAAAATTCATATATAAGTGACAGAGCTTTAATCAGATAGTTTCACTATGGACATCAATATCCGGAGTCAACAAATCACATGGATAGATTAAGAGATGGATATAGAAAAACATAAATGGTTTTGATGTTGACTAGGTGAACGGTGTTTCTCATATCTGTCTGATGGCCACTGCCAAAATGAACCTATCCTAATGGACTGAAATACTGGTCTGACTAATATCAACACAACTGGCATATACAAGGGAAGCAGTGGTCGATAATCCTAATTCTAGATCAACTCATCTGGCATATATAAGGGAACCAGCGGTCGATTTATTGAACACACATTTATTTATTTATTTTAAGAACTAACAACATGATTAGATCTTGGGGATCCAAGCACATGCTTCTTGTCAACAGATTACATGGTAATTCCCGTGGATCCTGCATTCCACGCTTGTTTAGGCGACAGAGACAGGGAGAACACACACATATTGCTATCCAAGTGTTAAAATTTATTCCGATTGGTCTATTGGTCTGGTCTTTTTTTTTTTGATATAGTATCTCAATCACTCTATTACACCCTAGCAGTGGTAACAACTTGAATCGTGAGCCCCACATAATCACTTAGAGAAACAAATTTTAAAAATAAAATAAAATAAAAACAGAAGTGAAAAGGACTCAACGAGATATAACGAAACTATCATGTTATTTCTAACACCTGAGCTCTGTGCTTTTACGAATAGACTCTTATAGATGTTTCCATCTACTCAGATTGGTTCCTCAACTCCTAAAACCAAAATGCTTTTATCCACTTAGATTGGTTAGTGCCATCCTTAATAGGCATAAATTTCTAGGCTCTGGAGTTTATTTATTGCAACTAAAAAGCTTTTCCCATACCCCCAAACTTAAATCTAACATTGTCCTCAATGTTCTAAAGATGAAATTAAAAGCATGAACAAGGAGAAACTATTACCATTTGAAGCAAAAGAGTTAAGGAAAGATATTACCGTGTTGCATGAGAATGGGTTACCTCCCAAGAAGTGCTAAGTTTAAAGTCTTCAGCCAGACATTGGAAAGGATTAGTCACCTCGAATCGTATGACAATAGTCGGAATAACTGTGGGTCTTCAAAACCAAATTGAGCTGACCATAGGAAACAACAATAAGCCAAGAAAGTGAACAAGTATCGCATGACCTTACCTAGTTTCCTGATAACTATCGCTAACTGTGGTTCAGGTTCAGGTTCTATGAAAGGGTCTAGATAAATTATTTTCATTGGCTGTATTTCCTCATAGGTGGGATCTGAATCATTAGGTCCTAAAGTCTGGAAAAACTCAAATAGGAACTTAGAAGCACACAATAATAACCTAAATAACTGAGGATCCTCTAAGTCAATCAGATTTGACTTACATAATTGACCACAATGAAAGTAGTGGTCATTCTTAAGTAAATGTGTCGATTCTATT
This sequence comes from Papaver atlanticum, assembly GCA_023531105.1. Classification (NCBI taxonomy): domain Eukaryota; kingdom Viridiplantae; phylum Streptophyta; class Magnoliopsida; order Ranunculales; family Papaveraceae; genus Papaver; species Papaver atlanticum. The sequence goes on along the minus strand of JAJJMB010011222.1, from coordinate 2,052,162 downwards.
AACCTAAAGTACTTAGGCTTAGTCTCAGAATTTGATAAGTGACACATTTGAAATATAAACATTCCCACAGTTGGAAGAAAACTATTTGGTGGGAAAACAAAGTCAATCTGGGTATCATAGCCTGGACAAACCACATCAACCATAGGATGGGTTTCTAACGACTGAACTTTTTCCTGGACATCATTAGGTTCGGGAAAACGAGTATGAAGGTAATCTTGTAAAATGGTCGAGGCACAGATATCAAGTCCTAAGTGAGGGGACTTTCTGAGAGTTAAAGGTAAGGCACTAGGAAAGTAATAATCACCCCCAAACTTAGAGTTTTCAGTGTCTCTAGATAGACTAGTCACAATCTCCCTAATTTCTAGATCATCAGATTCTTGGAAATGGTCAATTGATTCTTCTAAGTTATTATCAGGTAGTGCATCTTTACTCATCTCTACGGGTCTATCTTTTTCGTCTAAGACTATTGTTTCTAAGTCGCTAGACTCTAAAACAGCATTTTAAGAATAAACCCGTTCCTCTAAACCACTATCGACTTCGTAATCAAAAGGAAAAACTACATCGTCTAAAACGGTGGTATCCCTAATCAAATCCTCGTCCTTTTGAATAGGTGAATAATCATAAAAATTATTTGGATTTGAACTATAAATAGTATAATCATTACAAAGCTCAATTGGATTAATAGTTTCCTGATCACTATGCCTACATATTTCAGATTCTTCATTATTACTATCCTCATCATCATAATAGTACGAAGATGATTGAACCGTATCTAAATAATTAGTGTATTTTATTCTAACCTCGTCCTCTAAATTAGGCAAATATTCACCATTGATATCAAGAGTAAAATCGGAAACACTATTTTGAATAATTAGATCTTTTAGAGAAGTTCTTTTCTGGGTCTCTAACAAAATCTTCTGAGCCGACTCACATGATTTCCTGACATAATGTAGGAAAGAAGGTAAAGAAAGTTCACTCGTTGCATTCTCGTCCATAAATAAGTTATTCATTTCTGCAAACTTACGTGCTGTCTCAGCTAACTTAC
>JAJJMB010011222.1:1958086-2048114 GCA_023531105.1 Papaver atlanticum | reverse complement strand
CCCCCTAATCCTGCACGGGTGTCCCTTTAGCACTTGTCTTATGGGGTGCAAATAGTAATATTTGGGCGTAGATAGTAATTTTCCCGGGGTTCCTCCGACATATTTTTGGGGTGCTTCCGGTGAATTTCTGGGGTGCCTTTAGTACTCTATCCTGGTGTGTAAAACACCACTTTTCGAGCCAGTTTCGCCGCAAGAGCTTATTTCTCTAAAAATACCTACAAAGACATAAAATAACAAAATAAATACAAAATCGAACACTAACAATATATACAATTGAGACATATTAGACACAATAATGCGTCTATCACCTTCTCAGTCATAAAGATTTTTAGCAATTGAGTTGCCAATATTTTCCAATACAAAGTATCCCGGGGAAACAACCCTTAGTTGACAGACAAACAAATGAAACACTGCATAACCAATCTGATTGGTACCCATAACTTATTAACCAATACAACAACTAGGATCACATCTAAATTTACCCCCCCCCCCCCCCCCAGTCATAAATTTACAAATGTTTCGAATATGGATCATAGTAAACTACTCCTTCAGAGATTATCAAGACTAAAGAGCCATACCATCTCTTTTCGATGATACCACTAAGTTTTGCAACTTAGTAATTCATCTAAGAGAGGTTATTTAAAGATACCTTCCTCACCTAAAGATTCCACAACCGTACTCCCCACAAAGATATAACGTTTAAGCACAAGTTCGAATTGAACTCTCCATATTTATGTCATTATCAAAAGAGAACAACAAATTTAAAGTGACTTTTCTCATAAAGAAAATGATTTTTCTTAGAATTTAGCAATATCACAAGGAGATATTAGCTAAGAATCAATCATCAAAAGTTTCTGATTAGACCATGCTGCTAATCAAGTACCAAAAGAAATGATAATTTGGAACTATGTCATGGTAATCAAGCAATACACAATATAATCATGACGATGATATCATCTTTACTAAGACACAAACTTGCATTAACAAGATTTGATTTACTCTTAGAATGAAGGAATAACTTTCTCTAACTTGTAGTTTTAAGAATCTTTAAAAACAAATCAAGTTAGGTAAACATGAATCAAACATAATGTGCATGGATCATTAGTCGTATTAGTTTTTCTATTATAAGTAATTTACCTTTGATTTATAATTACTTATCTAATGGTGATCAATGATGTATCCACGATCTGTATGATCGTGATGTATTGGGAGTTCTACCTATATATCGTAACCTAAGTTTACATATCCAGATTATGATTAGATATGAAATGACAAGGGTACCAAGTACACCATAATATTTTCAATATCAACATATAAGTCTGATACCTTGTGTGATCTAATATAGACAGAGACTGTTAAGAAGATATCAACCAAAAGGTATACACTTAGTATATAGTATAAGTTCGGAACCGAACCTAAAACTATATGGATCAACCTAAGTGTTTAGGATTAATGTACAAGTGAAATTACTTTAATTATAACTTAAATAAATTTATAATGCGGAAAGTAAAGTAAAAGCACACAACAATATTTTGTTAACAAGAAAACCGCAAATGCAGAATAACCCCGGGACCTAGTCCAATTTTGAATACTCTCAGAATTAAGTCGTTATACAAAGACACTACCAACTTCGTATAGTTGAGACCAAGTACACTACCCCTACTTATCTAGTTTCCTCAGTATCCCTGCGCCTACAACCAATCTGGCCAACACACGTGAATCCTAGATAGAGTCCACTATCTTAAGTTGCTTCAGCCTCTTTGAAGACTTTAAGCACTCAATCCTTTCGATCGTCTCCCAAACAGTAAATGAATAATCTTTTTGTTAACCACTCTGTTATCTCAAGAAATAAATCATAGATATGTTGTTGAGCGTGACAAAGGCTTTTCTATTTAAAATCAATTAAACTCCTTTGTTGGGTTTAGATATTCCAAGATCTGGATTAACAAGTTAACCATATCAAGTCAAACTAAACTACCAGATTCGGATACTGAAGAGTACCACCAAATGATAGCTTGTCGTTCTAAATATGACTAGTAATAAAAAGTGTTAGAGCATTGCTCGGTCGAACTTGCAAGCGTTGCTATCTCAAGCTTGTTTGTCAAGTTTAGTTGCCAAAACTATAAGTCTTGATTTCTAGTATATCTACGGTTAAGTCTCGGATTAGGATAGATTGTGTAGTTGAGATTTAGACTTCACGACGTTCATCGATTGAAGACGAAGAACTACTAAGGCGATCTTGTGGAACTTCATCAACAAAATGTATGTGAAGACTTGAACTCATCTATCACTCAGAAAGTCTATTTCTACTCTATCTCCTTCTTGAGACAAAAGTCGTATAACGATATAGTTTTCAGTTTATACACTTTTGATATTTCGAGCTGAGTTTAACTCGCTTACATATTTTTCGAAATATGTGTTGGTAAGCTTTTTCTTTAACCAAGTTCATCTTATGTTCTTGACGCAAGTAGAAAGATGATCATGTGGAAATCGCCTTGTAACATCTTACATGATTTGTGTGAGACAGTCATTTGATGTAGACTCGGAATGTTTCGTATTGATCATTCGATCACTTGAAAATTGCTTTGAATCTAATAGTTTGTGTGAGACAGCTATTCCCGTCTTCCGAGAATGTTTCAATAATTGAAAATGAAGTTTAGAACGATTAACCATGATTGGATATATCATAGTGTGCGTACTTGCATATATGTTATCCATATCCGAGAACCATGGTATGCATACCCGTATGCGTACTGCTTGGTTTGGTGAAAGTCCGAGAACCACGGTATGCATACTCGTATGCGTACTGATTGGTTTTGTGAAAGTACGGGAACTTAGGTATGCATACCGGTATGTAGGACTGCACAAAACCGAACTGAAACCGTGAACCGAAACCGACAATTTTTAACCGAACCGAACCGAAACCATTATAAAACAAAACCGTTATGGTTGTCAGTTTCAGAAAACCGACAGCTTCGGTTTCGGTTAAGGTTTATACCCAAAACCGTACCAGTAGAAACCGAAACCGATAGCTTATGTACTAATTGTAACCGTAGATATTTAGATAGGCAATCCTAGACATCAGTTTTAGGTATAAGTTCATTAGAATTATTACCTTCCTTTCTTAATTTTGATTTCTTCTTCGGCGCAAGTAATAGCAGTAGAGGCAGAGATGAGAGCACAATTTCTCTTACTCCTAACTCTGTTTTCGCAAGGATTTCCTTTCCATCCTTCTTCAAAGTAAGCCATTTTCTTCCTTTTGTTTTCGATTGATTAATTATTTTACCGAAAGATGAGTCAACTTGCGGATTTAGGGTTTCTCTTTTTAATTTTTTCAATTCAATTTTTGTTTGATTATGCTGTGAATGTTAGTAAAATTGTTTGATTCGATTTGTATGTGGAAGTTATTTAGAAGTTAAAGTGGTGAATTTGGATCAAATGATAGTATTGATTTATTGTGATTTTCTATGCATGTTAGGTTAATTTTGGTTCTAGAGAGCTGGTTCATCCAAAGATTAATACATGCAATTCAACTGATCCATTGCTCTGTAATTCCTAAGAACCTATTTTCATCCAAAGACTTTAAATTTCTGGTGGTAATGCAAATTATGATGATAAAAAAAAAATCTAAGGTGGTTTTAAGTTTCTTATCATTTGTAGGAGGAACAAAATGGGAGGAATAAAAAAATCTAAGGTGGTTTTTGCTAGTTAACTTATTTAATTCGATTTGTAGGAGGAACAAAATTGGAGTTAATGGGAAGATCAAGTGGTGAACTTGGATCTGTGTGGTAATTGGTTTTCCCTTGCTTTATAGTATTGATTTTTGTTGACTGTCTATGTATGTTGGGCTAATTAAAACCCTCTTACCGATTACTCTCTTTCTATTTTCAATACTTATTTAATCGCAGTCTTTATTTTCAATACAGATCCAAGTTTGGTTGTGATTTGTAGGGTTGGAAAAAAACTGAGCAATCAATATAAAGAAACAATTGAAGGTGATTTCCTAACTAACAATTGAAGTTGATTTACTCCACAGATTAGAGATCTTGCTTGGGAAAGTTTTATGTGTTGGTACTAACTTTCCTTGTATGTGTTAGCACTATTTAATGGGTATCTTGTTTTGGTGTATTTGGTTGAGTTGCACATTAAGTGTTTGTGTGACTTACTTTAAAGATATGGGTTTTCTTAAATACTTGTGTTGTTATTGTCTTCCAGTTGCATAGTACTTAAAGTGTTTTCAGAACTGAAATTTATTAGGTCTGTTTGAACCCTGTTTGACATGGTTTTCATCCAATATTGAAGCAAATTAAAATCATACTCAAGTAACCCAACTTACTTTTGCGTATGTGCAGGTATTATTAAACATTCTATGGAAAACGCAGCACCAATTGGTATGCAACGTCAAGTTAGGCCTGCAGTGTGTGATCACTTTGATATGGAAGAGGCGCCTTCGAAATATGCAAGGTGTCGTTACTGTAATGGAAGACTTGCTGCTGATCCTATGAAGAATGGGACCTCTAGGTTGATTGCTCATCTGAAGAGATGCAGCAACTTCAGGTGAACAACCAGTTATGAACTTATTATTTTTTGGTTTTTCTTTTGTTGATAAAAAGAAACTAGAATCTTTGTTGTTAATGTGTATTGGAAGTTGGAACTTTTGATGTATTTGTAATTGTGTATAAAATTTGACATCTTCAGGAAAATTTCCTTGTCAGTTAAACTAACAGAAACAAGATTTTTGTGTAACTTTGCTGGTTAACCAGAACCGGCTGGTTTGAAACTGAAACCGAGAGGTTCAAAACCGAATGAAACCAAATAGGCTAAATGGTTTCATTGGTTTTAATTATTGGAAAACCGAGTACTTTGGTTTTGGTTTTGGTTTTGCCAATAACCGATGAAAACCGAACCATGTGCAGCCCTACCGGTATGCGTACTGTCGTAAGTTTCAAGTTCCGGAATTTCAACTGAGGTTGGTGGTATGCGTACCGGTATGCATACTGGTGAACCTAAACTCAGTCCGTCTACTTAGGTATCCGTACCGGTATGCGTACATGAGTAGGTTAAGTTCTAAAATCGGTTTATTCATGAACTAATACATTTATATATATTAAGGAATGCAATCTTTTGCAAACCGTGGCTATAATGTTCATGAATTGACTCAAGTGAATAAATATAAATTTTGTTTCAATTGTGTCTTGTATACTTCTACGAGATTATAAACAATTGAACAACTCCATAACTAGTTTCATTTGAGTCATTTGAACTAGTTGTGATTGAGATGAACAAGGTTGATAAGAAAGTATTCATATGGATAACTTCGGTTAACTATTGTTGAACCAACCGTGTGCACATGTTTAGGTACGGTTACCCTTATCTAAATGACATCACATTTCATTTGTGTATAACAAGCTAAGTTCGATCTAACGGTTGAAAGATATTAGCTTGAATCTAATCAGGTTTTCATCTAACGGTGAATATTGAATGCTTTGTTACAAAGGTAACTTAGATCGCAAACCCTGATTTGAAAACTATATAAAGGAGAACTCTAGCAACTGGGAAACCTAATCCCCACACCTCCTGTGTGATACTAGTTGCGACTAGAGTCGATTCTCCTTTAACCTTAGGTTTTTTCCAAGACTTGAAGACTTCATTGGGATTTTGAAGCCAGACCCAACTATTTTATCTATAGTTGCGTGTTCTGATCTTGCTTTATTCTATCGTGATTGAGTACTATCTTCTCTAAGATTTGCTCGAGATTTATTCTCCGATATGCAAGATAAAAAGTAGTCACAAACATTTTCGTCTCATCGTTTGTGATTCCATAATATCTTGTTTCGCTACCATACGATTAAGATTATTGTGAGGTGATTGATATTACTAGGCTGTTCTTCGGGAATATTAGACCAGTGTATCAATTGGTTCCTGTTCACCTTGATTTATCAAAAGACGGAACAAAACTCATAGGTATTTCTGTGGGAGACAGATTTATCTATTCATTAGACTTTTATGTGTGAGACAGATTTGTTTATTAAAGTCTTCGACTTTGGGTCGTAGCAACTCTTAGTTGTGGGTGAGATCATCTAAGGGAATCAAGTGCGCAGAGTCCGGCTAGGATTCAGAGGCGTAAGGAGCGCAACAATACCTTGATCAGTGTGAGATTGATTAGGGCTCAACTACATTCCAGTCTGAAGTAAACTTGGAGTAGGCTAGTGTATGTAGTGTAATACCCCGATATTCGGCAGTGGTTGGCCGAATGGAATATAAGTAATGGTTTGTCCTTTCCTAACACCGAGGCCTGATGGGTTCACTTGACTGAGTTGTGAAAAAAATCTTGTCAGTTAAGCATGCTCGGCCGAGAGTAGTCACATGATGGGTGACCTCTCGGGAAGCTGCTGCTGGATATCCGCAGTAGTGCCATTAAAAATACCATACTGTTGGATAACCGCAGTGGGTAAGTGGGAACAATATCGGTGTTAGTTGGGATACAACTAGGGGTTGTTCGCTTGTGCTCGGGTGGGGGAGTATGCTGGGGGATTATGCCAGATACTTCTCTCATAGGATACAATGAACGTCTACATTATACCGAGGCCTTTTCAGCACAATTGGCTCCAGAGTTGGCAGAAAACTCTGCAGTTAAGTGTGCTCGGGCGTGAGCAATCCAGGGATGGGTGACCTCCTGGGAAGTTATTGCCGGATTATCGCAGCGATGCCCGTTGAAAACCCCACACTGCCGAATAACCGCAGTGGCTAAGTGGGGACAGTATCGGTGGAGGGACGGGTCGTTACAAATGGTATCAGAGCCAATGACGGGTCACCTGCCGAGGGTGGGAAGGTACGCTGGACGGGGTTGGTCCAGGTGCTTCTCATGAGGGGCTGGGAACGTCGTAGGTCTTGGCTTAAATATATTCAGGAGCCGAGGACGACTCCAATTTAAGGTGGTGGTATTGTAATACCCCGATATTCAGCAGTGGTTGGCCGAATGAAATATAAGTAATGGTTTGTCCTTTCCTAACATTGAGGCCTGATGGGTTCACTTGACTTAGTTTTGGAAAAAACTTCTCAGTTAAGCGTGCTAGGCCGAGAGTAGTCATAGGATGGGTGACCTCTCGGGAAGCTGCTGCTGGATATTCGCAGTAGTGCCATTAAAAATCCCACACTGCTGGATAACCGCAGTGGGTAAGTGAGAACAATATCGTTGTTAGTTGGGATACAACTAGGGGTTGTTCGCTTATGCTCGGGTGGGGGAGTATGCTGGGGGATTATGTCAGATACTGCTCTCATAGGAGACAATGGACGTCTACATTATACCGAGGCCTTTTTAGCACAATTGGCTCCAGAGTTGGCAGAAAACTCTGCAGTTAAGCATGCTCGGGCGGGAGAAATCCAGGGATGGGTGACCTCCCGGTAAGTTGCTGCCGGATGCCCGTTGAAAACCCCATACTGCCAGAGAACCACAATGGCTAAGTAGGGACAGTATCGGTGGAGGGACGGGTCGTTACAAGTGGTATTAGAGCCGACGACAGGTCACCTGCCGAGGGTGGGAAGGTACGCTGGACGGGGTTGGTCCAGGTTCTTCTCATGAGGGGCTGGGAACGTCGTAGATCTTGGATTGAATATATTCAAGAGCCGAGGACGACTCCAATTTAAGGTGGTGGTATTGTAATACCCCGATATTCTGCAGTGGTTGGCCGAATAGAATATAGGTAATGGTTTTTCCTTTCCTAACACCGAGGCCTGATGGGTTCACTTGACTGAGTTGTGGAAAAAACTTCTCAGTTAAGCGTGCTCGGCCGAGAGAAGTCACAGGATGGGTGACCTCTCGGGAAGCTGCTGCTGGATATCCGCAGTAGTGCCATTAAAAATCCTACATTGCTGGATAACCGCAGTGGGTAAGTGGGAACAATATCGGTGTTAGTTGAGATACAACTAGGGGTTGTTCGCTTGTGCTCGGGTGGGGGAGTATGCTTGGGGATTATGCCAGATACTGCTCTCATATGAGACAATGAACGTCTACATTATACCGAGGCCTTTTCAACACAATTGGCTCAAGAGTTGGCAGAAAACTCTGCTGTTAAGCGTGCTCGGGCGGGAGCAATCCAGGGATGGGTGACCTCCCGGGAAGTTGCTGCTGGATGATCGCAACGATGCCCGTTGAAAACCCCACACTGCCGGATAACCGCAGTGGCTAAGTTGGGACAGTATCGGTGGAGGGACGGGTCGTTACATGTAGCGGCTTAATACAGTGTGGTGTTCAAATCCGGACTAGGTCCCGGGGTTTTTATGCATTTGCGGTTTCCTTGTTAATAAAATTTCTGGTGTCTGTGTTATTTCTTTTCCGCATTATATTTGTTTATATAATTGAAATATCACAGGTTGTGCGTAAGTTCAATCAATTAGATAATCCAACCTTTGGTTGTTGATATAAATTTGTTGACACTTGAACATTGGTCTTTGGTACCGTTCAACTTATTTCTCAATATTCAATCGGGCTCGCAAATTCATATTTGTTTGATTGCGGATTGAATTGAGAAATTGAGATATAACTCTTTGATATACTTTTCTTAAGATTGAGTCTGACTGTCTAGTTGATTCTCTTGAAAGTATATTGGAGTTTGTCCATACAGATTGCTAAGCGAATTATTGGGTGTGGTTGTTATACCCCCGGTTTTTCAAAAATCTATCAAAAGATAAACTAGATCTAGTCGGATCCTAGCCGATCAAGTTTGTGCGTGAAGCGAATCACAAAGATACGAAACCAATAAGAAAATCTTCTTGTCTTCAAATCTTCAATAGTCTTTTGTACCTGCATAATAACAAACTTGATTCCAACTTATGATCGATCACGCACAGAACAGAGTCTGTTAACAATGAATGATCACAAGTCAACATCAGATCTAAAATCAGATCTGAACTACCGCTAGTCTCTTGATCTAGTTTGAGTGACCTTGTGTCAGAAGATAAAGCTCTCAATAATAGTCAAACTAGGTGAAATCAAGAGTTAAGAACCTTTAGTCAATCAAATTAATAATTGAAACTAAAATAACAATGCAATTCTAGTTTCCGACTAACGATACTAGTAGACGTTTCTTGATCCCAAAGAAGTCTTTAAACTAGCGGACGTAAGAGATCTCGCCTAATTAGGTTACTCTCCACTCCAAGATAGTATTACAAGTAATATTATTAGTCGGCAACAAAAGTAACTACAAAAATGAAGTACCTGCCTCAGGATAAGTTTGTAAGAAGAAAAAACTTCACTATTTATAGACCAAGGTAGTTTGGACACCAAGAAATTTCCATGACCGAAAATATTCTCAAGATATGAAATAAAGAACCTAGATTCAGTTTTGTATAATTCCAACCAATATCCAACTGTATAACCGAAATCCCTCTTGGATAAAACTCAATATTAGCTAGCATACAAGATACTTGACTAACATATCTTCCAGATATATGTTTTGCAATATATTGGAAAAAAATTTACAAAAATATTCTCAAATATTTAGGTTTGGGATCTCACCTTGAGTATCAAAGAATATCTTTGAACAATAAAATATAAGATTTATGCACATGTTCAAATTACTCATTATGTCGACATATTGAACTTTTCTATTTTGCAATCCCAATTCCCAAAATCACACAAACCCTAAAGTGTACGTGACTAGAGAAATCAGTTTTGCATATGGGGATCGGTTTAACCATGACTATCAATGTAGGTAGGGATTTGTTCTACCATGATTCCAATATAGGTTAGGATCAGTACTACCTTGAATCCCAACATAGGTAAGGATCGGCACTACCTTGACTCCCAACACTGGTAAGGATTGGTTTCACCATGGTTCCCAACAAAAGTAGGGATCGGTCCTTCCTTAGATCTTTAATGAAAACCGGACCACCAATCCTATTGATTTCTTTCAACTACGAAACAGGTTCATAAGTCTACTTCCTTAAACTCATGTAATCAAACATAGTTTTCTAGGCATGAAATCAATCCTAAGTTCACTATACAATCTAGTAATAAGTTACAAAGATTATGTCTATGTCGCAATTACAAAGTTCAAAAGATAAGCATTATACTTCATAATTCAATATACCAATATAAAGCATTCATAACTATTGATATATTGTTCCTAGACACTTTGATCATAATAAGATGATCAAGTCTCTAATACTAGAGTTTCATATATTTAACTTCAAATATTATGTTTTAAATCTAAACGACTTGAAAGTAACGATATATAAATGGAATCAAGTCAAGTCTTGTATTACTAACCTCAAGTAGAAGGATGATGTCTTCGCTGATGTCGATACGTCTTCAAAATCTTCAGATCTTCAGAGTAATACTTATATGTCTCAACATTTCTAAACTTCCTAGTCTAACCTAACGAAGTTGACTCTAGTAATCTAATCAAGCGACTTTTGAGATTTGATATTAAAACATGACAACCAACCTTGACATACCAACGCTTGGCGGGTTCAACCGAGAATTGCTCTAGCACTAATCGTTATCAATCCTAATCTGGCAGGTGAGAAACATTTGTTAGAGCATTGCTCGGTTGAACCCACAAGGTGTTGGTGTGTCGATTTTGGTTGTCATATTTTAGCTTCAAAACTCGAAGTTTTGTGATTAGATTACTAGAGTTAACTTCGTTAGGTTACACTAGGAATATTAGAAATATAGAGACAAACTAATGTTACTTTGAAGAAACTGAAGATGCATTGGCATCAATGAACACGGCATCCTTCTGTTCGAGTTCAGTAATGCAGACGCGACTTGTTTCCATTTCTATCTACGTTTCTTTCAAGTCGTTTAGATTGAAAACATAACATACGAAGTATACATATATATCTCTAGTATTACTGACTTGATCATTCAATTATAATCAAAATGTCAAGGAACTATATTTATAATTCGTTACTCATTAGTGTGTTGAATTTTGGGTTGATTCTATGCCTATAAAACTATGTTAACTACATGATTTTAAGAAAGTAGACTTGTGAAACTTGTTTCGTAGTTGAAAGAAATCAAAGGATCTATTCTAGAACCGATCTCTTAAGAAAGGATCTTTACTAGGAGCGATCCCTATGATATCTAGTAGAACTGATACCTTAAGCAAGGATCTCTACTGGGACTTGTCCTAAGGATCTCTAGTAGGACCGATCCATTCATAAGGATCTCAAGCTGGACCGATCCTAGATTAACCAAGAAAACATTTTCTGATTTCAGCTATAAACTTAGGGTTTGATAGCTATCGAAAATATAGTTGGTTAATATGTAAAGTTCACAATGCAGACATAATATTTTGATCATGTGTTAAACGCTTATGGCCTAATGTACAAGTATTTTCCTTGATACTCAAGGTGAGATCGCAAACCGAAATATTCCATATATCTTTTGACATTCGGAATTTATATGCTTTTAACTTTCCTGTAATTAAAGCATATCTCTAGTTGTTATATTAATAAAGTATATTCTTTATGCTAGCTAGCTAATATTGTGTTGACATCCATGAGAGATTTTGGTATATTAGTTGGCAACATTTGGAATATTTATAAAAAAACTGAAAATAGGTATTTGTTGCATATATTTTAGTATTTTCGGAATTGGTAATCCCTTGATGTCCAAACTACATTGGTCATTATAAATAGTGAAGTTTGTCTTCCTTGAAATATCATCACGTAACACACAGAATTTCACTTTTAGTGTAATGAATCCCACTAGCAGTATTCTCGTAATACTCACTGAAAATGAAAGTACCCTAATTAGGTGAAATCTCTTACATGTGCTTCGTTTAAAGACTTCTTTGGGATCAAGAAACGTCTAGTAGTACCGTTGGTGGGAAACTAGGTCATATTCTTATTTAGTTTTCTTTGATTTGATTAACAACTAGCGAAATAGTTATCTTCTAGATAAACTCTTGATTATTCTATGGTCCTTATCTTTTAATATAAGGCCACTCAAGAATTTTGAAGATTCGACTATTATGGATTTAGTTTGAAGGAGTTGTTTAAGTGATTATGTGTAAAAGGATTACCACATTGAAACGCATTTCAACTAACAATTTCATCTTTGACAACTACCTTTGGTAATTTTTTTATGCTAAAATTTTGAAATTGAAACCTGACTATTGCTAAGATTTAACTACATTAAACTCAAGCTCAAACAATATTTATCATGATTGTCGAATTAGATAATAACTGAGGCATAAAAGAACTATGCAAATATAAGGGAAAAAAAGAAGATAAATCTAAAATAATAACTTATAAATTGGTGATTCAGAAAGAAAAACCTGTAGCTCATCCTATCGCTAATGGGGGAGACAATGAGAACGAAAGAAGAAGATATGATCCAAATTCTTTTTGTTGTTCTTTCAAGTTGGATCTGCATTGGTGAATTTGGAGTAATGTTTCTTTGTCAGATGGAGCAGATCCAAAATCATTAGAGAAAGAAGAGCCTGAAAATTCAGTAATAGAGATGCGAAAAGCCGGTTCAAAGCCAATGATGGGATGCAGGGATAGATAACTTAAAGCCTAAATTTGGGGTAAGGATGGGTGAATTGAAATTTCTAATCAGAGAAGACGAAGAACTAGCAGAAATTGAGGATTCAAATGAATCCCTAGCATTTCCATAAGATGAAAAGGGTAACCTTCTTCATAGAATAGGAGAAGAAACTCTGGTTCTAACCAATTATGGGTTCAAAATATCCTAAAGTAGACTAGTAACTGGGAATGATTCAAGCTCAAGGATTTTATTTAACAGAATCAATTAAGATATGAACTACTGACTCGGTTTGATTCATATACCTGAGCTGAAAAGGGGTTGAAATTATTCGGAACGTTAAAAGGAAAAGTTCTTTTACCCATAAATGATTCAGCAACAAGAGGCATTTCAAAGTCCGATTCATAGGATTGGATCTGAACAAAATGATTTACAGGATTGCCAGATTAACCAGAATACTCAAATATTTGACTGAGCTTCAAAGGAAGTTTGATATGCTTCTTGAACTCCGAGAATGGTCATGAAAGAATCCACCGAGTTTGAGTTACCATGACAGTCTGTATTATCTTTTAGGTTCCAAAATTATACATGGGTGTCATTGATGAGGTGAAGATCATCTCCATGATAAAGAGATTTAACATATTTATCCTCAAAAGATCTTTTATAGAGATTAGTACAACTATCCTGTTTATGTTCAAACCCAAAACAATGATAAAAGAACTTACAAGGGAGATTTAGATAATTGAAGTAAATCTCTGTAACTGGATAATTTACAACCTTCGCCAAGAGTTTTTTTAATCAACATTACCAAAAGGATACCACAGACCATTTAAGATAGTTCATAAGAAATCATCATGAGTAAGAAAGGAAACAATGAAAATATTAGGATCAACTTCTCTGATTTGAAAATGGATTTTAGGTCCCCAAAAATAAGATAATGCTCCTTTGATATTCCATGGCTTGAACACCTAAGTCTAAAAAATCCTTGATGAAATGTTGTACTTTTTAATACCGGAGTCTCTAACGAATTCAGGAGGCGTTGGTAAAATACCAAAATGAATATGATATGCAAAATTCTAAGCTAAATACAAATCACTTAGATGTTGATATATATCTCAATTTCTAGTCATGAAGGAAGCTTTGGATAAAAGTAAAATTAGAAAAGAATGAAAAGAAGAAACAAAGAAAAAGGGTGGGATACAAAAGAAAGATGATGGAAGAATCCCTATATAGATTGGTCAAATAAGCCTACAAAATAAAGTCAATTTAAGATTAAAAGAGGATTCAATAAAATGCTCATGACTGAGAAGTAACATTCAAATCAGAAATTCAATTAAATAACACGATTTGCTCCAATGAGCGGTAAACTGAACAAGCTTTGAGATAAATAAAAAACAAAAGGTACGAGGTCAAACAAAAAGAAAAATAATATACTGACTCTAAAGGCGACAATTAGGGATACACAGAACCGCACTGACCGAACCGTAAACGGGTCAATTTTGAGCCGAACCGAGTCGAACCGACGGTCGGTGACAGTTTGAGATGATGTAACCATAGGATCTCGGCACAGTCCATGGTTTTGGCTCCAAAACCGACCAAACCAGACCGTAAGAACCGGCTACATCTATACCTTTGATTTATAATTTTATTTTAATCGTAGCCTTTCATTCAATCCATATAACTAACCTAACCCTAAAACTAAGCAGCGAAAACTACTCACTCGCCTCTCTGTTTATGTTTTTCTTATTCTCTTCACAACTCTTCATCTCTCTTCCTCACAGACAGCCACCACTACCACTCACCATCACGACCACCACCTTCTTCTTCTCCTTTTTCTTCTACTCCATTCTCTTTTCATCTTATCTTCTTTACAACTTCAGGCGACTCTCACTCTAGCAGCATATCCACCACCTCCATCAAGAGCACCACCACCCTAAAGTTTATATTAAGATTATTATGATTTTTAATCGTGGGATTCATTTAATGGTTAGGTATTAGATTAATTTGATGGTTATGTATTAGAATTTTGATCTAAAAAACTCAATCCCCTAATTTTCAGCTTATAATTTCTGATTTAGGGTTCTTAATTATTTTGGAGATGAAATTTATTTTCTCTGTGTTGATTTAGGGTTCTTAATTGTTTTTACTTATTTATTTTACTTAGTTCTCTGATTACAATTGTCATGAGTTTCTCTGTGTTGTTTTGTAAGTGTGTTTTGGAGATTCAATGAGATGGGCTTATATGTGTTGTTCAATTAAAATGTTTCATATTGATGTAGTTGAGGTGTTCCCCTGATTCAGTGAAAAAATTATTGTTTAATCAAGCTGCTTCCATGATTAAGTGAAGAAATTGATATAAAGAGATTCAGAAAGTTAATAGATCTGATTTTGGGACAGAAACCAGTCGGAAAACCGTAACTGACCGATCCGACTCGGAAGGGTTCCAAAACCGAATTGTGTCAACACAGTTCGGTTACGGTTACAAAATTTAAAATCATAGTATGTACGGTTCGATCGATGGTTTTGCTTGAAAACCGAACCGACCGACTGTTATGCAGCCCTAGTGACAATACTAGGTTTACGGGGATGGGAAATGGACAAAAACACTTAAAGAAGTAACAGTCTTGACCGCATTTGACTATTTGACTTTATCTTGTATTTTGTTAAGGATTGTTTTAGTCTTAATCATTTGGTTACATGGCTAAATAGTCACACACTCAAATTCATTCCTACCGAAACTTGCTAAGAAAAAACGTACACTCAAATTCATTCCTACTGACTTGCCAAGAAAAAACCTACTCTGAGAGCATCTCCAATAGCGGGTGTTAAAAAGCCTACGTGGAAATTTTATTAAGATCCTTATTTAGGAGGATAAATAAGGATTGTACATATAGTGAATATAGGACCCCAAAACTAATATACTATCTCCAATAGTACAGAAGTTTGACCCTTAGAAAATCTTATATGATGAAATCTTAACCGTTTAATTATATTTTAATTGATTATTAAATATCAAAAATATGACATGGAGGTCATTCCGAAGGTCTAGATAAGACTTTCTTCAAAACCTTCAAAATTAATTCATACCTTCTATGTTGTAGGACCTAGTGTTGGAGATGGATTTAATTAAAATGAAAATCTAAAATCCTATGTGTCATTAAAAAATAAATCTTTCACATTCTATTGGAGATGCTCTGAGAAGCGTTGCGATATCCTAGTGCCTCGAAGGCTAAAAGTAAAGGCTGAACCATGGTTTGGTATTTGAAATGACCGTACAGAGAGTCGGAAACCCCGAATAGATATAAACAAGGTGCAATTAAGAGGTTAAGAAGTGGGTTAAATGCAATTAATTAGAGTAATTAGCATGTTATAAATTCCGGTTGAAGGAAAATTTACGAGAACATGGATAGAAATAAGAAACTAAAAAAAACTGATTTAGCAGAGCTGCAAAGAGAAGAATTAGTGCGATCATTTACATATGTCCTAAAAGATGTTCTAGTATCATCCACTAAGGTCATACGATGTCGAGAAGGACAACTACATCAAATTCAGTACTACATATGTCGTAATTGTGGTAGGGAGGCAATTATGCATCCAAATTAAGGTAAGATATTAACAATTTGTGATCTTGATCCTGAACAGAAGAAGCAACTAAGCCGAAGCACTGCAAAATGAATTCGGGTAAAGTTGGAGAAGCCATGACCAGATGAAATTGCCAATCTGTATGAGGAGATGCTTCCAGGTATGGATTACACTTGTGTGCGTGCTAAGGATGTTCTGTACTGTCTTAATCAACAAGAATGAAGGCAGAAGAAAGACTAGGATGAGATTCTCTGGTTTAATATTTTAATGAGGTTTTTGTTGAGAATTTTGTTCCATGATCTTATTGGGTACTCAACAGATGATTTTATCGTATATATCTAGATGAAGTTTAACTTAAGGATGAGATATAAAACTCATTTATGGATTATACAAATTATGTTTTTATGTTTTTAATTTTCAGTTTTTAAGTTCTTTGATTTTATAGATCTCTTACTTACCGATTTCTACAAATAAGAATCTGTTACTCTTACTTAGGGAATTCTAATTACAGCCAATACACAAATCTAGTATAAGAGTAGAAACTAGGGAAATTAATTACAAACTAGTGATCGGATAACCAACTATTGGCTTGATACCAGAGATACTAAGCTGCAGAGATATAAGAAAAGGGGATTTAAAGCAAACCCAAATAGAAGAATAAAGAACAAGCAACTGCATAAGAGTTAGAAGAAATAAAGAACAAGCAACTACAAAAGAGTAAGAGGATAAAACGGGTCAGAATTTCACAAGACTAAAGAGAATTAGATTCAAGAATTTTATAAAAAAGAAAACTTAGATCAAATCAGCAAAATCAAAAATAGGGAAACATTACATATTAGGCCGAAACTCGAATAAAACAAATTAGATTAAACCTTCGAAAGGTAAAAGAACTAATAGGTGAAAATCAGTCGATTTAAAAAGAAATTCCTAGGAAACAATCATACCTGTTAGAATATGGGCATTCAACTCAAAACAAATTGGCAATGAGTGGAGAGGCCCTGAGGATTATAAACCGCAGGATCTTAGATAACCCAGACAATGTGGGACTAATAATCTCAACACGCCCTCTCACGTGTAGTCTCGTTTCGTTGGGTCTAACACGTGGAACAATAAATCGGGTGACGCGGAGTAAAGGTGTGGTCAAACAACTTGACACAAATAACCTGCTATGATACCATGTTAGAATATGGTCATCCAACTCAAAACCAATTGGCAATGAGTGGAGAGGCCTTAAGGATTATAAACCGCAAGATCTTAGATAACCCGGACAATGTGGGTGTTGATGGTGGTTTTTAGTTCAGGGATAAAAATTGTAAAACCCTGCATTTAATGTGCCGTCATTCTGCAAAGATACAAAGCCATTCGAAAGTGATGAATATCCAACCTCTTCACTTGCGCATTTATTGAGCAATTCAATATGTTTACCTGAAATTTATCTAGAATGGTGCATGTATCAACAATCCCAGATATTCTGTAAATTTCGACACTCTGCCTGTATTGTTTATTAATATAGGACTCATTGAATACTTTCTATGTTGTGTTCCCCGGCTGAACCCTTAATATTGATATGACATGACAATTAGTGTTCACTCGCAGCTGAGTAGCATGAATTTCCCGAAATATCGAGGTTAAGGTTTGCATAAAAGTACTCAGTCGGAAGGCATGCTGCTCTCTGGCAATAAATCTAAAGAACTCTGAGTTAACACGCAAAATTCAATCAATTTTGTGATAATTCACAACATTCCAATATCAACCTAATTAATTTGCAAAAATTAGGTTTTTTGCGCCCTGCGCAGTATATTAGACCCTGCTGGTCGAAACTACACCTAGGAAAACTAGGCAATTGATCCGCCATGGATTAGTAGGTGCAAAGTCCTACCAAAAATCAGAAAACAAGAAATAAAATAGGAGCCACGGAAAATAGGAGCAACAACAAAAGGAGGTGTGGCCATGCCATAGGCCAGCCGGCGCCACCTGCAGATGGCCACGCCCCCATGCTGCTTGCCGGCCCTCCTTTTTCCCATTGACCAATCAGGTCGCTCAAAATCTGCCACATGTATATGGAATGTGGTCGAGCCCATACTTGCCGGCCCTCTTTCCTATCGGCAAATCAGGTCGCTTTAAATGCACCACATGCACTAGAGATGTGGCCACGCCCTATGTTTGGCCGACCCCTTTTCTATAGACCAATTAGGTCTCCCTAAACTCGCCACACGCATTAAAAGGCCAACCCATGCCAAAAGGCCACAATGCTAATTGGTTAATCAATTCCCCAAACCGCGCCAGCGGCATGCCAACACGCCACTCCGCCGCAGCAACATGCCAACGTGCCACAAACAGCGCAACTATGTGCTAACCCACTTTTTGTTTGTGGCCAATGCCATAACAGATTCCAGTCAAGGTATTCCGATCAGAACACGATTTTTGCTTTAGTGGCATTAGTCGAAACCCTAATTTTTGGTCGTGGCCCAAATTACGCCACTTTGGCCCCACAACATGCCACGAGCCATGCGAGACCCATAAAACCCTAAAAAAGGCGCCATGCTATGGCCACCCATGGCTATCCTTGCGCCTACGGTCGTTCCTACATTATGGACCTGCCATAATTCCTTTGACACGACCATGGCACCATCTGCACAAAAAACATCACCGTGCCGCGGCCATATGCCACAAACGCTAATTAGGTTTTTGGCATGCCAAACCCTAATTTAGATAGGGCCGCTACGCCAATCATGCAAAATAATGCCACCTAGGGCATTAAGTTTGATACTACAACTGGAGACGATATTGTTGAGCCATATTTGGATCTAACAAGATATAACTACCGCGGCTATGATATAACGACCGCGGTGGTAAAAAATAAGAAGGGTAAAAAATCGTCCATATTTGATAGACGCATTTATGTGTCTATTTTCATCTCTATTGTGTATATTGT
Source organism: Papaver atlanticum (assembly GCA_023531105.1). Classification (NCBI taxonomy): domain Eukaryota; kingdom Viridiplantae; phylum Streptophyta; class Magnoliopsida; order Ranunculales; family Papaveraceae; genus Papaver; species Papaver atlanticum. The sequence continues at coordinate 2,029,101 of JAJJMB010011222.1, read as the reverse complement.
TAATACCCATTTTTGTACTTATTTTGGTATTTTATCTCTTTGTAGGTGTTTTTGGAGAAATAAGCTTTTGCAGCGAAATTGGCTCGAAAAGTTGATAAATGCAACCCAAGGGACGAGTGTTATGTGGACTCCAGCAACGGATAAGGGGCGACCACTAGATAAGGGGTAACCTTTCCCATTCACGTTCAAATTCTGTTTTTGGCGGGAAATCAAAACCAAAACAGAAAACATGTTTCTGGCAGTTTTGGTGGTAGTGATTTGGAGGAGTTTGAGGTCGACTAAACCTCTGATTTTCATAGGATAGACTCCTTATGGGTCTAGGAATCTAATATGGGTGTTGAAATCAATTAAACTGGGCTCAATCGATGGATTTTTATCTCAACAGCAAAATATGGAAAGTCACGTGTGTGACCTGTTTTAGGAAATTTTAGAGAGATTAAAGTGATATAAACCTTCCCAAAGATTGGTATCTATCTAAGGAAGAGTTTAGAATCAAAAGGAAAGCTCAGAAACGCGTATAAATTCTAAAACAAGAAATTGCCGCAACTTGGCCGTAAAGAGAAAGGAAGTGATTTTGGAAGATTTTGGAGAGATTTAATCGGTCTTTTTGATATAAATAGATTGGTTGGGTCATATAGAAGGAGTGTCGAAAGTTAGGGAAAGTTTAGAACATGACAGAGCCGAGAAATCAAAGGTGCAGGAAACCGGGTTCTGCTGCTGCTGAAGAACACGAAGAACATTTACCCACACAGAACAGTCGCAAAGAAGTATCGTTCTTCAACAGCAGAACACAATTATCATTTATAAACAGTACTTCAATTGTAACGGTGACTTCTGTAACGACTATAAAGCGTTGCAGATTCGCTGTATTATTATTTCTCTTCAATAAAAACACTTTTTGAGCAATGAATCAATCTTTTGAGCATGTTTTTACCATGAGGAGCTAAACCCCAACACTGGGATGACGGAGGAATCCATGTTTCACAATTGATGGTAATTATAATTGATTCTTATGACTTTTTGCATTGCTTTTCAATCGATTTATGATTTTCGTTGATTATTTGTGATTTTGTTTGATAGTGTATGCTTAGTCTAAGAACTTTTGATGCACTATGCTTATGATTTACATCTAATGCTTTATAAAATCTACTTTTGGCAAAGGAATAGAGTCTATAAAAGAGCTAGTATTGTTATGAATCATCGTATGAACCGATTGATTGTGAAGTTTGGTGGAATCCTAAGTCCCGGTCTCTCGTAATATTGTTATCATCTTTGTTTATTTGCTATTTTAATCGAAATAGTCTAGAATCGAGTCTTCACAAGTCCGAGTTGAACGAACTCTACTTATCACTTTTTACAACAACATAAAATCACATCAGCTACGCCAGGCGCTATTCGCACCACTATGCCACTGGCATGTGCCAATTGCAGCACTATGCCATTACCAGGTGCCAACGTAATGTGGCCATAATCAACGGCCACCTTCTCTCATGAATTACAATCTTAGCCGTCCAAGTTCGCCACAGAATTGACTGGCCTATGGTAAGTCTTAGGTGACCAACCAAGACTAACCTAATAGCATCACACGCCATTCTCCTGTGGAAAGTCTCCTGACTTGACTTGCCACACATGGCTATCCGCCACCTAGTTGGCGTACAATTAATCAGAATAATTAGATCTTGCAAACAAGACCCACTCAGCAATCTGCTGCATATTTTCCACGAAAATACTCGAGACATCAAACATGTCACAAACTAGGGGATGCTCATCAGGGTATTGGTCTGGCGGTTTACAGCGTGCGGCGTGCGGCATGCCCATTATATGAAAGTGTCAGGAAAGCGGGCAGTTAGTGGCAGCAAGAAGTAGTGGGTGTAAATTAATCCGTTTCCTTCATAATGGAGACGTGGTTTATAGCATTTACACATTACCCCACTTCTCCATCACTCAACCACTCCCAATTCCTACGAGATCAGGGTGCGTTCATTTATGACTTGTATAAATAGGTTTCTACCTATTTCGACCAGACAACAGTTTTTGGTTAACAACAACACAAGTATCCAGAAATACACAAAAGAACTGATAGTTTACATTCCGCAAGCCAGTTCCATATTCTGATACAAGTCATAAAATAGACACACCTTCAGAGTTAACCATTCTGATCTCAACCAATTTCAATTCCGGTGTTCCGTTCGCTAAGAAGCTTCACAAAAATGCTATTTCAAGCAATGCTACTGGAAATGCCTTAGATAGCTGAGCAACAATAAATCTACCAGATGAAAGGACCATAAAGCCGCGTGAAGACACATGAAGACGTTATTACTACTTAAGAAGGCACGATGGCTTCTCTCGAGGTCCGAATGGAGCAGCCACATCTGCAACACCATAAGTGTTATATGGAGCAAGATGGAAACGCCTCAAAGTTATCACCGATATTAATGTCTCCAGAGTCCACACTTAGGGATATAAAAGGAAAGATTCGCATAGCCGTTGTTTCAGTATGGAGATAGTCGACAACAAATCTCAACACCAGTGGAGTCCTAGAAAGGCACCTGCATAGATCACGAAAGAGAGGGTCTATCTCTATTCCACCACTACTACCATTTTATGGTCAGGAGTATCCGCTATCACTTCATCAGCAAAATGTATAGATCTAGACCATGGCGCAATTCTGGGAATTCGTACATCTACAATAATAAAAGAGGCTTGACAAATCTTCAAATCATTCATAGGGGTTCGCCTATTATGCCGACCCAAGCAAGAGCAAGCCCGAGATATCTTCAGATCTACTGGAGCCAACACGTCAAGAGAGCAGCCTCAAGAAGATAACGGTGCCCGCACCACCATGTCAGGAAAGAATCCGCAGCCGAGATAACTTCACGCAGAGGAAGATTCTAGAAGTTGCTGCACCAAAAGGATCCATGTTTCCCATATTTCCTTTTCCCAGGGAAGCGGGTAATTCTGAAGAGTTCTCCAAATTTCATACCAGAAGAACCTACACCGGATGTTCCAGCAAAATAACAGGCATCTCAATGACTACGTCAAGATATCCAAAATTGAAGCCTCGATTTCCAAGTATACTGCTGGTACTAACACATCAACAGATAACTCACAAAGAGAGACACCTCATCATCAGCGTCACCCATGGACATGGCATGTGGTTTAGAAAGGTTACGGGTCGTTTTGCAAGAACTCCGTCAGAAACGTTTTTACACTGCACTCCGGAAGAATTGAAACTGGTGCTAATTGGTGAAGAATCTTGGAGTGATACATATACCAAACGATTCGTATGGAAGTATTATACAACATACTAAAAGGGCACATCAATCCTATAAATGAGATATAAATAGAAGCCGAAACTCTCAACTACGTGACAGCTGAAAAACCCACATAATTCTTCCTAGAAAGTTCTGAATTCTTGGTGTCAGGTACTTTTCACCCACCAAACAGACTCCGAATGAATAAATTCTTTTTGAAAAAGTTATATTTTCCTCTTATAAAAATAATGAGAGGTCATTCACCTCATTCTGATATCGTAAGGATATTTTTCGGCCGTTTCGGCAAGAAGACACGAATATGAAATTTTCATCAAGTCAATACACCAAGGTCGCATGCAAGCAACAATAGGCAAGCTGCCGCACGCAGAGAATCACGGAAGAGCTACTTCGCCGAAATAATAAAAGAGAAGAATAAGAATAAATAACCTCACGGACATGAGTTATATTAAAAGGAGGAATCCTTCTTTTGGGCCATAATGTCCGAGCCACTCCTTCCTGCCAAGGTTCGTGCCCATAGCCGCCACTCATTCCTGCCAAGGATCGTGCCGTAGCTACCACGCCTTCCTGCCAAGGTTCGTGCCGTAGCCGCCACTCCATCCTGCCAAGGTTCGTGCCCGTAGCCACCACTCCTTCCTTCCAAGGATCGTGCCGTAGCCACCACACTCCTCCCTGTCAAGGATCGTGATAGTAGCCATCCAAGGTTCGTAGTTGTGGCCACTTTTGTCCCATCCCGCAAAAGCTCATAGTCGTGGACAGTTTTACTCGCTTACACATCCAGCCAATCCCTTTGCTTCCATGGACGCCCATGCAATTCCAGCCAACCTACTTTGTTCCCACGACAATATAGTCTTTTCTGATCACAACTGTTGCCAAGAACCTTTGCTGCTCGTTTGTGGATACCAGCCAGAGCTTCACCAGAGCAACAACCACTATAAAGGTAATCCATACTTCTCTATATTTTAGTTTCACATGGAAGAAGTAATAGAGTCACCAGTACAGATGCAAGATGGTGATATCTTTATCATGGTCAACCCACTGGCCATACAAGATAGAAACATGTAAACCACACTTGGGGACTGAGGCTCTACAAGGAATCCCTTTACTGTCAAAGCCCAGAAGACACGGTCAACCAAAAAGTCATAACCACGACAAGTTCATCTACTCTTCAAAGGTGTGACGTAAGGATATCATCACCTCTCTGTCTGGAAGGCGCCTGCAACACTTTACGAGGCCGCGACGGATCCCAAGCCTACTCAGAGAAAACAACCTCAGTAACTAAAGAGAAGTGCGACTGGGGGCTGCTCATCGAAGTCCATCCCCGACAACAATCAAAGATTCATGAGATAACTTCATAGACACGGCTGAATTTTTTTTATTGAAGAAATAGGGGGAGCCACGGCTAACAACATAACTCTCTCACTTCTACCTCTTCGTTATCCAATATATTTCGTCCATGTGATGTTCCAAGCATCCCAGCATTGCATCCAGGAGACTACAATAAGCTTGCATCAAATCCCATAGAGTGTAATATCCATGAGTAGTTGATCAAATTTGGGCATTTAGCTCGGTGTGAATGACTTTCTTTGTTAGCGGCGTCAACGGCAACAAAGCGATCTCCAATAGTTATAATCAGCAGCAAGGCGAGACAAGAGAACTCAAGGTAGGTGCTCTTTTCTATTTTGCGCATGTAGCCACCCAACAGTAGCATCGATCTTCTCCAGAATATGTAATAAGGTTCTGACTCTAGAAGAATGAGCATCTAACCTCTCCAGTGGATTTAAAAATTTACCAAACTCTATTGCTCCTGGGATGGATAGATGAAATATATGCTCGGTAATGATCACATCAGGGCTAATCTTGGAGAGTGTAGCTGCGTTGTTGATCCGTCCTTGATTTTAAGTTATTTAGTGTCTGGACTGCTGAGCCGGTCTCTGGAAGGCTTATTCTTGCCTTTCTGATTGCGATGATGATATGCTGTGAATGCTTGTATGGTCGAAATCTTCCGGAGCCGTTGGGTGAAGTAGACGAGCTGAGAGGTGTTCCGTTGCCGACGTACTGCTATCAAGTCTTCAAGAACTTCATTCCAAGCGACATCCTTCGAACCATCTTCTGCATCTCGGACTATTGTATCGAATGGGATGAGATAAGCAGTCCCCAGTTACACTTCTATCTGGTCATAGATCCGATGACGTAGCCGGATATATGAATATCTCCGTGGCGTGCTTTTGGGAGTCTTTGATGCACGTGTACAACTTCATGCTGAGAAATTCCTGCGGCTCGTAAAGCTTCGACAGTACCGATGTTGACATCGGAAATAACCTGGTTGAAGGAAGTGAAGGCATCCCATGCTGGTAGTCCCTATGTGTAATTATCCTGAGCCATTTTCTCGTGGAAGATGTGCTTCTACTGCATTCGCTGGTAAGGTGGTGACTGCGTTTAAACTTCTAAACCTGAAGGAGGCTCCAGTCCCCAAGTGTAGCCTACTTTGATTGTATCATCTTGAATCCACGCCCACAACTAAAATACGAAGACAAGATGAACTTACCTTGCCACTGACGATTGGCACGCCTATGATCGAGCTGCTGCAAACGAACACAAGAAGCAGACGAGCGAATAATAAAAGGGGAGGAAGTTAGCACGCCCTTTTATATGCATAGCACTTTTGGAATTCGAGTAGAGGAGGTTTTTTTTTCTTCCTTTTGGACCATGCACAGAAGAAGGCAGCTGGGCCCGTGGCGCCAACGCTCCATGGCACCAACCTCCATGACCAATCTAGCAGCGCGCCAGCACGAGGAACACCAGCCGCTCAACCTGCAATACTTCGTGGCCAGGCCAGCCGCTCAACCTGCAACGCTCCGTGGCCAGGCCATCCTCTCAACCTGCAACGCTCTGTAGCCAAGCCATCCGCTCAACCTGCAACGCTCCGTGGCCAAGCTAGCAGCGCGCCAGTACAAAGATCATTAGCCGCTCGTATTTGTCTCCAAAGGTCGATCAAGATTTCCTGGTAATCCCCACATGCCTCGCCTTTTCAGTTTGTTCTCGTCTGTCACCATCTAATGCTTACCCCATAACAGTGCCACTGTTACGCGCTAAGCAGGGGACTTAATGTTGATGGTGGTTTTTAGTTCAGGGCTAAAAATTGTAAAACCCTGCATTTAATGTGCCGTCATTCTGCAAAGAGACAAAGCCATTCGAAAGTGATGAATACCCAACCTCTTCACTTGCGCATTTATTGAGCAATTCAATATGTTTACCTGAAATTTATCCAGAATGGTGCATGTAGCAACAATCCCATATATTCTGTAAATTTCGATACTCTGCCTGTATTGTTCATTAATATATGACTCATTAAATACTTTCTGTGTTGTGTTCCCCGGCTGAACCCTTAATATTGATATGACATGACAATTAGTGTTCACTCGTAGCTGAGTAGCATGAATTTCCCGTAGTATCGAGGTTAAGGTTTGCATAAAAGTACTCAGTCGGAAGGCATGCTGCTATCTGGCAATAAATTTAAAGAACTCTGTGTCAACACGCAGAATTCAATCAATTTGTGATAATTCACAACATTCCAATATCAACCTAATTAATTTGCAAAAATTAGTTTTTTTGCGCCCTGCGCAGTAAATCAGACCCTGCTGGTCGAAACTAAACCTAGGCAAACTAGGCAATTGATCCGCCATGGATTAGTAGGTGCAAAGTCCCACACAAAATCAGAAAACAAGAAATAAAATAGGAGCCACGGAAAATAGGAGCAAATTACGCCACTTTGGCCCCACAACATGCCACGATCCATGCGGGACCCATAAAACCCTAAAAAAGGCGCCATGCTATGGCCACCCATGGCTATCCTTGCGCATGTGGTCGTTCCTACATTATGGCCCTGCCATAATTCCTTTGACATGTCCACGGCACCATCTGCACAAAAAACGTCACCGTGCCGCGGCCACATGCCACACGCGCTAATTAGGTTTTTGGCATGCCAAACCCTAATTTAGATAGAGCCGCTACGCCAATCATGCCAAATAATGCCACCTAGGGGATTAAGTTTGATACGACAACTGGAGCCAATATTGTTGAGCCATATTTGGATCTAACACCAATATGCAAAGATATAACGACCGTGGCTACGCCAGGCGCTATTCGCGCCACTATGACATTACCAGGTGCCAACGGAATGTGGACATAATCAACGGCCACCTTCTCTCATGAATTACAATCTCAGTCGTCCAAGTTCGACACGGAATTGACCGGCCTATGGTAAGTCTTAGGTGACCAACCAAGACTAACCTAATAGCATCACACACCATTCTCCTGTGGCAAGTCTCCTGACTTGACTTGCCACACATGGCTATCCGCCACCTATTTGGCGTACAATTAATCAGAATAATTAGGTCTTGCAAACAAGACCCACTCAACAATCTGCTGCACATTTTCCACGAAAATACCCGAGACATCAAACATGTCACAAACTGGGGGATGCTCATCAGGGAATTGATCTCGCGGTTTACAGGGTGCGGCGTGCAGCACGCTCATTATAAGAAAGTGTCAGGAAAGCGGGCAGTTAATGTCAGCAAGAAGTAGTGGGAGTAAACTAACCCGTTTCATTCATAGTGGAGACGTGGTTTCTAGCATTTACACATTACCCCACTTCTTCATCACTCAACCACTCCCACTTCCTACGAGATCAGGGTGCGTTCAATTATGACTTGTATAAATAGGTTTCTACCTATTTCAACCAGACAACAGTTTTTGGTTAACAACAACACAAGTATCCAGAAATACACAAAAGAATTGATACCTTACATTCCGCAAGCCAGTTCCATATTCTGATACAATTCATAAAATAGCCACACCTTTAGAGTTAACCATTCTGATCTAAACACCTTATTCGCTTCCCTCCCTAAGATCAACCCTTCTCATTCACTTTGTGATCGAAGCAAGACTGGAACGGCCATTTCTTGGTTTAGGCCAGGATTGTACAGATTGATCTCTTGAATCTAAAGTACTCCCGTGCAGTGCATTTGTTTAAGGTTTAAGTTCGTTTCTCATCAACACACCCAAATTTACCAAAACCAGCAGAAACAGTTTTTACCCCAAAATAGTAGGACTAATGATCTCAACATCCCCCTTTACGTGTATCCTCGTTGGGTCTAACACGTGGAGAATATATCGAGTGACGCGGAGTAAAGGTGCGGTCAATCAAATGACTCGACACAAATAGCCTTCTCTAATACCATGTTAGAATATGGGCATCCAACTAAAAACCAATTGGCAATGAGTGAAGAGGCCCTAAGGATTATAAACCGCAGGATCTTAGATAACCCAGACAATGTGGGACTAATAATCTCAACACGCCCCCTCATGTGTAGCCTCGTTGGGTCTAATACGTGTAACAGTAAATCGGGTGAAGCGGAGTAAAGGTGCGGTCAAACGACTCGACACAAATAGCCTGCTCTGATACCATGTTAGAATATGGGCATCCAACTCAAAACCAATTGAAAATGAGTGGAGAGGCCCTAAGGATTATAAACCGCAGAATCTTAGATAACCCAGACAATGTGGGACCAATAATCTCAACAATACCCACATGATTTATAATAAGCATATTAAGGAACAGAAGCATGAAAGTAAGCAGAGAAATGCAAGAAAAGAAATTCAAAAAATGGCAAAGTTCTCTCTTTTCCATACTGACTTAAATTTGATTGAGGCTCCAACTGGTTTAGATACATCTTCCCCTTCGTCTCATCCTTCCCATCTATCCAAGGATGAGTTACAAAGAAAATTACTCCCTAGCTAGTCATGAAAGTAATTTTTTGAGAGAAGAGGGAAGAGAGAGAAAAGAATCGTTTTGTCCGGTCCATGACAAATACTACCTCCATTTCTAGAAAAGAGTGATAGTATTTCTTTGGGGATTTTAATAAAGTGCCACACTTTAAATTTCATATTTAAAAAAGTGTCACCGTTTTTCTTCTGAATTTATTTAATGCCACACATTTAACCTTTTCCATCCTGTTTTTTTCTTTAAAAAGTTAACATCCATTAGTGCATAGGTGGCGATTATTCAGCCTTGTAAAAGACATTTAATCCCTCGAATCATTTTCATATAACTGAGTTAAATCGACTCATTGTAGTGATTCATTACCGAGATAGCCATTTACACAAGCAATACAATACCAACTTATCTAAATTCTTCCAAGTTCAGGCGCTTTCCTCACTTTGACCACAACACCACTTTCACCGGACCAAGAACACCACAACAACTTCTTTTAGACTGAGTCACGAATCCTGAACTAGCCATTTACACAAGCAATCATCCTTCACTGTCCTACATCTTGAAAACTCACTCAAATCAGAAAGTAACGTATGCCCAAATTCCTCCAAACTCTTCTCGGTTTCAGCAACTGCTCCTTAGTTTCTGTCCTCCCCGAAACAGCACAACTCGTTTTTTTCTCAACTGTCTCTACAACTAAGGTTCGACTCAAATCAATCCAAACTCAAGCATAAACTTGCACCACCAGCTCCGCTCAGTACCAGACCATAGCTCCTCAACCAGTTTAACCTTCGCACCATAGCCAAATTTAGCCAACTGCCGGACCTTTTGAATCTCGTCACCAGCAAGACATAATCAAGTCCCTGACCATTTCAGCTCATTTCAAATTCAGTCCACAACCTCTAAACACCTCCACCAGTCAAACCAGTTCAACCATGTACCCTAAACTTCTTAATTCCGGCAAACAACACCTTCATTGGACCCCCACAAACAACTGCCAGTGCCTAGATTTGACCACCACCAATTTCTACTCTTTACTCTCTCGGTCACAGCACCACTTCCATTCTCCCTAGCCTGCTAGCTAAATTGATCATCCACTGGTTGCCTTGGTCCGAACAAGCCTGACTTCCAACTTCAGACCTACTACCACAGTCCATACGCCAATCTCCATTCCGTCCATGTAAGCATTCTTATTATTCTCCATCTACAGACGTACATCACCACCAATCATCTTGATTCACATCCGAGCTTCCTCCATTCTCAAGAACAGGTACCCTGCGTTCGCAACTCGAATTCCTATCGCAATGCCTCTCGCATTTGAACTCGAGCACCACTGATCACCCACAAGTCAGAGACAATACTCTCAAGTCACACTCCATCGATGTTAACCATTCAGAATTCTAACCTTCGCACAGCCAATTTCTCAAACAACAGGCGTGCGATATCTTCGTTTTCTGGAAGTTGCTCTCAATTGTTTTCTAACCATCTCAGAACCCCACTGGATGCAACTTGAATTCAAGCTAAGCTAGGAACCAGTGGTTTTGGTTAATGCAAACAAGTTGTGGGAGAGAGAAAAACTGGTTATGGAGTTTTCACAAATAGCTGATGTGCAAGAAATTAAGAGATGATCAAGAGGTGCGTCTCGGTTGTTGTATTCAATAATCAACACCTTCTATAACTTTCAACACCTGAAAATTCGAATTTAAAGATATCCCATCTATTATAACAGTACCCGGAGTCGAAATACACTTCCATTAGCTTCTGTGTACTTTCTTTGGATACCCACTCTCCATTCATATATTTCTAACCCACCAAGCACTCGACTGTGACAAGGAGAATAATGTCGAGCCATAACCACAGTGGGAATACCAATCCCAGCCAAAAGATTCTCACAATCTCAGCCAGAACTCCATAGAAATTAAGAAGTCATGATTAACGAGAAACAGTTGATTGAGAAGAAGAACTGGAGAATATAAAGATGCTTGGTGGTGGTGGTGATGCACGAGAAGATGAATTATTTGTAGCTGTGCTGATTCGATGGAAGAAGAGTATTGTTGCAGTAATTGCAGTATGGAAGAAGAGAGACGATAAACTAGTAATAGTGATTGTGAGGATAGTTAAGTAATTGCACCGTAAAAAAATGACCAGGTCAGCCATAAATGACCAATCATGTGGCGCTGTGACGGAATTGATAACGACAGTGGTATTTTATAAACCTCGTTTGATTGGGGGCCATGGATTCTAATTGGGGGCCTTGCACTAGAGGACAAAAAAGGTCACCCCACCCTAATTTGGGTCATCCCTTATCAATTTTTTTCTTCTAAGCCCCTGAATGATTAGTATTAAGAATTAATTAAGTTAATTAGTGTGGTAAGTGTGTTTAGATTAAAATCTGACTTTGGGATAAAAATTTGGGGAGATTTTATTTTAGAGTTTTTGTGTGTTGAGAAGAAGAAGAGGAGTTTTGAGAGGAAAAACTAGGGTTTTTTAGAAATGAGTGATTCAAGTGGAGGAAATGAGGTTGGTGAAGGTTCAAATAACAAACATGATTGTGTTGATGGTAAGATTGTCTCAACTAATCCTATGGATTGGATGTTTGATGAAGAGATGTTAATAGAGGAAGCCATGAATAATGGTGCAAATGAAGAACATATTGCTCAAAATGAAGGAACCAATCCTCGAAATGAAGAACCCGGAGCTCAAAACAATCAGGTAAACTTCCTATACTCTTCAAATTGTCTGAATGGTGCTCCAAGTGGTCGATTCATGGTCACTATGGAACTACTCAGAGTGGGGGTCGTTGTAGTCGGGTGTTGTATACACCAACGACCCTAAAGAATCGTCAGCCTGTTGACACTCACGGCGACGACTCTAACCTGCAACTTTTGCAGGTGATGAAAAATCATCAAGGTGGTGTGTTAAACAATGACGACTCTTGTTGGTAGTTCACCTAGAGTCGTTAGTTGTTTCTGTTAATACCCGGACGACTCTCGAATCCAAACTCTCTGTATAAAAAAAACGCTAGTTTTTGGGCTTTTGAGTCGTCATAGGGATATTCATATATATTGACGACCCTAACCAACCATAATAATTTTAGTTAGAGTCGTCACTTTCGATATTTATATACCTTAATGACCCATACTGTTAATTTTTAAGATTTTTGATTTCATAGAATCATTTCATTGAATCGTAAAAGGCATACATCTTTCATAGCGATACATTGAAGGAAATGAAATACAATAGATAATAACGGTGCACTTATACACTTAACCATAAATGTTGTAATTATAGGTAGTGCTTTCCAAGATGAGGTAGCAATCGTCGAACTCAAACTTTTTTCCACGAAGCACCTCGTATCGGGCATACGCCTTCCCCAACTGAAAACGCAAAACAAAAATAATATACTTGGTTAGTATTGTTCAAAGCTTTCGATAAGTTTTACCTCCTGTTTAAATACTTACTCTTATAGCACCCAACATATTGGGTAAGGCTTCCCTTACGGCCTTCATTTCTCTTTTGAAAGCTTCACATTCGAAGAATATCTCCTCGAACCGTTCCTTGACGAGTTTCAAAGACCTTGAGTTACAATTTCCGTCTAACGCCACAAAAACGATGAATACACGGTTCCACCAAGAATCCGATGTTTGATCAATGTCTTTTCCTAGATCTTCAAAGTGGTTTTTGACTGTCAACCAAGCTCTCCCAATGGCGCAATTCTCTTCGGAAGTGTAGGGAGTAGTCATGGTGTTTCCTCTTATTTTTCCTCTTGGATGATAAATAAATGAGAAGGGGAAGAGAAGGTTGAGAATTATGGTTTGGGTGAGGAAGATGTGAGATATGGGTCTCTATTTATAGAATTTAACGACCCAACTGCCAAGTTTTTGAATTTTTTTCCGTTGGTCGACTCAACCATATTTGGTAAATTCAAAATTCACATTAACTGCTAACTGGGTCGTTACCGGTCAAATTAACAAAGTGACGACGCTTGCAGATCCATAGAGTCGTAATTTGTTATGGTAATTGGCTGACGACTCTACTATCAGAAAGTCTCTGTGCTAAATAACATTTGGAGTCGTTAATATGTCTTTCTCCAAAAGTGACGACTCATTACCAATAATTTCAAACAATCTATAGAGTCGTCACTTGTATATTTACAAACCCTGATGACCCATTTTTTGAATTATATTTACTGAATCAATGTTTGAACTCATGCATTTTATTGAATCCGAAAAAAACATACATGTACTTTGAAATAAAATAGAAGGAAAACACATAAAATAGTTCACTACATTGCGTTTGAACACCTAAACGAGTTTAATCATATGCGGCGAATTGCCATTCACTTTCCCTCAAGAGACGATAGCAGTCCTCGTGCAAAAACTCCTTGCCATACTTTAATTCGTATTGGATGCGATCCAAAGAGTACTGTAAAAACAAAATTTTTTATAAGTTAGCGTCGTTGAATAAAAATAAGCAAAGAAATAATTTTTGATGAACGGCCTATTGATTCACAAACTTACTTTATCCATTCGAGGTTCGTTGGGAAGAGCCTCAGTCCGAGCTTTCAATTCGTCTCTCAGCACTATGCATTCATTGTATAAATAATCGTATCTTTCCCTTATTTGCTGGAGCGTCCTTCTATAAAGATTTCCGTTTAGTGCTTTAAAAATCATAAATACACGTTTCCCCCAAGCATCGGATGTTTGATCCATGTTAAGGTACGGATCTCTGGTTTGGTCGTGGTTACTGGCGACCCAGTGCGCTCTTTCAAAGTCGTTCTTCGTGACCATGATGTGTGCTCTAACAATAACAACATCTTCTTGATTATTGAACGGAGTTTGAGCCATTTTTAGTGTTTGAAAGTGATGGGTGACTGATTTAGGAAGATTGAAAGTGATGGGAGAATAACTTTGAAAGGGATAGGTCTCCTTTTATAGGAAAAAAATACCCAGTGGCTACTTTAAAAAAAAAACGGTTACCTTTTTCCCAACTCTGTAATAACTGCTCGTACTAGTCAAACTTACCGTTGATTTTCAAAATTTGCAATAACTTCGTTTAGAGTCGTCATGTTAGATATTTATACAGTAACGACTCAAGGTGAAAACTAAACAGAATGATTCAATATTTGTCAATGTAGAGTAGTTTGGGTTTAAGATGGGTCGTCGGTTTGCGAAAATGGGTCGTTGTTATTCTAAAACACATCATGACGACTCTATCCTTGGGACGAAGATCATAGTTTCAGGCAAATAAGTCGTTAACCTGTAAAATAAGGTGACGACTTTTAGGGTCGTCATTCTGCAAATGTAAAGATGCCAACCCTTTATATGGTAAATTAAAATAAACAATAGAGTCATCATGTTAACATCTTATAAATTGACGATTCTTTAATGATTTTTTTTTACTTTTTCTGTAGTTGGTTGTACAGACGAGCTCTTAACCTGAACCCGTCTCCACTACCAGTCCGGATACCTCCCAACACTATATGACCGATTTGGTACGTTTTTATTGTTTGAATCGATGTATATCTTTTTGAAAATTGTTTAATTAGTGTTCTCATGAACGTGTTATTTGTTCAATGTAGACGTGGAAAACTAAGGCTGAGGTCAAGGAATGGATTATTTCCAAGGCAAAAGAGAAGATGTACATAGTTGTTCAAAGCAAACACGTCGATTATAAGAAAATGGAGAAGGTATGCGAGAGAGCGGGGGATAAGGAAGAAAGTCACAAAGGGAAGAATTACAAGTATGAGAAGAAGACGACGAGGGTCTACAAAACTTCGTCCAAGAAGATACAATGCCCGTTCAGGATTGTTTTCAAAAGGCATCATCAAACTCATCTATGGAGTTTGTATCGTATTCCGGATGGTCGTCACAACCATCCTCCACTTAAAAGTATTTTAGGACACCCAGCATATGCCCGATTGAAACCACATCAAATGGATAAGGTTCGTCAGATGAAGGGATGTAGGCCTCTTAAGATTCCAAATTCAATAAGGGCGGAAGATAAGGATAACTTGTCTACCATTTCCACAATCTACGCTGCCAAAGCAACGATCAAGATAACCGAATGGGATGGTAGATTAATTATGCAACAATCAGAGTGGTTGGCAGAAAAACTTAACTACGCCATGCAAAGAAAAGTTGGTCCGGGCGAGAAAGTGACTCATATTTTTCTTGCGCACCCAAGAATGGTGGATTTGGCACAGTGTTTTTACCAGGTTATGTTCATAGATTGAACCTACAAGACAAACAGGTATAACATGCCGATGTTGAACGTGGTCAGTCATACTTCTGATAAGCAATCATTCACCGTGGCATGGTGCTTTATGGAAAAAGAAGAAATAGAGGACTATGTTTGGGCGTTGGAACAAGTGAGGTTGATTTACCGTGGCGAAGAGACACCGTAGGTTATTTTTATGGATAGGGATTTTGCAGTTATGAGTGACGTTCGTCAAGTTTTTCCACTCGCTCAACATTTCCTTTGTACGTGGCACATCCAAACTAATCTTCTTTCTAATTACAAGAATCATATCCAAAAGATCAAACCTGCAAAGGGTAATCAACGTTCCAAGGAGGAAGACGAGCGTCTAAGTCAACTTTCAAAAAAAAAAAAAGAGCGAAAGAGAAAAGGAAAGAAAAGGAAAAATATGATGAAGAGGGGGATCTATGGAAGGATTTATGCAAAGATTGGGACCATTTGGCTCATTAGAAGGCCGAAGTAAAGTACTATGCTAATTTGCAGAAGTTTATTGATGATTGGAGTATGGATCATAAGAAGGTGGTCGACTATTGCCTAGATACATGGTTGAATCCTTGGAAGGAGAAGTTTGTTTATGCATGGACCAATAAGTACAAGCACTTCAAAAATGAGTCCACGAGTATTGCAGAGCAGTCTCACGGACGTTTGAAAAAATTTCTTGAAGAGAACAAGGGTGGGGTAGTTACGGTACAGGAAGCTATTCACGAGCACGCCGAGGATGATCTAAGTAAGATAGTGACTCAGATGGAGTATAGTAAATACCATTTTACGATGCAATACATAAAAGACAAAGAATTGCTACGGGGGGTTGCACACCAAGTATCATGGTGGGCAATAAAGCATATGATGACTGAACTTAACAAATTTCGAGCGAAAGCTTCTTATGGAAAAATGATTAAATGTAATTGTACAACCGAGATGTGGCTTGGCCTCCCGTGTAAACATAAGCTTGGTGGGTACAAGGTGATCATTCCTCTTGAAGATATCAATCCATTTTGGAAGCAACTTTCATTCATCCCAAATCCCACAGGAGCCGCTGATGAACAATTTGGAGACTTGGAGGTTGGCAAGTACATCAATGAGAAATATTGAAAAATGAATTGTGCAGGAAGACAAATATTGGTTTCTAATTTGTGGTCGGCTGCCCATAAGAGCTTGGGAGTAGAAGAAGAGCCAATCAAACAAAAACCACCGGGTAGACCAACAACTAAAAAGTCGTTTAGAGAAACTGTGAATGCGGACAAGAGCTGCACTAGTGACCCATCACGTCATGAGTATGTCCAGGCGAAATATACAGAGTATGAGAACTCTTTCCTGCCCAAGGCAAGGGGTCGGCCAAAAAAGCAAGAATTCACCCAAAGTAATAGAGAAGTGAAACAGAAGGCAAACATGGATTTTGTAGAGGATGTGGTCGGTACCCTACAAAGCCAAACGAGCGGAATGGTGACGATAAGAGTAATTAAGGGTAATCCGCGCACCCCTAGAGATTCCCAAGGAAGACCACATCGTGTTGCTTACACTTTGTATAAAGAGTATACCGATCAACTTCCTTACGTCATCTTGGATCACCTTATATCCACCGACGGCGATGGAAATTGTGGTTACCATGTTACAACGGAAAAATTAGGGCATTTCGACAAGGCCGACGAACTTAAGCTCACCCAAATCAAATATGCAAGAAAAAAATGGCAGAAAAACTCGTTGAGGACAAGCAACTCTATTTGACAATGATCATGGAAGGAGATCCAAAAGAGAAGGAATTGAAGTTTAGGGAGTTGGTTTCTAACGTGAAATGGAGGAAGAGGTCGAAGAAGTCCGGTTATAAGTTTTAGATGCAAATGCATTTTTGTGGTCAACTTTTAGCGGACACATTCACTTGTGTTGTAATTGTATACATCAAAGGATTCCCTGGAGCCTCTTGTATGTACGTACCCTCAAAAAATAGGTGCGAGGCGGCGATAAAGAAAATAAGAATTGTAATGGCACATGTCAACAATAACCATTACATAGGCTTGAAGATTTCCGAAGAATGTCCTCTACCACGGGTCTATGGTGATTGGGGAAAGTACATTAAGGAGTGGACAAACCAGTATGAGTATGGAATGAACATTTGGAATGCTATGGACCCAACCCCGATTTACTTAGACATGGGCGATGAATAGTGAGAGAAGATGTTTATTTTGAGCTTTGCATTGCATTTTTAAGCATACTTTTTGACAATGGTTGTATCTTGAACCCAGATATTTGTATTTTGAAGAATGCTTAAGGAATACAATGCGTTTTATGTTGCGACATAAATATTTTTCACTCTTGTTTCTTTTGATCATTTTTTTTAAGTTAGAGTCGTTATCCTATATGGATTGAAACACCAACGACCCTAAGGGTCGATTTGATTTATCATATAGAGTCGTTTACCACGATAACCATATACCATAACGACTCTTATGGTTACAATATTGGTCTTCTCCTATATGTTTTTGCCATCTAGAGTCGTCATTGAGTCCCTTTATACCATAACGACACTTAGCTGCCATTTAGTGAATATTTAGTGTCGTTTACCACGATAACCATATATCATAACGACTCTTATGGTACAAATTTCGGTGTTCTCCTGTATGTTTTTGCCATCAAGAGTCATCATTGTGTCCCTTTATACCATAACGACACTTAGATGCCATTTAGTGAATATTTAGTGTCGTTTACCACAATAAACATATACCATAACGACTCTTAAGGTACAAATTTCCTTGTTCTGTTGTATGTTTTTTCCCTCTAGAGTCGTCAGTGCATCACTCTATACCATAACGACTCTAATGGTAAAATATTGGTGTTCTCCTATATGTTTTTTCCATCTAGAGTCGTCATCAGGACAGTGTATACATGGATGACTCTCTTGAAAATGCCCTCAACGACTCTTTTTGTGTACACTTTTTCCCAAAAAAATAGTCGTTGGGATATTATGTATATATAGAGGAAGCCATCGACTAGCAAATTCAATTGAAAACAACCTCACAAAATATATTTTTCAATGGCAACTTCGTCATCAACTAGCAATTCAATTGAAAACATACTTAGAAGATGCAAGCGACCAACCAAATCAATATTGGCAATGGAAGAAGAGATACGCAAAAAAAGCATGCGACCTACTAAACAACCATTCACTCCATTATCATATCCTACGAAGGAAGAAGAAGAGATGCTCGAGGCCAAAAAACGAGGCGAAGAACAATCCCATCTCGGGGAAGTATTCAAGCAAGTCGTGGAAGAGACCGAATGGATTAAAAATTATTAGATCGTCAAAGATCTTCCCAAAGAACATCAACATGAGAGTATATTTTTGACTCAAGTTGGTTGGAGTCCTTTCGTTAATTACAACAAGAAACTACGCTATGATTATGAACCCTCTCACATTCGTGATAGGACGATTCACGTTATGAAATTGTGCACTAAGTACAACGAGTTTCTCGCTAGGCACAAATGTGATAGGCGTGCGGCCCAAGATGCATATACCAAATGGAGAGGAGAGCCGTTTTATCACATCGAAGCCGCAATGCTAGTTGAATCTCGCACCAGAAAAAGGAATAACATGTAATGTGTTCAAACGAATTTAGTTAGATCAACTGTAATAGGACTACTCATGTAATTTCCATCTTCTAATTACTATGCTACTATTTCCAAGTTTCAATTCAACGAAGTTTCAATTTATTTTCAATAAGAGTCGTTATCTATGTATATGTAGTTAACTGACGACCCTACCTTAGTTTCCAACAATCTTATCTTGAGTCGTCATATTTTTACAACCCTAACGACCCATGTTGTGAATTTCAAATAAAACGACCATTGGGATTTTCTTCTATATAATACCACCCCCTCCTCTTGATAAAATTTCCCAAAAACATTCTTTTTCTACCAAACTACATAATCTTTCAATGGAAATGGCGGAATGGGAACCGTATGAAGATGTGTGTCTCGTTAAATCGTTTGCTAATACGTTTTGTGAACGTCCAAATGAAATCTATTCAATGTTTTGGAAGAGAGATAAGGAGTTCTTCTACGGGCGTACCGCGAATCCTAATAACCGCAAATGGAGAGACTTGGCATTTCGATTCAACTACATTAAAAGTGCATTGCGAGAGTACGTAAAAGTTAGAAATATGGTGTACGATCATCATCCACGATCTCCTCTTAAGCAAAAAGTGAGTAATACGATAATATTTATACCTTTCTCATGGTTCAAAGTTACTAACGTATAACATTCCTCGTTTAATTTCAGCTGGAACGTTTCAATGGGTTATGGACAATACGTAATGGGGAAACTAAGTTCATTCACCACAAAGAATATACAACGTTGTATCGACGAGCAAGAAGGTTCATTGACGAACATTTGATGCGTCAGATTCTTGATTGCCCTTACTAGCTTTTCTGTAATGCGAGATTTATGTAATTTTATCTTCTTATTGAAATCCATGGCCTTTCTCCTCTTAGTTCAAAGTTTCTACAAAGAGTCGTTAGTCTCTTATGTCTATGCATTGACGATCCTTTTGTGAAATCTACAGTCGTTCACGTATAACTATTACGTTGACGACCCCTTCATTAATTTTTTTAAGCAATCTCCTGGAAGTTTTGCCACGAAAGAGTCGTTATTTGGATCTAAATACCAAGCTGACGACTCTAGGTGTGAAAAAAATTTAAATTGTTAGGTTTAGAGTCGTCAGCTTGATAAAAATAGGGTGAACGACTCTTTGGCTGAGATTGAAAATCCAACTTATCAGAATTATGGTCGTTATTCTGCTAGATTTAAAGCTGACGACTCTTACTCCGCCATAGTACATAATCTTGTATGCTTTAGAGTCCTAAATCATTCTAACAAAGATACTTGTAAACATCGATCTAAAATCTTATGAAAACAAAGTAGTTTCAACAAACCATCCAAACCAAACACATAAGTTGTTTTAACAAACCATCCAAACCAAACACATAAGTTGCATCTAAGAAAAGTTAAGAAACATAAGTTCAAGTCAACAGTAAAATGAAACATAAGTTCAGGTCGACGGTAACGTCTCCTCACTAAAGACCACCATCTCGACCTCGACCTCCTCTTTACCTCCCTGACCGGGAAACTTTCCGGCTTCTCTTAGGAGGACCCTGAGTTGCACTGCACCCTGGGGAACCACCATTTTCTCTAGTACCTTGTTCATCATGATGTTGGCTGCATTGCCCCTGTTCAGCACGTTTTTGTGTTAGCTGGCTACGTGTTTTCCGGGTCCTCTTACCTTCCTTATCCAGCTCAGCAAACATCTTCTTTGCATTGGGATTTTCAACGTGCGTGCATAAATCAGCCTACCGACGTTGCTTCTCAGGATCAAACACTTCCCCTTTGTCAGCCGATCAACAGAATGCCTTGACAAAAATATCCATTTGTTCCCTCTATATGCATTCAAATACCAATTCACATTAACTAACTTATATTTGTATGTAGATGAATAACACAATTACAAAAATAAATACTCACCACTAGTTTAAGAATGGTAGTTACATCCCTAGTGTCAGCTTGAGAAGCAAAGGTGGATGCCCTGTTGCTCCTCCTACCCGTAGTCTGATCTATCCGTACCACCCGACCGTGGGAGAAGCCTTCGTACCATGCATAGTAATATGTTGTTGCCTTGTGACCTTCATTAACATGCACCCAATATGTGATGTCTACTAGGCTAGAGTGTCTAGCATTCCAATGCTTGGTATCAGGTTCAGGTTCGTAAACCACCTTTATGTACGACGCGTCAGCCTCGCATTTGTCCAATTTGTGCTTGAACGGAGGTACATAGTCGTCATCGGGTGAATCTTGAATACACCCAAGTTGGCGCATGATTCTCATCGGATTATACATTGAAAAACCGTAAGGGTGAAACAAAGGACCATGGTAATACACGACATCTTCCATTACGCCAACTCTACCATCCTTATACGGATTAAAGATTACCTCTTTCGCCGTGATGTTGTCCAATTTTTGGTGCATTTCTATCAACGCATCAGTTTGTTCCTTATCCTAAGAACCGGTGAACAAGTATCGGGTTCCTGTTGGACTACCATTACCCCAATTTGGGTTGAGTTTCACGTCTACATTATCTTTGAACAATGACGGGAAATGATCATAAATCCATACCTATAACAACCAAAGTTGAAAATTTTAAAACAATCAAATAAACATAAAAAGAGATTAAAGGAAAAAAAAAATGTACACAAAGAAGACAACTTTCATCAATCCAAATACCTGGAGTAGAGCCAAATTCCCATTAAGTTGAGAAGTTCGTTCGTAAGATTCCTAGGAAAGCTGACCATTCAAATGTGTTACTATGGCAATCCCCCAAGAGTACTTGTTCACATCTTCAAGGGGATCCAAAAGCTGAAGAAGGTTGGCGCTGACCCTGTTACCTTTGCTGTTGGGAAACACAACCAACGCAAGGACGTACAACAAATACCCAGCCGTTGCATAACGACATTCCATATCAGAGAGAACACCAACTTTTTCATTGGTTAATGTGTCAGCAAACATCTCCCTAATCTCTACAAGTTTGAACTCTTTCTTCGGGTATTTAGTTCCCGGCACGAAAAGCCCATCAGTCGTCTCTTTATCCCAGCCAAACAAGTTCCTGGTGAATGCATAAATTTCATCCCAACTAAGCCTTTTCTTGAACTTCTCATTGGTTGATTTACCTTCGATTTGCAGCCCTAATATCAGTTCTGCATCATCATGAGTCATTGCCATCTCGCCAAAAGGGAGTTGGAATGTGTCGACTTCACCGTAATACCTTTCACAGAAACTAGATACTGCGACCTTGTCATACGCAATCACAGAGTTCACAACGGCATTATACAAACCAGAGTTTTCAACATACTCTCTAACTCTTGCATATTCACCTTCTAGCTGCCACAACTCCATTTTGGTGTAAGAAGATTGGTGCCTAAAAAGACGTGCGGTATTCTTATGATCCTACAAAAGATAAACATGTAAGTATTAAAATAAAAATTTAGAAAGTTAACATCAACTAATCAAATAACAAGCAAAGTTGGGATTCTTACGATTGTCTCATAGATGGTATGAGCCCACGATCCGGGATATCCAAATAGAACTTTGCATCCATCTCTAGGTTCTCCTCTAGGTTTACCACTGCGAAGAGGTTCCAGCAGCAAACGAGTAGCGGGAACGTGTCTCGCGCTGGGTGAAATATTCGTTCCATCCTTCCGTACCCTCTTTGCTTGCTTCGGCTGTTCATTCTCTTCCTCCTCCTTATCACCAGCATCATTACCTTCATCCTTTTCCTCATCCTTATCACCAGCATCATTACCTTCATCCCCTTCATCCTCCTTATCACCACCATTATTACCTTCATCCCCTTCCTCATCCTCATCACCACCATTACCATCATCAAAATCATCACCACTACCATTATCTTCATCATCATTATCACTCTCTTCTTCCTCTTCTTCTTCTTCACCTCGTACAGGAGGATCTTCTTGTATCTCTTGTTTTTCATCATCGCTACCGTTAGCAGAAATAACAGGAGAGGATGATTAATCCGACAACTCATTACCTTTGTCTCTTGGTTCGCTGATAGAAAATGCTACCTCACTCGGCTTTCTTCCACATAATGGATCGGCAATTAAGTATTTATCGTGGCGGGGAGGTTTGGAAGGAGGAGTTATCATCATTGGAACCGTGTCTTTGGTCTTCTTGGTACTATAGTCCAAACACACAAAAAAAAACAATAAGATATCAATTTTATTGTATCAGCTAAAGGGTCGTCAATGGGATGATCTACAAAGCAAACGACCCTTCAATATAAGGTGACGACTCTAATATATATGATGACGACTTTATAACAAAAAATGACGACTTTACCAATTCCAGATGACGACCTTTCCAAATATTTGGACAGAGAGGGTGATTTTTTTCCTTACAGGGTCGTTGTCGTGTAACAATGGGTTGTCAAAAAGGAAATGACGATCCTACGATTTGGGTTGACGACTCTAGGGCATATAGCTAAATGACGAGTCTATGGGACCTAAGATGACGACACTATCATTTTTTAAAACAGAAGGCTGTTCGAGTTCCATCTAGAGTCGTTAACCAATAAAAAAGGGTCGTCAAAACAGGGTCGTCATCTTCAACCTAATACAGTAACGACTCTATTCTAGGGCAAAAAATGTTGAAGTAGCAGAATTAGGGTCGTCATCTTCAACCTAATACCCTAACGATTTTTCATAGAATCCGCATGCAAATCAAAATTCGTTAAGGGTTTCCATTTCGATACTAACGACCCTTACACTGAAACTGCTAATTTTCAGTTACCAAACTCAATTTCACAATCAAAACACAACAAAAAATCGAATAGAAGGTGGGTTTTAGTTCACATACCTTCTAATTGGAGCCATTTCTTTCTTGGGTTTCGATTTTTTGGGTTTGGGAGTTCGTCTCTCGTATACCTTGGCTTTTACCGTATCTACGAGATTAGGGATTTGAAGTGCTTTTCTAGCGGTCTGCTTTGTACGAGCCATGTTTGTAGAAGAAGTTAATCGTTGATTAAAGTTTTATCATCGACGATCACGCGATGAATCGGGTGAATTTTTTTTTTCTTCAAAGGGGTCGTTAATGGTGGTGTATAAATTGGGGGCCTAATTAAGGTTTTTAATTAGGGGTTAACTGATTTTTAAGATTTAGGTTTAGTAAAGGGTAAAACAGTATTTTCATAATCCGTTTAATATGCCCCTGAAAATTTTGGGGTGCAAATAAAATGTAAAGGTCCCCAATTAGAATTCATGGCCCCCAATCAAACGAGGAATCCTGAAAGAAAAAGGTGGTTTAGTAGAAAAATTTGTAGATTTCGGTTTGCATCACTAAAGTAATAGAAGTGTAAGAAAACATCTATAGTATCTCTTTTATCATCTTTCTGGTAGTGTTGAACTTCTTGTTAAATGGGCCTTCCGTTTTCGTATTTTCACCCTACCTCGGTGCATGCATGTATGAATACGAGGTCTTTTTCGAAATATCCATGCCAACTTAACTTTAGTCCGGGTGATTTAACGCGCCAGCCAGAAGTAAATTTTTATCGGGAACATTATCTATATACTCCTAGTGTGAGGCCCATTGAAAAATACCTTTACTAACTTAAAATATACCCTTAGGCTTCTAGAAGCCCAATACCCGGATTGTCCAATTACTAAAATATCCCTAGATAAATACACACAACAGTTACCCAGAGATCAATACGTGCGTTATTTTCATTTCATTCAGTTTCTCTTCCTTTCTCTCCCTCTGCAGAAAAAAACCGAATCGAAAAACTGGAAGAAAAAAAATGAAAATTACCGATCAAATCTTCGAAAATCAAACACAAAATCAATCGAAATCAGTAGATCTATACTGTTGGATGATTTAGAACATCAAATCTTACTGAAAAACAAATAAATAAACGAGAAAATTAGGTTTCAGAGATAAATTTACTGTGAATTATCAACAGCAACACTTTGAAAAAGAGATCAAATCGAAGGTAAACAACGATTATGTGTTTGAATTAAGTTTAAATTTTATTCGATTTCAATTTTTAGGGTTTCATACATGATTTATCTTCAAAAAATAGTTCGATTCATCGCTTTTTGATTCGTCACTGATATTTCTTCGATTTGATGTTGCATGTGATGAAAGACAAATTGACTGCTTCTTCTGCTGGTGTTTAAGGAATCAAATGCTTCTGCTGGTGTTAAGAGATTAGTAAAGGTAAAAAAAAAAAATTAAAAAAAAAAATCACAG
The DNA here is from genome assembly GCA_023531105.1 of Papaver atlanticum. NCBI lineage: Eukaryota > Viridiplantae > Streptophyta > Magnoliopsida > Ranunculales > Papaveraceae > Papaver > Papaver atlanticum. The sequence goes on along the minus strand of JAJJMB010011222.1, from coordinate 2,003,993 downwards.
TGATTTTGTTGGTTTACTTGTTTTTGTTATATTTCATACTTATTTTGTTCAATTTAATATGTTGAATTAGAACTATAGTTTAATGTTGATTGTTCAAACGTAATACAACTGAAAAAACTCTAGGTTTTTGGGTGGTTTAATGTTCATTGTATTAGAACTGAATTAGTGATAACTTGAGTTTCTATTTTTGGGTGATCTTTGTTGATTGAATTGTTCATGGTTTTTGGGTGGTTTTTGTTTCATTGTTTAACCGTCGAATAATCGACAAAATTCTAATGTGAAAGCCCGAGTTTCTCAAATTCTAATGGTTCCACTGGAGTGTATGTCAAATCTTTCTATCAATTAGTGATTAGAAAGTAATTATTTGAATCTTTGTAATCATTCTATAGGAAAATTATTTGACTACAGATTTGGAAGACAACCTGTACTAGTTGTTCATATTTGGAGGCAACTTGTGATAGTTGTTCCCAGTTTTGGAAACAACTGGTACTTGAATAGATTATGTGCAATTGTGCAAGTTCCTACCTTAGCTTATTGCCTTTCTATTATGGTTACCACGTATAATATGGTTTTAACTTCTAATACTTCCTTTTTTAATCTAATCAACAGTAACTGGTGCTTCTCGGGGTTATGCATTTGTTAAATTTGAAAATGACAAAGAGATGAGGCGCGCATATGAGGTGCGTAAGCTTTTGAGATGGAATATATCCCAGTTGCCAGTGCAAAACTTTCTTAGTTACAGGCCTACTTCGATATAGTATGTGTGGAACCCTTCGCTTATGCTTGAATGAAATATAAATCCTAATGTGGTTTGTATAGATATGAAATTTACATACTTGAGTAAGATTATGATGCAAGGAGTTTAGTGTTCTGATTTCTAGTAACCCATCAGATTAATTAGGTATTGTTAATCTAGTGTAGCTTATCATGTATTGTATGCTTCACATATTGAGTTCGGTTGTTGTGAGATAAATGTTTGGCTGGGGGAACAGTAGTACATGTGTTAACTCTCAAGTTGTTTTCAAGTTTGAAGCAACTTGTTTCAAGTTGTTCTCAAAATCCAGAAAACAAGAATCTGTGGTATCTCATTTGGGAAGCAACTTGGTCAAGTTGTCCCCAATATTGGAAGCAACTAGTACAAGTTGTCTCCAATGTTGGAAACAACTAGTTTCAAGTTTGCTCCAGATACGACAGTAAAGTAACTTAAGCTTGACTCATTGTGGTATGTTTTGATTTTTTTTACAAAATGGATGTGATGATGCAGATGCTCATAAATTTTTTCATAGCCGAAAGAGATGAATCTGTAATAAAAGGAAACTGAGGTTGCATTACTAGTAAAGAGAGAATTACCAAGTAGATGGCCCAAGTACAAATATTTACTTGGAGTGTATATAACCTTTAAGAGGGAAACATAAGAGATGTAGCCGTCTAATGAAAGTGAGTGGAGAAGAAGTGGCTGCTAAGACGAAGAAGAAGTGGCTGCTAAAGTAAATAAGAAAATGGTCAAGATTGCATTATGCATCTTAAGTGCAACTGATGAATGGAAGCTTCAGAAAGAAACATTGGTGAGGTTGGATGAAAACCTAGATTGTAGCACTTTTCATAGTGATGTAAATCTGCAGAAAGATAAACATTAATTTAGATGTAAATAGATAAATCTGCACTCTTGATACAATATTAATTTGTTCAAGGAATATTATATGTAAACATTATACACTGGTTTTGTTGCCGAATTGCTAATCTTTTTTGGCTATTGTTGTATGATTGCAGGTTTACATAACTAAGAGGAGAAATATAAATACAAACTGACCCTCACATAAAAAACAATCTAGAGACAACTGTTCAAATTGGCTCCAAAACTGAAAGCAACTTGCTTCAAGTTGGTTGCAAAGATGGAAGCAACTTGTTCCAGTTGTCCCGAAATCTGGGAGCAACTAGAACAAGTTGTCCCCAAAGTGCAAAACCAACATAATTTCCCTACCAAAAAGATAAGTAGAGCCTGTAACAGACAACATTACATGAAAAAACAACAAAGCAAAAACAAAAATGAAAATTCAATTCATAAAACTTGGAACAAAATTGTTTAGAACAATTGCAACATACAAGTTCGGGAAAAAAACATTGAGAAAAAAATCAAAACAAAGACAGCCAGAATGGAACCAACATCTCCTTGCTAACAGACCCAACATCTCCATTACTTCAACCATTCCAACGCCATTAAGCCAACATCACAATTGCAATGACACTGCAACTTATCAGACTCACAACACCATCACTATCTTTCACTCGCACACCAACCCTGACTGTAGATGTAGCTTCAATTCAGTCCATAACAGCAGATTGAGTTTCTGTAATTCTAGCAACAACACACATAATCTCCCAGCAATTAGCAGCAACTCCCATCTTCTTCCTTTTTTAATTTCTTGGCTTCAAAACAAATGTAATCTATAGAGAACATCAACCTCCCATTAGGAACTGCACCCATGATTTTTATTGGGTCAAATATCGACGGATCTAGTTGACGTTTTTCGAATTCATTCTGGAAAAACATTGGATGCGCTATTCCTCTGACCAGAATATTTTTCTGTTCCAGGAAAGTGGATATAAGTGGAGCTAAATCAAATCACATTAACATGTGATAGCCAACATACACAACTCGTCCCTCGGAAGGAATCCCTGCAAGGCCTCGCACAATTTTCCATCCTCTAAAGTTGAGAGCATGAACAGGGTCAGCAGCTATATATTAACCCACCTACAGATCACAACACTCAAATGAGAATGAAACTTGATGATATACACACAAGGATATAACTTTTTGCCAACAATGCGTTAAACTAAAACTAAGGTGCAAGAGATAGAATTTCGCAATGCTAGCACTATATTGTCAGAGAATGGTACCATATTGGATAGAAGAACCTTGAGAAAAAGAGCAAGGAAGATGATCTTGGAAGGTCTGACGGTGTTGGTCGAAACCTATAACAGTAACCAAAATGCCCTGATTGCATGTCCAAGGAATGAAGGATACTAACCTCTTGGGAATACTAGCCAATGCTGTCTCCAAATCTGGAAGCAACTAACACAAGATGTCTCCAAATCTGAAGTCAACTTGTTCAAGTTGTTTCCAAATATGAAGGTAACCAGCACAAGTCGTCTCCAAAAAGAAAAAAAACATACACAAATGAGTGAACCTGGCGTGAGTCGAACACACATCTTCTGACATGGAGTCAGTCATGCTACCATTGCACCACAGATTCATCACAACTATTCTAAGATTAGTAAGATATATGTAAAAAGATAATTTCATATGCATGAATTGGACCCAAAAACAGGAAAGCATACATCTCACAACAGAGTATTAGGATTTCAAGACAAAACCATTTAAAACATTTAAAACATGAAAGCATACATCTCGCAACAGAGTATACACAAAGACAGATTAACAGTACAAAGGCTATTGAATGCCATAATTCATTCAATAACGTGAACATGTAACCTATCCGTACATGCATAAAATCTCATATATAAGAATGAATAAAACCTTTTAACTTAGCAGTACTTGTTACTGTTCAGTTACCAATTAGCACAAGTTGTCTCCAAATCTGGAGGTAACTAGTCCAAGTTGTGTTAAAATATGGACGCAACTTGTTCAAGTTGTCTCCAAATCTAGAGGCAACTAGTCCAAGTTGTGTTCAAATATGGACGTAACTTGTTCAAGTTGTCTCCAAATTTGGAGGCAACTAGTCCAAGTTGTGTTCAAATATGGACGCATTCAAGTTGTCTCTAGATATGTAGGCAACTAGCATAAGTTGTCTCCAGATATGTAGGCAATTCCTAAGCCAGTTATCCAGCTTGATTTTCATGAGAGCACCATAATTCATTTTCTGATTTTGAGTTTAACAAAAAGAACACGGTACAAAGAGTAAATAAATAAATGCTTAATTTTGATATCTAAATGAGAATTACCTTTTCAGTAATGTTTATAACATGATCAAGAAAAGTTGGCCTGTTAGGATGTCGCGCAATATTAACCCGCTGTATAGGAGTCAGATGTTTGTAGAGATATTTTAGAGCCTGAAATCAACAACAGTCCAACGGCTGTAGGTCACGCACAGCATGAAAGTAACTTCACAAAAGGAATTTGCAAAAAAATATAAACGGAAGCAAGAAACTCGAACTCAACCAACTTGCATTCCAAATATTAATTCTGGATCAACTCCTTTAACCAGTCTACAAATTTTGCTGTTCGCAAATTCAATTAGTATGCAAATATATACGTAACTACTCAATATATCGATGTTTAGACATCTAAAAATCAGCATTCAGTTAACATTTGATTATAGCAAGAACAATTATTCAAAATAAAATATTTCCCCATGCCTAAAAAACTATGGGTGGTTTCAATTTGATCCTTGAGCCAAATTTTCCGTAGATTAAGAACGTATTTTAGAAATAAAAATGGCATATTACAAAATAGGGATGACGAAGGTTTGCATAATTAAGTAACCACAGTAGACGATGATATTACAATTAACTAATTAATGATGATTGAAGTCCTCTAGTTTCTCTTCTATCCACTCTACAAAGCCATAATGTGCCCAGGTAAGGAACTCCCAGAATATCAACTATAAAATATACCAACTCAAATAAATAAAACTAGTGCAGAAGCAAAAGCAGCTCAGCATGATTTCATATAACCATAAGATATAGTTAGAGCTTAACTTTACCAACGCATTATGAGATTACATGCAAGGAAACAAAGTGAATGTGCACCGAAAGACTCACCTTGGCACAAGCAAGACACTTGCAGCTTGAATAACAAGCTTTTCAGCCTTTTCTGTTGCCAAACACACTGTACTGGTTCCCTGCAAGGAAAAATTTCCTATCTTTTAGCAGGTCCTTGACAAAATTCCATCAACATATATTCTAAGTCCAGATAAGGAAACGCCTTTTCCTGAAAACATTGTATATCTCGCCAAAATGTTTCCCAATCGTTATGTGATCTCCCAGGTTGCCAGGGGACGAATTTAGAGAGAATAAGACGAAGAATCTGTTTTACACCCTTTTCATCTGACTGAGTTTCTAGCAATATCGTAATTGGTTTTGGAACCTGAAATATTAAATCATACAGGATTAGAATTTCGCACAAAAAAATCCATGTCTGGAGCTGAGAATATTCCATACCAAGATGACAAGGAATTATTTTTGTTTCTAGTGACCTGGCATCATGACAAAGATTAAATGAACAAATGCACACAACAAAGCCTTTTCCAACTAAGAAACTGACAGAGTTCTCAAATGAAAGAGAATGAATCATCGATCATATCCACCAATATCAACTCCACCACCATTAATAAGTAGAATTCACTGCCATCATCCACACAATACCATGCATAAAGTTTCATGTTTGGTTTCTCACAAATTCATTTTAAGAATTCAATACTCGTGAAAACTATTCAATTCCATTACCCAACACACAACACCACTAGCAATTACTTACCATTTCGATTATACCAAGAATCCCAGTACTAAATTTTGCAATCAATTAAATATGAACATAACAGACAAACATGCATTTTTTTTTCTTACCTGCTCATAATTGTTCCGCAACATTATGATCTGATCACTAAAATCCGAACCAATTTCTTGTGCCATTTTCCTCACCTGCAAGCCACAAATTCATTCCCCATTCAATCAAAAATTCTTAATCATATAGAAATTATCGAAGATTATAAACTGATTTTGCTGAAATTTATTGATTCAAAATCAAAATCAAAATCATAAGAAATGAAAACTAGTTCAAACATTAAATTGATTGTTTACCTTTTGACTTAATCTTCATGTCGATTGGTATCTATCTTCAAAATAGATTTTCCAGATCTGGAAAACTAATGACGTCGAAATTATGAAATATGAATCCGAAGTCGATTGATTTAAACGTAGTGATTAATCTGAATTCTCAGCAATAATGAAATCGAAAACCAAAATAACAAATCGATCTCTGCATCTGGTTTGAAAATCAGTTGAAATCAAACATATAAAATAACACCCACAATGGATCTACTGATAGTAGCGGCGCAAGTGACGGAGGTGGTGTTGCAGGTTGTGGTGGAGACAATCGAGATGATGGTAGTGGTGAAAGCGATGGAGATGGTGGTGGTGGAGGCGATGAAAATTCTTCTGAGTTTTGTGACAAGAAGAACAAATTATGGAGGTTAAATATGGAATTATAGGAATTATGATTTTATCAAAAATTTCAATTATACCACTAGGGTATTTGTAAAAGTTCATAAGGGTACTTAGCCCATCAGAAATGGTGGTGGTGGAGGCAATAGACGATGCTCCATGCCTTTTCTCACCCACATGGTGTACTTCCATTGAGAATTCGTACTTTTGGCTCGGGGGTTGCAAACCCTCTTTAATGATACGACTCGTTTACTCTCTTTGTGGTTCGCAACTTGAATCACAACTCACTGAGTTCTTACAAGGAGTAAGAAAAGGTAACATAGGTGAGTTATCAGCAAGTCAACTTAGCCTTGTTAGTGAGTTGCAGTGTATAACAGTTCGAGAAGAAGATAAACTTTCAAAGAAGATGGCTAGTTTACAAGGGAATATAGCTGATTATCCACTCACTAGGCTTGCTAACAACTCATCAGCCGTTTCAGATACTGAGTCCCATTTTGAGCAAGTGGATCATGCTTTGGATTCACACTCTAAAGAGCTGGCTAGAATTTTAGTTGACTTAGATAAGTTGAGGATGATTACTTTAAAAGAACTTATTGGTATCTTGACACCATTTCAAGCGGTGGATTTTCTGATTGTTGGGAAGAAACTTCACCTTTGTATGCATCGGGGCCAAAGGAGGGATCATCACCATGGAAGGACATAATCAAAACGCATACATATGATGATGTGTTGAGGTAGGCACGTGTTTGTATGCATGTGCAGTTCACTAGAAGAGAAATAACTGCGTCGTTTTCTACTTTAGCAAGTGTGTGTAGGTTGTTTTTTTTTTTTTTTGGAGTCGCAGCGCTGTCCTTACTGCAATTAGCTTGTGTCGTTTAGATGTGCAACATAAATAAAACCGGAGGTGTTTATGTACACTTGTTCAGCACCAAAGATGGCCGCTCGATCCAAATATCCACAATGCCCATCCATTCTTATTTCTTTTTTTAATTTGGGAAAAAAATAGCATTTCGACATTTTGAAATACTGAATCTAAAAGATCATTGGTATTAGTCTAATTTTTATTACCCATTTGATTTTTCTCATGTCTGTTCTTCTCGAAAAGGTAACAGGGGAGAAGATGGTTAGTCTCCCACTAACTTCAAAGGATAATGATGGTTCCGCAGCAGCTCCTGCTCCCTGAAGCTACTGATGGCAGGCCAGTCTACTGCAAATGGGACAATCTACATAACTACTGCGCAAAATAGATATGCCTCATTCGCACCCAAGTACATAATAACATAACGAGAGCATACACTTCCAAGCAGTCATAATACACACCCATTTATATATGTACATGCATGCACTTCTAAGCCGCAGTCATAGTGCGCACCCATTTATGCGTATCTCTGTAGCAAATTTGACAGCTTAAAGGTGCATGCTCACTGTTGAGTGTATGATAACACTAGTCTTATAGTAAACAAAAAATGACAAGATTTCTGAAAGAGGCTTGAGCAGTTTATTGTGCAAAAAAACAAAAAATGCTTAGAAAGTAATTAACAGTTAAAAGCAGCTGTCTGCTCGCAAACATTTGAAAAGTAAGGTTTATTTTGCTCATATTTTCCCTTCTAAAAAACAACACTTGCACCCTAATTAGAGAAAGAACTTAATATATACAAAATTATATCTTCATTTCCTGTCAAGATCAGTAGCAGTAACGAAGTGGTGCCATAGTTCTCTGCATGGGGTATCATTAATTATGCTTTCGGTACCCAATGAGAAAACAGAATTCATGATGTGTACGTAAAATAAATCATCCATCTATTGAGTCCCTGAAGTATTTCTGATTACATACAGCCAAACCAGCAATCACATGGGTCATGACTACAACGATGGTCTTGTATTGTTGAAACTTGAAACCTTGTCTATATATAGATAAAGCATACACTTCGTGTGCACTTAGAAGATTCCGTCAAACTTTTCTCGCAGTTCATAATGACAAGCTCATCGGATCAAGTTCAACTCATTGAGTGCTATCAGAACTGGATGATTGAACAACAACAACTTCTTCAAGAGCTCTTAAAAGTGCACAACCAAAAACCAAACGATGAGCAAGAACTTTGTTGTATCATCGAAAAACTCGTCAAACACTTTCAAGAGTATATTAATAGAAGAGCTCAACTTGCATTAGACAAAGCTTCATCAATTTTCTCACCTACGTGGTGTACTTCCATTGAGAATTCGTACCTATGGTTCGGGGGTAGCAGACCTTCCTTATTGATTCAACTCGTTTACTCGCTTTGTGGTTCTCAACTTGAGTCACAACTCAGTGGGCATTTACAAGGAGTGAGAAGAGGAAACATGGGCGAGTTATCAGCAGAACAACTCAGTCTTGTTAGTGAGTTACAGTGTAGCATAATTCGAGAAGGAGATAGAGTTTCAAGGAGGATGACTAGTTTACAAGAGAATATAGCCGATTCTCTACTCACTAGGCTTGCTAACAACTCAAACGAATCAAAAACAGAGTCCCATATTGAGCAAGTCGATCAGGCTTTAGATTCACACTCAAAAGATCTGGCAAGTGTATTAGTTGACTCAGATAAGTTGAGGATGAATACGTTGAAAGAACTAATAGGCATCTTCACACCATTACAAGCGGTGGATTTTCTGATTGCTGACAAGAAACTCCATCTTTGTATGCATCAATGGGGCCAAAGGAGGGATCATCGGCGCCATGGAAGGACATAAGCATACATATGATGATGTGTTAAGGTAGGTAGGTACGTGTTTGTATGCATGCACAGTTTCACTAGAAGAGAAAAAATCTGTATCGTTTTCTGCTTTAGCAAGCGTGGGTAGGTTTTGTTTTTTTTACTGATCACTGTATTATTTTGGCAGTTTAGCTTGTATATTGATGTGGAAAATAAATTAAAGCATGGGTGTTTATTACTTTATATATACCATATGTCTTATTAACCTCAAGAACTATCACACTGACCTTCCACACTGCTTTGAATCCTTTGATAAATGAATGTAATTTTAGTCTTTTAGCAATTTCTCAGCATGCAAGCATGTAGTTTTGAGTTCATGATGGTCTATCCAGAACACAATTCAGACTTGGATCGAAAAAGTGTGATTAATGTGGAAGAGTTCATAAACGTATACCAAACGTTTCGAAATAAGATATTATTTGCTTAAAGACCCGGTTACACCCGGTTGTCCTCTAAAACCTTTGGCAACTTTTGAAGCCCCGAATAGATCAAAAATGCCGTGTTAATCACGATACACTGTAAAATAAATAACTGAAAACAATACTGTTATTGATTAAGATTTTCAAAAGAAATCTTCACCTTCAGTTTCTACATGTTCTGTCGCTATTGAAATCAATCTCAATATTTGTAGTAGACATGCAAACACTTTAACAGCCCGTTCGTTTCAAGGAATTGTATTCCTTGGAATCCAATTCCTAGGGAATGCGTCCAATTCCTTGAACCGAACGGCGCAAATGAACTCTATGTAATTGGGAATTTTAATTCCTAGGAATCCAATTACCTCCAAAATGATAGATTTCCATTGCATTGGTCCAATGATGCAATGTAATTGGATTCCAGGGTAAAAACAAAGGTAATTGAACTACCTCAACCGAACATAAATTTTTGGATTGGAATCCAATTCCAAGAATTAGATTACCCCATAATTGAATTCCTAGGATTCTAATTCTCCCAACCGAACGAGCTATAACATTAACATTGTTATAATGGAACACTAATTCTCGAGCAAGTCAAAAATTCAGATAGCCGATAAATAAGAAAGGTTCACAAGTCTAAATAAATTATATTCCTCTCATATTCATGCACCTTGTTTTTTCCTTAGTAGTGTGCGCTTCAAATAGTACACGCGCCAGCCAAAGGTACATATTTCAAGGAATCATGCATGCACACTGACTGAGATAAGGTGCTTCAGTGATTATCACATAGCCAAATGACACCAACTTAAGACAAGGAATCCATATTTGGTTGATTCTGTGGCTGCCGACTAGCAGATGCTTAACAGCTTAAGTAGTTCGTATACAAGGTAAAAATAGATCTCTTTACAAATAATAATAAGAAAAATTAAAATTCCTGGAATTTCAACAAACAACCAAACTAGCAATCACATGGTGACTACAGTGATGCTCTCATCTAGTTCAAACTCTTGTCTATATATAGATTGGACAATACATACATCAATCTGTCGTGTTAGCTCGGCAGAGCTAGACCTCCATCCGCTTTTCTTGTATTTGTGAAGAGTACTGTTCTTCAAAGTGTTGGTTGTCTGCATATATTAAAAAGCAGTTCATGATGGCAAGCTCATCTAATTTCGCGATTGCTGTCAGAACTGGATGATGCAACAACAACGACAATCTTACAAGTGCACAACCAACACCCCAGTGACGAACACGAACTATGTTGTGTCATAGACAGACTCGTTCAACACTGTCAAGGATATAACAATAGACGATCCAAACTTGCAGTCGACGATGCTCCATCTTTTGTCTCACCCACGTGATTTACATTACATGCGTACAGAATTTATACTTTTGGTTCGGGGGTCTCGTTAGCGATTCGACTCGTTTACTCACTCTGTGGTTCACAACTCAATCATTATTTACAATTGGTAAAAGGTAACATAGGTGAGTTATCAACAAGTTAACTCACTCTTGTTAGTGAGTTACAGTGTAAAACAGTTCGAGAAGAAGATAGACTTTCAAAGAAGATGGCTAGTTTACAAGAGAATATCTGATTATCCACTCACTAGGCTTGCTAACATCTCAGATGTCTCAGATAAGTCCCATTTTGGGAAAGTGGAACAGGCTTTGGAATCACAAAAGGGGACTCGGTGCCTTAATATTCCGATTTGTTAGCAAGCCTAGTGAGTGGATAATCAGCTAAAATCTCTTATGAACTAGCCATCTTCTTTGAAAGCCTCTCTTCTTCTCGAACTGTTTTACTCTGTAACTCACTAACAAGACTGAGTTGACTTGCTGATAACTTTTCTACACTGCAACTCAATAACATGGGTGCAGTTTCCAAAAGAAGAAGAAAAACTGCATTGTTTAGGTTCTCAATTTTGTGTTCTGCTTAGTGGCAGCACTGTGCTCCTTCTACAGTTAAGCTTGTAACTATGTGTGGGTTGTTTATATAGATCTTGTCAGATATATAGACGGCCACTTCATCCATAAAAACAGGAAAAAATAAAGAAAATTTTATATCAAGCATACTTTTTTTCTTTCTTTCTTTCTTCTTTTCTTTTATTGATAATTTGAAGATTTGGTGGACTAATTTATCATTTTGAGGAAAGCCTAGTTTTGTTTTTTTGCAAAAAAGCTTCAAGGTCTAAAATTCTTTATAAAGAGTTGGAAAAAATCTTTGGGTAACCTCCAAATTCAGATTGATAATCTGGAAGAGTCCATTGATGTTATTGATAGCATGGAGGAATTTTGTTTGCTCACAACTGATGATATTGTTGATATAGAGGAAGCTAAAGTCAAGCATGCTGCTTTGACTATGGATTTGACAAGAAAATGGGGTCAAAGAGCTAAAGATAAATGGGTTAAAGATGGTGAAAGAAATTCTAGGTACTTGCATCAGATTGCCTCTTACAAGTACAAAGCAAATAGCATCAATTGTTTAAACATTATGGTTCTATCACTCATGATAAGGAGAAAATTTCCAAGACTGCTAAAGACTTTTATTCCAATCTTTTCACTGAGCAAATGCCAATCAGACTAAGTTTTGAAGAATTACAAATGCCTTATATTTCTGTGTCTGATGTTAGTGCTTTGGAAAGACCTTTGTCTGAGGATGAAGTCAAGCAAGTGATCATGCATTTTGGTACTAAATTGTACCAACTTAAAGTTGATCCAAAATGTAATGGAGTTGTTTCTCGCAACAACTTTCGACCAATAAGCTTGATTGGAGGGGTTTATAAAATTGTGTCTAAACTCCTAGCTGAAAGGTTAAAGTTGGTTCTTCTTTCTATTATTTCTGAATTTCAGGGTGCTTTTGTCCATGAGAGACATATTAATGATGGCATTCTAATTGCTTTAGAGTTGATTGATTCAAGAAAAGAGAAAAGAAATCCGGCATTGTTTGTAAAGTTGATTTTGAGAAGTCTTTTGACGACATAAATTGGAACTGCATTGATTTGGTGCTTCAGAGGTTTGGTTTTGGCAACATCTGGAGAAGCTGGATAAAATGGTGTATTTCATTTGCAAGATTCTCTATTCTAATAAATGGAGAGGCCACTAACATGTTCAGAAGTCAAAAAGGAATCAGACAGGAGATCATATCTTTCCATTTTTGTTTATCATGATTGCTGAAATTCTAGGCCACAGCTTCTTCCTTCCCCGACTGCACAACTCAAATCCAACCATAGCAGACTCCAAGTCACCACCAACAACACCCAATTCAGCTGCTTGCAACAGACCATCTTCACTTCCTGGTCCATAGCCAGCCACAACATACAATACATCTCCAAATTCTTGCTGCTGTGTTCATTTGCCATCATTCACAGAGACCTTAATAGCATCATCTCACAGCCGAGATACATCACAGACCCATCTCGCCATTTCTGTCCTTCATCTGGAGACTTAAGACCAAGGAACAGATCCATTCCAACCAACACAATCCCATTGTAGGTACCCAATCTCGCAGACTCATCAATCAAGCCTTCACTTTCATCTGTTGTTGCCGTTGGGAACCAACGTTGCCTGCAATCACCCGTCAAGCACAATCTGACGCCTCAAGATCTTCAATTAAACCCATCCAGCCATCACCTGTATCAAGCCTTCTTCAATTGAATGCAATACAAATCAAGTACTCACACCACAAACTCCGATCAATTAACCACATGACCCCAATTTTAGTTCGAGATCAGAAATCCCCAATTTCAGTTGTTGCTGTTGCACCAGAAACCTCCAAAATCAATTGCTGTTGTTGAGAAGATTTGAAGCAACTGGCTTGATTCTCGATCCCACGACACCACAGATCCATTTTTGCTATTGTGGAACATCACCTTAATTCCCTTGAATCTCCATCTTGTTGGCATCACAGCTTGAAGAAGAAATGAAGTTTAGATCCCATGTTCATTGATAAGAGCAGTACTTGTTGATGTTGTTGCAGTTAACGCCATCTTCTCCTTGCTCTTCTCACTGATTCTTGGCTGAATCCAGTCCCTAGACTTCAGTAAATCGAACCCCTACATCTCTGTTGACGTTCCTCTCCAAACAGCACAATTCAACCACCGTGAGTACCAGCAGATTCAATCCACCAAGATGACCAATTTACTAATTCGAACCAACTACCCCATTCTCATAATAACATTACATTCAATGGAAGCTTGAATCTCTTCCCGTGTCTTAGTAACACAAAAATCAACAACACCCATCTCCATTTGCTGTTGCAGTGAACATCATCTATATTCCCCTCTCCATGTTGTCTCGATCTCATGCTCAGATCCCCTTTCTTTTGATAAGAACGTCATCAGCAGATTTTCTTTCTTCTTGTTTTGATAAAAGAGAATATGCCTTCATGCCTCCACAAAGAAATGTGGTATGAGAGTAGCCACGATTCACTTTCTTTTAGCACCTACTGGACCTGACTTGTTTGAATAAGCAAAGACCATTCTTTGCCCTAGCCATGTCATGGCATATGTACCCAAGCAGGTGGTGCAGCCCATAAGCTCCGACTCCGTTGGCAATGAAAGTCGCAAGTGCCAATTTAGCTTCTAAGCTATTTATCCTCCGGTTGAACGGATTTGACTTGTAATTCCTGTAAATGACTTAAAACAATATTATTAGCTAAATATCGAGACCTAGCTAGTATAAATGTGGGTATAAAAATATTGCAGTTACGTGCTTATCAAACTCCCCCACACTTATATTTTGCTAGTCTCGAGCAAAACAGAAAATAGACGCGCTCAACAGCTGGTCATCATTTATTTTTTTTGGTTTTTTTTCCTTTTGTAGACCCGCTCAATAGTTGATCATAACATGATAAGAAAACACCCTAGAATAGACCCGCTCTACAGATGATCATAACAAAAATAATAATTATAGACCCGCTCAACAGCTGATCATAACATGATAAGAAAACACCCTAGAATAGACCCGCTCTACAGCTCATAGCAAAAAAAATTATAGACCCGCTCAACAGTTGATCATAACATGAAAGTGAATAACCTACAAAAATCTAAAGTGTTAACTGCTCCCCCACACTTAATCATTAAATTGTCCTCAATGTAATTGAGTCGTCCAACGTTAAAGTCAAGATGGGAAAATTCACAAGCAAACAAATAAAAGATTAAAGATAAAGAAAAGGGAACAAATCTGGTGGGTTTACCCCCACGAAGCAAAATCCAATGGGTTGACTCCCATTAAGCATAATCTTTTGTATCCCTGCAAAAAGAAAAGAAAACATAAAAAGGAACAAAAATATACTAATATACAACAACAAGAATCCAAACAGTTTTAGTCTTGATAGACCAGATCTTCGAGGAGGACAGTTTCCACCTTGGTATTGATGAGCTCTAAAAATGGTTTCACTCGCGGTCCATTCACTTTTAAAACATTACCAGATTCTCTATTCTCAAGTTCGACATCCCCATGAGGGAAAACTTATTTGACATAGTATGGGTCTGTCCAACGTGATCTCAACTTACCCGGAAATAAATGCAACCTAGAATTATACAAGAGAACTTTCTTCCCAGGTTCAAATGACTTACGACTAATCGACTTATCATGAAACACTTTAGTTTTCTCTTTGTAAAGCTTTGCATTTTCATATGCATCATTCCTTATCTCTTCTAACTCATTGAGTTGAAGCTTACGGTGATTCCCAGCTGTAGACAAATCAACATTAAAAGTCTTAATGGCCCAATAGGCCTTATGTTCTAACTCAACCGGCAAATGACATGCCTTTCCATAGACAAGTCGATATGGAGACATACCAATGGGTGTCTTATACACAGTTCGGTAAGCCCAAAGTGCATCCAATAATCGCGCATACCAATCTTTACGATTAGGATTCACCGTTTTCTCTGATATTTGCTTAATTTGTCGGTTAGAAACTTCGACTTGACCACAAGTCTGGGGGTGATATGGTGTAGAGACTTTATGAGTAATGGAGTACTTACTTAAAAGAGTCTTAAAAGAACTATTGCAAAAATGTGACCCTCCATCACTAATAATGGCTCTAGGGGTACCAAATCGAGAAAATATGTAAACTCTAACGAACTTGGTCACAACGTTGCGATCATTCGTCTTGGTAGGTATGGCCTCTACCCATTTAGATACATAATCAACCGCTAACAAGATGTATACATTGCCATTTGAAGAAGGGAAAGGTCCCATGAAGTCTATTCCCCATACGTCAAATATTTCCACTATCAATATGGAGTTCAGCGGCATCATGTTGCACCGATTAATCCTTCCCAGCTTTTGGCACCTGTCACAACTTCGACAAAACTCATGAGTATCATCAAACAAAGTAGGCCAATAAAATCCACATTGCAGAATTTTGGCAGCAGTTTTCTTAGAACTAAAATGGCCACTACAAGCATAAGCATGGCAAAAAGTGATAACACTCATAATTTTATCATTAGGCACACATCTGCGAATAATCTGATCAGAACAATATTTAAACAAATATGGATCATCCCAAAAGAAATGCTTAACCTCGGCTAAGAATTTAGTTCTATCTTGTTTCGACCAATGCTCAGGAATTTGACCAATAGCAAGATAATTAACAATATCAGCAAACTGATAGGTGTCTAAAACACCTTGATATTTATCTATTGTTTATGCTTTCTTTGCTTAGTTTTCTTGTAAAATATGTATCTTATGATTGTTTTTGAGTATTTAGGTACTTTGGAGTCATTTGGAACAAAAGAAGAAGAAATTGTCCATTTGGAGCAAGAAGGGCAAGAGCGTTAATTTGGACAGAAATTATTTCTCATTATTTGCTTTTATTTCTTCATCTCTGTCTGAAAAGCATGTCGGCTTTAGTGATGCATATTTATCTGTCTGAAAAGCATGACAGCTTTGATGATGTATAGAAATTGAAGAGAAGAAGTGGATCTGAGAAGTAAGAGACGGTTGTTGTTGGTGGAAGAATTCAAAGAAGAGAAAAAGCGTCATTTCTCACGTGCAGGTGCTATTGGAAGCACAATGGAGGAAAAGTAGGTGTCATTCTTTGGTGGCTCGTATCAACTCTTAGGGTGCCTAGAGTCATCTGGGTATCGCTTATCTACTCTCCCTGGGTGGCTATATCCACTCCCATTCCAACACAAAACCTAAAAATTAGTATTCCTCCTCATTTATTTCTGTCTGAAATTGAGAAAAGAGAGGAACCAGTAAGGCGGCTGGCTGAGAGGAGAAGAGATGGATCTATTCGTGATGAAATCAATGAAATTCAGAAATGATCTAGGAGGAATTAGCTAGTGGTGCTTGCGTTCTAGAAGAAATGGTGGAGAAATTAGGGCAAGATGGTGCTGTTTCTGTTAATTGAATCTGAGAAGGCTATTAGGGTTTGGTGGATTGGAGCTGCTGGTGATGAGATACGACGGTGGAATGAAGATGGGTTTTGGTCGAAATTTTGGTTGGAGGTATTACAAAGAAGCTAGGGTTTGTGGTGGTCTCTGTTGCAGATGAAGAAGAAGCTCAGGTAAAGGTTTCTGGTGGAATCAGAGAAGAAGCTGGATTAATGTTGAACTGGTGTTGAATGTGAGAAATCGAGAATGGGTTTGAATCTGAAGAAGATGAGGGTTTAATGGTGATTACCTTAGCTGCTGCTGATGAATAATAAGATGGATTTTAACTTAAATAAGAAATCAGGGAAGAAATGTTTTTTTGTGGAAGATGTTGGTGTTGTGTGTTGTTCTTGACTGGGTGTGAGTTTGAGAAGAAATTGAAGCTACAGAATGAGCCTAGATGAATGATTAGGACAAGGTTTGATAGAGCTGTGAGATTGCAGTTCAGATGGAGGTTTGTGGTGCTGTGTAGAGGGGTGAGAAAAACTGAGTTGCTGTAATGGAGATGCTAGAAGTGGACTAGAGGGAACTGAATATGTGCAGCTGGTTATGAAGATGAGAAGATGTTGCTGGATTGCAGTTTGAGAAGCTACAACAGAGCAGTGATGTTTGACGCTGCTGTTGATTACAGGTCAGCTGAATTATTAGATGGAGCTGGTGATTGTGTTGGTACTTAAAAGATAGTGGTGTTCAGAGTTACAGGTGCTAATGGTTGCTGCCAAGGAGATGAGTTGCAGCTGCATTGCAAGTATATGAGCAGCTGGAGAACAGGCAATTGCAGGGTTTGAGCTAATGAAATGGTGCTAAGATATTGGTTGCAGGTGATGCTGCAATGTAATAAATAAATGGCTCAAGTGTGTTGCTCTGGTAATGGTTGTAGCCAAGGAAAAGTGATGGTTGAATTGCAGATATGGGCACTGGAGCATTGTTGATACTTAGCTTGACAGAGAAAAGAGGTTAGATGTATGCATAAGGTACATGGGAGGATTGCAGGAGTTTGCACCAACATGGTGCAACACTGAATGATGAAGCGTAATCATTGTGCTTGACTGAAGTATGGCCTGTGCAAGCTGCAAATGGCTTAGGACAAGTTACTTAGTTGAGTCAGTAAGCTGACTCTGACTAGATCCATCTGACTCAGCCTATGACTCAATGAACCGTCAGTTAACTTTGACGGTTGACCGTTTACTTTGACCAGTGACTGGGTGGACTTTGCCGGTCACCTGAAGTTGATTTCCGGTAACTTTCCCGGCCATTTTCTGGGATTTCCGGCGTAAGTTTTTGGACAGAATTCTACATGGGTTTTTCTCACACATGGGCTTGGAGGACTTCTATCTATTGGACTTTTGAAAACTTGACCTAAGAAGAGCTACAAAAAGGAAAAGTTTTCTACAACTCTATATTACGTATTCTACTTGGAGTTTTGGAGAGAGCCGTAACTAGGGTTTGCTTTCGGTTTTATATTTTCATCTTCTTTCAATTATTATTATGATGATGAACTCCATACTTATGAGTAACTAAAGCTATTTTTGATTAAGGGTGATTTCAAAGCCCGAAATATGAACTCATGATTGATATGCAATAGCTCGTTTTCTCACAAGTTTTGTTATTGTTTGATTTCTACTTTGCCAATAATGCTTATGGATTGTTCCTTAATTGTTTAAGTTCGAAATTAAATAGTTATATCACAATCTTATTTCTAGTTTAGAATTTCTTCAACCTGTAATTGTCTAGAGAAGATAAACACAAGTAGCAATATATGGGTATTGATGATGGGACTTTGTTAAGTACCCATATGTAGAAATTGACACTAGTAGGTGATTCATGCTTTTGAATTCATCACTAGGAACAATCTTATCTCACAAAACTTAGAGCACTTGTTTGAATCATACCTAGTAAGCGTATCTCTAGGTAACTTGAATAAGTAGAATCCGGTAGTCGAGCGCTTCCGTATCCGGTGAGGATAGTTGAGCGTACTAATTATCCTAGGGTTGTTAGTAACAAGATAATGTGAAGAACGTTGTTATATGTCAATTAGGTTTATATTCCGTGGTCGAGAATGAATCCTTAATCAATCTCATCTCATATTTGAATACAACTTTGTGATTTTCAGAATTTCTACAACACAATCATCTTTGCTAAGAGTAATTCCATAACAGCTTTTGCTTAATACACCTCCCTTGGGACGAATTTGCTTTCATTATATTACTTGCTAGTGTAAAGAGAAGTAGAAATTATTATTTGCGAGTTGACACCTCGTCCAAATTGGCGCCGCTGCCGGGGAGGCAGTGGCAAGTTTAGTTGTTATTTTTATTCTTAGTGTATATTTTTGCTTTTGGTTACAATTTCAGTTTACTTATTCAATCTCTTAGAATCTGATTTTCAGGTACTGTTTCTTTGGTGAATGAGTGGAGAGGGCAGACCAAGTCCTATTGGTATACGTCTTCGTTCGGGCACTTTACTTAAAGATTTCATTCGAGCAGTGAATACTTCACTTCCTCCTAGTTCTTCACCAAGTGAATTCTCGGACTCGGACAAAGAGGAAGACAACACAATGGGAGGTCGACCACCTGCTCCAAGAACACTCAAGGAGTTCACTTCTCCAAACCTTGACCAGCAGCCTTTATGTATTCAGCTGAATGGAACCATTGAGTTGAAGCCGCAATTGATTCACTTGCTGCCCAAATTCAGAGGTTTAGCGGGAGAAGATCCTAATCGTTACTTGCAACAATTTCATCATGTTGTGACTAGTTTGAAGCAAGCAACTGCAGATGCCGATATGGCTATGATGACAGCTTTTCCTTTCTCCCTTATAGATGCTGCAGGAGAATGGTTTTTTTGCTTACCCGCTGAAAGCATAACCACATGGAATGAGATGAACAAATTGTTCCTTGAGAAGTATTTTCCAGCATCAAAAGCAGCTGTGATTCGCAAGGAGATTTGTGGTATTAGGCAAGTATCGGGAGAGACTCTCTATGAGTATTGGGAGCGCTACAAGAAGCTTTTAGCTAGCTGCCCACATCACCAAATCAGCGATCAACTTGTCATTCAATATTTGTATGAGGGGTTGCTTTCTAATGAGAGACATTTGATCGATGCCGCAAGTGGTGGTGCACTCACCAACAAGACCATTGCTGAAGCTACAAGCTTGTTAGAGAACGTGTATGCAAACACGCAACAATTCTTCTCTAGGGATGAATCAATGGTAAGGAAGGTGAATGAAGTTGGCAATTCTTCACACATGGAACAGATGATGGGTAACATGGAGAAGATGATCAATCAAATAGCTGCGACTGTCATACCATCATCATATACCGAAGATGTTGAGCAAGTAAGTGCCATGTACCAAAATCAGCAAAGGCCGAGGTATGATCCGCACTCCAACACATACAATCCAGGTTGGAGAGATCATCCAAATTTCAGTTATGCCAACAAGCAAGCTGCAGCAAATCCTACTTTCAATCAACAAGGAGGATACCAATTCATGCAAAGACCACAACAAGAAACTCAAGGTACAAGTGTGGATGACAAGTTTACTCTTATGATGCAAAGTATGCAAGAGATTTCAAAGACAATGCAAGGGTTCAACCAATTCCAGCAGAAATCCGAGATGGCTATGAGAGATGTGCAAAACCAAGTTAGTCAATTGGCTAATGATATGAATCAACTCAAGGAACAAGGATATGGAAAACTCCCTTCGCAACCACTGAATCATAAAGAGAATGCCAATGCTATTGAGCTGTGAAGTGGGAAGCAAGTAGAGAAACCGGCAACATCACCGGTGTCCCATGAACCTGATTGGGAGAAAGAAGAGGGTGAAACAGCCCCTAAAAAGGCTGACCCGGTAACAAATTCTAACTCTAAAACTCGTGTTTCTACTTATACTACTCCTCCGCCTTTTCCTAGCAGGTTTGCAAAGTCGAACAAGGAGACATTGTACCAAGAGATTTAGGAGATTTTCAAAAAGATTGAGGTGAACATTTCACTAATTGAGGCGATAAGGCAGGTTCCTCGCTATGCAAAGTTGTTGAAGGAATTGTGCACTAACAAGCACAAATTGACCGGTAATGAGGTAATGAGTGTGGGGGAGAATGCTTCGGCATATCTTCAAAAGAAACTCCCACCTAAGTTGAAAGATCCCGGTATTTTCACCATACCATGTACTATTGGTAAAATCAGGTTTGAACATGCTTTGTTAGATTTAGGAGCATCCATTAATGTTATACCTGCTTCCGTTTATGAATCCTTGAATCTTGGACCTCTTAAAAATACCGGTATTGTTATACAACTTGCTGATAGGTCTAATACTTACCCGAAAGGGGTTATTGAAGATGTTTTGGTGCAGGTTAATCAGCTCATATTTCCAGCGGATTACTATGTTCTTGACATGATGGATGAAGATTCACCATCTTATACCCCCTTGCTGTTGGGTAGACCATTCATGCGAACCGCGAGAACAAAGATAGATGTTTTTAAAGGTGCCTTAACTATGGAATTTGATGATGCGATCATAAGTTTCAATATCTTTGAGGCTATGAGATATCCTAGTGATGTGCATTCATTTTTTTATATTGATATTATTGATTCTCTAGCTCAACAGATTTTTGAATTGAATGGTGATGATGCTTTAGAAAACACCATAGTGGAAGGTTTAGGTTATGGAAAATACAAAGACTTTGAAAGTGAATTGTCTATGTGTGATGAACTGAAAGAGGCTGTTTTAGTTCTTAATTCATTACAAGAAGTTCCACAAAAGTATAATGCGTCTTATGTTTCCTTGCCGCTTACTAATGAGAAACTTTTACCATCGATTATGCAGGCACCTATTCTTGAGTTGAAACCTCTTTCGGATCACCTCAAATACATATATTTAGGTGATAAGGAAGAGTTACTGGTGATCATTGCCAAAGACCTTACCAAGGTGCAAGAGGAGAAACTTGTTCGAGTGCTAAGAGAATACAAGTCTGCCATTGGGTGGACCATCGCCGATATCAAAGGAATCAGTCCTTCCACATGTATGCACCGAATACTTCTTGAGGAGGGGGCAAAACCAACAAGAGAAGCTCAACGTCGCTTGAACCCTCCAATGATGGAAGTAGTCAAGAAATAAATCCTGAAGTTGTTGGATGTCGGGGTTATCTATCCCATTTTGGATAGCAAATGGGTGAGCCAGGTTCAAGTCGTTCCAAAGAAGTACGGAATCACGGTGATGAAAAACGAAGATAATGACTTGGTTCCAACTAGAGTCCAGACCGGTTGGAGAGTTTTCATTGACTACCGAAAGCTCAACTCTACCACCCGAAAACCATTTTCCCTTACCATTCATTGATCAAATGCTTGAAAGGTTGGATGGACACTCTCACTATTGCTTTCTTGATGATTTTTCAGGTTATAACCAGATTGTAATAGCTCCGGAAGATCAAGAAAAGACGACGTTTACTTGCCCTTTTGGCACTTTTGCGTATAGACGTATGCCATTTGGCTTGTGCAATGTGGTATCGTTTTCCTAAAGTGGGCAAGAAGAGAACGGTGATGAAATCCGAACTCTTATCTTATATGGCCAGGCCTTGCCATTTACTAGGAAAATAAATGTCCATATTCAATTCCTCAGCATATATGCACCTTAAGGAAGACAGTAATCCCGCTGATAGGGGATTCGCGGGTGTTTAAAAGTCTACCTCCCGTACCAAACGGGCGAAGAATCGCTGTAGTCGACTCGGACCACTGACACCTGTGTCAGTGTGCGAACCCGAGGGCCCGAGACGATATCATAATCGTCGTCCTTCCCTGCAAACAGTTTATATATTTAAGGATACCCTTCCGTAGGGTATATAAAAATAAAAATAGTGTCCAAAGTCCAAAAAGTCCAAAAAAAAGAAAAAAAAAATTACAAAATAATAAAGAAACCCTAATACAATTTTTTTCTTTCTTTTTTCTAAAATAAATAAATAAACAAAACCAAAATAAAGTTGTCTTCTTTTCCGTTCTTTTCGCTTTAATTTTTTGCTCCAAGTCTTTACGAAATCACCAAACTCCTTGGCTCAATTTTTTTCTTTACGTTCCAAAACCTGTAGACAAAAGACAAATACCCAAAAACGTAAAATAGATCAAAATATAAATAAAAATAAATAAAAATAAAAATAAAACCCTAAAAACAAGTCCGCGTCGGCGGCGCCAAAAATTGATGTGTTTTGTAGTTGTAGTAAAAATAGTGGTAATAGGATTCGATTCTCGAACTTGTGAAGGATTTTTTTTAGACTTAAATTAAACTCAACAATTCAAATAAATTATATAAAAAATATAAAGAAATACCGAGACTATGGATTCCACCATTGACCAATTAATTGATAAACTCTAATCAATATTCATGCAATATTTTTCTTTAAAGTGATTCTAATATTTGCCTCTAATAGATTTTTGAAGTAATAGTTGTAATCACAAAGCATGAAACATCAAAAGTTTTAAAACCTAGCATGTTCCATCAAAACAACTCACAACTACTCAATAAAAATCAATTTTTCTATATTCGTTCTATGCAAATAATCATATAAAAAATTGCAAAAATTAATTAAAATAGAATTATACCACTTTTCATGAAACAATGGCTTCCTCCATCGCCTCGGCTAAGGGGTTAAGCTCCTCATATTAATCATAATCTCAAAATACATGTTTATGGCTCAAAAGTTGATTAAAAGGGAGAAAGGTGTTAAAGCAGCGGATTCTGTAGTTGCTGAAGGTCTAAAACAGAAGTCGGAGTTGTTGCTGAAGGGCTTCGGTGACTGCAGGAAGATGCGACCGTACCTCGTTGTCACTGAAAATAAGTCTGCCTCTGCAACTGACTCCGAGGGTCTTATGTTCTTCTTCTTCGCAGCAGCAGAAAAGTTTCTGTACTCGACTCCAGTTGATTTTTTTTCGCTTCTCTAAGGCTCTAAACTTCTCCAAACTCTCCCAAATTGTTCGTTACCCCTTTTATGACTCGAATCAACCTATATATAGCCACCAGACCCAAAATCTCTCGAGTTAATCCACAAATATTCTCGGTTTTCTTTTCTCCTCAAGTTACGGGATTTTTCTTCCTTATTTAATCTTCTCTACGCGTCAACTTGGTTTTCAAACTCTCCAGTAGACTGAATAAGGACTCAATACATCACTTAAAATCCTCCGGTACTCCCAGTTATCAACCAAAATATCCGAGAATATATGCAACTCTCTGTTTCGTAAAAACTTGATCTTTATCCCTGTTTTATCGATTCTACAGCTCATACCAAGCCTGTCTATCCTTAACAGGGTTAACCCAACGAAAATCAGCCCTTGAATCTCCTTAAAAGTCGTCCATAATTCCAACCCTAAAATCTGTTCTTTGAAAACAAATTTTCCCGCCTTTTTCTGTTTTGAAATTTTGAGAAGTAATGTGACCTCCCCCTATCCAGTCCCGGTCTGTGCTTAGCAGCTGCTTGGAAATGGGTTACCCCTTATCCAAAATGAGAGTCCGAATAGCAAATGTCCTCCCAGGTGCCTTTAACAACTTTTCGAGCCAAATTCACCGCAAAATCCCATTTTCCCAAAAACACTTACAAGGGATAAAATACCAAAATTAGTACAAAAATGGGTACTAACACTATACATAAAAGAGATGAAAATAGACACATAAATGCGTCTACCACAATGCTCCAGCCACTTTTCAACGTTGTATGGTAAGTATATTTTCAGATTATGTGGAAAGCATCATAGGAGTGTTCATGGATGATTTTAGCGTGTATGGTGATTCTTTTGACAAGTGCTTAGATAACCTTGCACTTATTCTCAAACAATGCGTAGAAACGAATCTTGTGCTTAATTGGGAAAAGTGTCACTTTATGGTGAATCATGGGATTGTGCTAGGCCATGTTATATCTTCTAAGGGGTTAGAAGTGGACAAGGCTAAGATGGATTTGATTCGAAACTTACAATACCCCACAACTGTGAGGGAGGTTCGCTCTTTTCTTGGTCATGCAGGTTTTTATAGGAGATTCATCAAGGATTTCTCCAAGATTGCAATGCCTCTGTGTAGACTTTTGCAGAAAGATGTGGCCTTTGATTGTGACAAACAATGTAAGGAAGCTTTTGACACCTTGAAAGAGTTGTTGACTACCGCACCAATTATCAAACCACCGGATTGGAGCAAGCCATTTGGGTTGATGTGCGATGAAAGTGATTATGCCGTTGGAGCCGTGTTAGGACAGCGAGATGGTAAAGTTCCATATGCCATTTATTATGCTTCTAGAACTCTCAACGGAGGACAAATCAACTACTCCACTACTGAAAAGGAGCTCTTGGCCATAGTGTTTGCACTAGAGAAGTTTAGATCTTATTTAGTGGGTACAAAGGTGGTTGTTTTCTCCGACCATGCTGCACTTCGATACTTGCTAACAAAGAAGGATGCTAAGCCAAGGATCATAAGGTGGATACTCCTTCTTCAAGAGTTCAGCATGCAAATCAAGGACAAGAAAGGCAGTGAGAATACCGTAGCGGATCATCTAAG
The DNA here is from genome assembly GCA_023531105.1 of Papaver atlanticum. Taxonomy (NCBI): domain Eukaryota; kingdom Viridiplantae; phylum Streptophyta; class Magnoliopsida; order Ranunculales; family Papaveraceae; genus Papaver; species Papaver atlanticum. Next base: position 1,978,741 of record JAJJMB010011222.1, on the reverse strand, counting down.
CAGATTGGTTGTGTACGAAGAAGCGATTCCTTTGCATGATAGTTTCCCGGATGAGAAACTCTTTGCGGTTGTTGGCACAACTCCATGGTACGCTGATATTGTTAACTTCTTGGTGACGGGACAAGTACCTAGTTCCATGTCTACATTTCAGAAACACAAGCTCAATAAGATTTCCAAGCAATATATATGGGATGAACCTTATTTGTGGAAGCATTGCTCCGATCAAATGATTCGCAGGTGCGTACTCGAATCCGAGTTCCAATCAATTCTGAATTTTTATCACTCATATGCTTGTGGTGGCCATTTCGGAGCCAAGAGGACAGCCCTCAAGGTTCTCGAAAGTGGTTTTTATTGGCCTACATTGTTTAAGGATGCATATTTATTTTGCAAGGCTTGTGATAGGTGTCAAAGGACAGGCAATCTAGGTGCTAGAAACCAAATGCCGCAAACACCAATTCTCGCTGTTGAGATTTTTTATTTTTGGGGTATCGATTTTATGGGGCCTTTTGTGAATTCCAATGGGATTTATATACTTCTTGCTGTAGATTATTTTTCTAAATGGGTGGAAGCTAAAGACACCCCTACTAATGATTATCAAGTTGTTTGTGAGTTTGTAAAGGAACATATCTTTTCTAGATTTGGTACACCTCGAGTGGTGATTAGTGATGGAGGTTCGCACTTCAAGAGATCCTTCCACGCTCTTCTAAAGAAGTATAACATTTTTCATAAAGTTGGCACACCGTATCATCCACAAACGAGCGGTCAAGCTGAAATTTCCAAACTGGAGATTAAGTCCATCCTAGAGAAGACGGTGAACGTTACAAGGAAGGATTGGAGTTATAAACTCAATGATGCTTTGTGGGCGTATAGGACAGCTTACAAGACACCCATCGGTATGTCTCCTTTTAGGCTTGTCTATGGCAAACCTTGCTATCTTCCCGTCGAACTTGAACACAAAGCTTATTGGGCTATCAAGGTATGTAATATGGAATTAGATGCAGCTGGTGAACATAGGAAACTTCAGCTCAATGAGTTAGAAGAGATACGAAATGATGCATATGAAAGTTCATGCATTTACAAAGAAAATACCATGGCTTTCCATGATAAAATGATTTCCCGAAAGAGTTTTGAAGTATGGAAGAAAGTTCTTTTATTCCATTCTCGTCTTAAATTGTTTCCGGGTAAACTTAGGTCCAGATGGATTGGACCATTTGTTGTTACTAATGTGTTCTCTCATGGTGCAGTTGAAATTATTAGTCCCAAAACAGGGCTGGTTTCCAAGGTCAACTGCCATCGTTTGAAACCATATTATGAACAATTTGTGACGGAGAATCTGGATATGGTCACATTGAGTGATCCACTCCCTCTGGAGGAGTAATTGGAGCTGAAAGTCGGGCTGAAGACTTTAAACCAAGCGCTAAGCGGGAGGCAACTCACCGGTTTTGTATCTTTATCTTTTTATTTTTAAGCATTTTATCTTTGTTTTTGCATATCATCTGCCGAATTTCCCACCTTGAACTTTATTTTGAATGACTAAATTTTACATTGAGGACAATGTAAAGTTTAAGTGTGGGGGAGCATTTATATGTTTGTAGAGTCTGATGCCTTTAGAATTTTTTTTTTAGAAAAATAGAAAAAAGAAAAAAAATTGCTTTATAAACTCTGAAATCTAGAAACTTGTGCCTTTAGGATGACACTACCAATATAAGTGGATGGAACCATCTTGGTTACAGGAGTTGAGGAACCCATTAACTAAAAGGACATAGCTCAGGAATTACAAATAACACGATAGTTGTTACCATATCTCAGAATGTCACCATATCACCTTCTGTTTTTATTTTTGCAAACTTTTTGTTTCTCTAAGTGATTTGGTGGGTCACTAACATCGAATTGTTATTACTGCTATGATGAAATAGAGTGATTGAGTTATTAAAAATAAAAATAAAAATAAAAACCAGACCAATTAGACCAACCGGAGTATATATATATATATATATATATATATATAAATGACACTTGGATAGCAATATGTGTGTGTTCTCCCTGTCTCCGTCGCCTAAACAAGCGTGGAACGCAGGATCCATGGGAATTATCATGTAATCTGCTGACAAGAAGCATGCGCTTGGATCCAAAAGATCTAATCATGTTGTCAATTCGAAAAAAAACAAAAAAAAACAAAAAAAAAGTGAAAAAACAAAAACAAAAACAAAAAGAAAATAATTTATCATTGTTCAATAAAATCGACTGCTGGTTCCCTTGTATATGCCAGCTGAGTTGATCTAGAATTAGGATTATCGGCCACTGGTTCCCTTGTATATGCCAGCTGAGTTGATATTAGAATTCAGACAAGTATCTCAATCCATTAGGATTCATAGGTTCATCTTGGCGGTGACCTTCAGACAGATATGGGAAACACCGATCACTTGTCAACATTCGCAAACATCTACCTCTATATCCATCTTCTTAATCTATTCATGTGTGATTGTGGTTAGTTACATTCCAAGTATTGTGGTTTGTACAACTTTCTAAGTAGAGCTTTATTTACTTATATATGAATTGGATTTGCATCAAGGTACCTCCTCCTGTAATCATTTTGGATTCATTCATAGATTCTTCACAGGTAGTTGGAATTTGAAATAAAAGGTTTTGTAGGTATGATGTGATTTTAAAGTTGTTGTAGTAAATGAGTTCAAACTCTCGGACTTGTGAAGATTCGAGTTTTTAAATTTAATAAAAATATATAAACAAAAATTATAAACAATGGGCGAGATGTATTGGGACTAAGGATTTGGCCAATTCTCATGCATGTGGTTCAATTTATTTATTCTCAACAATTATAACCCAAATAAAATATGATATGGTGACTCTTATTTTTTTCCTAAGTAGACTCTCAAAAGATTAGTTGTAAATCCGAAGCATGATGTATCAAAACATTTAAGCTAAGCATACATCATCAAATTAAATGACAACTAATTAATTCAAATCATATTTCAATTTTAAATTAATACAAAAGTCATAAAAAGAATAAATTAAATTTACCATATGATGAAAATCGAATCCCTCCGTCGTCCCAATGTTGGGGTTTAGCTCCTCATATCAAAAACACACTCAAAAGATCATGACTCAAAAAGGTGTTTTATTGAAAAATAATAATATTACAACGGATTTGCAACAGATATAGATGTTACAGAACCACTGTTACAAAGGAATAAGACTGTAGATGAACGATAGTTCTTTGGTGTAGCAGAACTGTGACTGTTTGTGTGGGTCAATGTTCTTCGTCTCCTTCTTCTTCAGCAGCAGCAGGGTACTTTCCTGTAACCTTGATTTCTTCGCCTCTGCAGCCTCCCTAAGCCTCCGTATCGACCCAAAACTCTCGAACCCCCTTCAATATGACCCAACCAATCTATTTATATCAAAAAGACCGATTAAATCTCTCAAAAATCTCTTCCTTTCTCTTTACGGCAAAGTTGCGGCAATTTCTTGTTTTAGAATTTCTACGCGTTTCTGAGCTTTCCTTTTGATTCTAAACTCTTCCTTAGATAGATACAAATCTTTGGGAAGGTTTATAACACTTTAATCTCTCTAAAATTTCCTAAAACAGGTCACACACGTGACTTTCCATATTTTGTTGTTGTGATAAAAATCCGTCGATTGAGCCCAGTTTAATCGATTTCAACACCCATATTAGATTCCTAGACCAATAAGGAGTCTATCCTATGAAAATCAGAGGTTTAGTCGACCTCAAACTCCTCCAAATCACGATCACCAAAACTGCCAGGAATGTTTTTTTTTATTTTCCCGCCCAAATTCAGAATTTGAACGTGAAGGAGAAAGGTTACCCCTTATCCAAACTGCTAGAGTCCGCATAACACTCGTCCCTTGGGTGCCTTTAGTAATTTTTCTGGGATGTTTTCAACACTTTTTTCGGGGTTCCTTCGGGGTATTTCCGGGGTGCCTCTGGGGTGTCTCCAACATACTTCTGGGGTGTTATTGGTACGTTATCTACGGAGGTTCAAATGCCACATTTAGAGCCAATTTCGCCGCAAAAGCTTATTTTTCCAAAAACACCTACAAATACATAAAATAACCAAATAAGTACAAAATCGAGCACTAACAATATATACAATTGAGATATATTAGACACATAAATGCGTCTATCAAATACCCCCAAACTTATTATTTCTAGTCCCGAGCAAATCTAATAATAAAAATCCTAACTCACTGTCGCAGGCATCGCGATTGCACTTAACATGTGCAACAAGCCTTTGAACCCCTAGGTGGCCCTAGTGGCCGAGTTATAGTCTCAGGAGGGTTTACAAGAGATATACCCACAAAACCTTTATTCCAGACCCTAACTGTCTACGCAGAACCTCAGAAGGCACTAAAGAATCTCCTTGGTTGGCATACTCTCATTGACTGCAGGAGGAAGTACCCTGATGTGAAATTCCAATTGATGTACATGAGTTTGCACTCAAGCATACTAAAATTCATATATAAGTGCCAGAGCTCTACTCAGATAGTCGCACTATGGACATCAATATCCGGAATTAAACAAATAAAATGAAAAGATTAAGAAGATGGAAATAGAAATAGATGGTTGCGAATGGACGTCAATTCCTAGATGAACCTATGACCTAATGGATTGAGATACTAGTCTGGACTAATATCAACACAACTGGCATATACAAGGGAACCAGTGGTCGATAGTCCTAATTCTAGATCAACTCAGCTGGCATATACAAGGGAACCAGTGGTCGATTTTAAATATATTTTTTTTTGATAACAACATGATTAGATCTTGCGGATCCAAGCGCATGCATCTTGTCAGCAGATTACATGGTAATTCCCGTGGATCCTGCGTTCCACGCTTGTTTAGGCGACGGAGATAGGGAGAACACATACATATTGCTATCCAAGTGTTATTTTATTTTATTTTTTTAAAATTTATTCCGTTTGGTCTAATTGGTCTGGTTGGGATTTTTTTTTTATTTTAATAAGTAACTTAATCACCATATTTCAACCCAGCAGACATCAACATAAAATTGTGCAAAAATAAAAACAGAAGTAATAAGATGATTCCGAGATACGGTGAAACTATCATGTTATTTCTAACAACTGAGCTCTGTGCTTTTATTAATAGACTCTATTTATATGTTTCGATCTACTCAGATTGGTTCCTCAACTCCTATAATCAAGATGCTTCCATCCACTTAGATTAGTTAGTTCTATCCTTAATAGGCATAAATTTCTAGGCTCTGGAGTTTAATAATGCAACTAAAAATTCTCTCCCATACCCCCAAAATTAAATCTAACATTGTCCTCAATGTTCTAAAGATAAGATTAAAACCATGAACAAGGAGAAACTGTTACCATTTGAAGCAAAAGGGTTAAGGAAAGATATTACCGTGTTGCATGAGCATGGGTTACCTCCCAAGAAGTGCTAAGTTTAATGTCTTCAGCCATACATAAGAAAGAATTAGTCACCTCATAAAATCATAAAGTAATAGCCGAAATATATGTGGGTCATCAAAACCAAATAGAGCTATCACAAGTAAAAGGAATCTGCAACATGCCAAGAAAACAAACAAATAAAGCATACCCTTGTCTAGTTTCATGTTTAAGACAACTACATCTAGCTGTGTTTCAGGTTCAGGTTCAATAAAGGGATCTAAATAAAATATTTTCATAGGTTGCCCTTCCTCATAAGTAAGATTAGAAAAATCAGGTTCTACGATCTGGAAAAAATTAGAAGCACATAATAATAACCTAAATAATTGAGGATCCTCTAAGTCAATCAATTTTGACTCACACAGTTGACCACAATGAGAGTGGTGGTCATTCTTAAGCAAATGTGTCGATTCTAATCTCCTTAAGTACTTAGGCGTAGTCTCAGAACTAAATAACTGACACATTTTAAACTCATACGTTCCCACAATTGGTATAAAAGTTTTTGGTGGGAAAACAAAATCGATCTGGGTATCATAGCCTGGGTAAACCACATCAACCAGAGGATGGGTTTCTAACAACTGAACTTCTTTATGGACATCACTAGGTTCAGGAAAACGTGCATGAAGATAATCTTTTAAAATGGTTGAGGCATATATGTCAAGTCCCAAGTGAGGGAACTTTCTAAGAGTCAATGGTAAAGCACATGGAGAATGATTATCACCCCCAAACTTAGAGTTTTCAGTGTCTCTAGATAGACTAGTCACAGTTTCCCTAATTTCTAGGGCATCAGATTCCTGAAAATGGTCAATTGATTCTTCTAAGTTATAATCGGGAGGTGCATCCTCACTCATATTTAAACTATCTTCTTTTTCTAAGACTAATGTTTCTAAATCACTAAACTCTAAAACAATATTCTCAGAATAAACTCGTTCCTCTAAACCATTATTGGCTTTATAATCAAAAGGAAATACTACATCGTCTAAAACGAGGGTATCTCTAGTAAAATCCTCGTCCTTTTGAATAGGTGAATAATTATTAAAATTATTTGGATTTGAACTAGAAATATTATTATCATTATAAAGCTCAATTGGAGTAACAAATTCCTGATCACTATGCCTACATATTTCAGATTCTTCATCAGCACTATCCTCATCATAATCATTATTATAATAACATGAAAATGGTTGAACCTCATCTAAACAAGTAGTGTTACCAATTCTAAACTCGTCATCTTGATTATGCATATAACTATCCTCATTTTCAAGGGTATTATTGGAAACACTATATTGGAAATTAAGATTATTTCGAGCAATTCTTTCTTGTGCCTCTAACTCAAGTCTACGTGTCGACTCAGCTATCCTCTCAAGGGTATGTTCTAAAGAAACTTCTCTTAATACTGGATCTAAGTTTTCACTTAACCTCTTGTGGATATCTTCTAAAGAAGGTTCACTTGTTACAATTCTTTCATTTGTCTCAGCTGACTTATATGTCGACTCATGTAACTTCCGTGTTGACTCAAGTATCCTACGTGCTGACTCTAGTTGAGGAGAAGTATACGAATCTTGCTCGTATGACCGGTATGCATGTGGATAGTAATTGAGCTCACCATGGTATGACCCATATCCTTCAAAAGGATGACGTTCCCAACCACTATTCACATTATGATCATAAAAGGAATAATGTTCATGTTGCTCAGTTGGATATTCATTATATTGGCTATTATAATACCAGTTCGACATAATTTGTGCACATGCAAATGCAAATGCTGGGGTTGACTATTTCGGGTAGGCTTACCTTTAGCAAAATATACCTACAGTCAAAGACTGGTCAAAGGTACGAGGCTAAGGCTTGTGGTGTTTCGGATGATAACGCCCAAAGGGTTCACCGTACTAAACCACGTGTTTTCCTACTAATCGGTGCCAGACGATGCAATATAATGTGCACGTGTGCGTTCGTGTTTTGTGTTTGTTTTTTTATATAAAATATTTACAAACAAGCAAACAAAATATAAAAGTTCCAAAAATAAAAACTAACAAAAATAAATAAAATCTAAAAATAAAATAAATAAGAGATTGGGATTTTCTGCTCTTTTAGGCAAGTCAAACTTTCCACTTTTAGCTTCAAGCAAAATCTTCACACCAAAAACAAAAATACCCAAAGTAAAATCTAATAAAAGACATAAAATAAAATAAATAAACCTAAAAAATAAAATCTAAAACCTAACCTAAAAACAAGTCCGCGTCGGCAGCGCCAAAAATTGATGTGATTTTAAAGTTGTTGTAGTAAATGAGTTCAAACTCTCGGACTTGTGAAGATTCGAGTTTTTAAATTTAATAAAAATATATAAACAAAAATTATAAACAATGGGCGAGAGGTATTGGGACTAAGGATTTGGCCAATTCTCATGCATGTGGTTCAATTTATTTATTCTCAACAATTATAACCCAAATAAAATATGATATGGTGACTCTTATTTTTTTCCTAAGTAGACTCTCAAAAGATTAGTTGTAAATCTGAAGCATGATGTATCAAAACATTTAAGCTAAGCATACATCATCAAATTAAATGACAACTAATTAATTCAAATCATATTTCAATTTTAAATTAATGCAAAAGTCATAAAAAGAATAAATTAAATTTACCATATGATGAAAATCGACTCCCTCCGTCGTCCCAATGTTGGGGTTTAGCTCCTCATATCAAAAACACACTCAAAAGATTGAATCATGACTCAAAAAGGTGTTTTATTGAAAAAAATAATATTACAACGGATTTGCAACAGATATAGATGTTACAGAACCACTGTTACAAAGGAATAAGACTGTAGATGAACGATAGTTCTCTGGTGTAGCAGAACTGTGACTGTTTGTGTGGGTCAATATTCTTCGTCTCCTTCTTCTTCAGCAGCAGCAGGGTACTTTCCTGTAACCTTGATTTCTCCGCCTCTGCAGCCTCCCTAAGCCTCCGTATCGACCCAAAACTCTCGAACCCCCTTCAATATGACCCAACCAATCTATTTATATCAAAAAGACCGATTAAATCTTCAAAAATCTCTTCCTTTCTCTTCACGGCAAAGTTGCGGCAATTTCTTGTTTTAGAATTTCTACGCGTTTCTGAGCTTTCCTTTTGATTCTATACTCTTCCTTAGATAGATACAAATCTTTGGGAAGGTTTATAGCACTTTAATCTCTCTAAAATTTCCTAAAACAGGTTACACACGTGACTTTCCATATTTTGTTGTTGTGATAAAAATCCGCCGATTGAGCGCAGTTTAATCGATTTCAACACCCATATTAGATTCCTAAACCAATAAGGAGTCTATCCTATGAAAATCAGAGGTTTAGTCGACCTCAAACTCCTCCAAATCACGATCACCAAAACTTCCAGGAATGTTTTTTTTATTTTCCCGCCCAAATTCAGAATTTGAACGTGAAGGGGAGAGGTTACCCCTTATCCAAACTGCTGGAGTCCGCATAATACTCGTCCCTTGGGTGCCTTTAGTTATTTTTCTGGGATGTTTTCAACACTTTTTTCGGGGTTCCTCCGGGGTATTTCTGGGGTGCCTCTTGGGTGTCTCCAACATACTTCTGGGGTGCTATTGGTACGTTATCTACGGAGGTTCAAATGCCACATTTAGAGCCAATTTCGCCGCAAAAGCTTATTTTTCCAAAAACACCTACAAATACATAAAATAATCAAATAAGTACAAAATCGAGCACTAACAATATATACAATTGAGATATATTAGACACATAAATGCGTCTATCAAGGTACACCTCTTGTAAACCTTCACGAGACAAAAACTCGTCCACTAGGGACACCTAGGGGTTCAAAGGCTTGTTATACGTGCTAAGTGTGACCGTAGACTCGACGAGATGGAGTTGTATGTATGTTTTAGAATTATTTTGTTTGATTTTCTCGAGGACTAGCAAAGTCTAAGTGTGGGGGAATTTGATAGGTGTCTAAAACACCTTGATGAATAAGAAGATGGATTTGAACTTAAATACGAAATCAGGGAAGAAATGGGTTTTTTTGTGGAAGATGTTGGTGTTGTGTGTTGTTCTTGACTGGGTGTGAGTTTGAGAAGAAATTGAAGCTACAGAATGAGCCTAGATGAATGATTAGGACAAGGTTTGATAGAGCTGTGAGATTGCAGTTCAGATGGAGGTTTGTGGTGCTGTGTAGAGGGGTGAGAAAAACTGAGTTGCTGTAATGGAGATGCTAGAAGTGGACTAGAGGGAACTGAATATGTGCAGCTAGTAATGAAGATGAGAAATGTTGCTGGATTGCAGTTCGAGAAGCTACAACAGAGCAGTGATGTTTGACGCTGCTGTTGATTACATGTCAGCCGAATTATTAGATGGAGCTGGTGATTATGTTGGTACTTAGAAGATAGTGGTGTTCAGAGTTACAGGTGCTAATGGTTGCTGGCAAGGAGATGAGTTGCAGCTGCATTGCAAGTATATGAGCAGCTAGAGAACAGGAAATTGCAGGGTTTGAGCTAATGAAATAGTGCTAAGATATTGGTTGCAGGTGATGCTGCAATGTAATGAATAAATGGCTCAAGTGTGTTGCTCTTGTAATGGTTGTAGCCAAGGAAAAGTGATGGTTGAATTGCAGATATGGGCACTGGAGCATTGTTGATACTTAGCTTGACAGAGAAGAGAGGTTAGATGTATGCATAAGGTATATGGGAGGATTGCAGGAGTTTGCACCAACATGGTGCAACACTTATTGATGAAGCGCAATCATTGTGCTTGACTGAAGTATGGCCTGTGCAAGCTGCAAATGGCTTAGGCCAAGTTACTCAGTTGAGTCAGTAAGCTGACTTTGACTAGATCCATCGACTCAATGAACCATCAGTTAACTTTGACGGTTGACCGTTTACTTTGACCGGTGACCGGGTGGACTTTACCGGTCACCTGAAGTTGATTTCCGGTAACTTTCCCGGCCATTTTCTTGGATTTCCGACGACAGTTTTTGGACATAATTCTACATGGGTTTATCTCACACATGGGCTTGGAGGACATCTATCTATTGGACTTTTAATGACTTGACCTAAGAAGAGCTACAAAAAGGAAAAGTTTTCTACAACTCTATATCACGTATTCTACTTGGAGTTATGGAGAGAGCCGTAACTAGGGTTTGCTTTCGGTTTTATATTTTCATATTCTTTCAATTATTATTATGATGATGAACTCCATACTTATGAGTAAATAAAACTATTTTTGATTAAGGGTTATTTCAAAGCCCGAAATATGAACTCATGTTTGATATGCAATAGCTCATTTTCTCACAAGTTTCGTTATTGTTTGATTTCTACTTTGCCAATAATGCTTATGGATTGTTCCTTAATTGTTTAAGTTCGAAATTAAATAGTTATGTCACAATCTTATTGCTAGTTTAGATTTTCTTCGACCCGTAATTGTCTAGAAAAGATAAACACAAGTAGCAATATATGGGTATTGATGATGGGACTTTGTTAAGTACCCATATGTAGAAATTGACACTAGTAGGTGATTCATGCTTTTGAATTCATCACTAGGAACAATCTTTTCTCACAAAACTTAGAGCACTTGTTTGAATCATACCTAGTAAGCGTATCTTTAGGTAACTTGAATAAGTAGAATCCGGTAGTCGAGCACTTCCGTATCCGGTGAGCTTAGGAGATAATAACGGGATAGTTGAGCGTACTAATTATCCTAGGTTTGTTAGTAACAAGATAATGTGAATAACGTGGTTATATGTCAATTAGGTTTATATTCCGTGGTCGAGAATGAATCCTTAATCAATCTCATCTCATATTTGAATGCAACTTTGTGATTTTCAGAATTTCTACAACACAATCATCTTTGCTAAGAGTAATTCCATAACAACTTTTGCTTAATACACCTCCCTTAGGACGAATCTGCTTTCATTATATTACTTGCTAGTGTAAAGAGAAGTAGAAATTATTATTTGCGAGTTGACACCTCGTCACAAACTAAGGTGATTGTGAAACAACAAACAATTGTTCATCGAGAAACGATTCATGCAAAGCCAAAGCATCATTAGAAGACTCTGAAATGATCCTAGATAGGTGATCTGCCACTACGTTCTCAGAACCCTTCTTGTCCTGAATATCAAACTTAAATTCCTGCAGTAATAATATCCATCTAATCAACCTAGGCTTAACATCCTTCTTGGAAATAAGGTACTTTAATGTGGCATGATCAGAGAATATAATGATCTTAGACCCTAAGAGATAAGGTTTGAATTTTTCTAATGCAAACACAATCGATAAGAGTTCTTTTTCAGTGGTAGTGTATTCAATTGTGCATCATTCAAAGTCTTACTAGCATAGTAAATAACATGCTGTCCTTTATCCTTACGCTGTCCTAAAACAGCTCCAACTGCAAAATTAGAAGCATCACACATAATCTCAAATGGAAGATTCCAATTAGGCGGTTTTATAATAGGGGCAGAAGATAACGACAATTTAAGCTTCTCAAAAGCACTTAACTACAAGAAGTTCACTACAAGAAAATTGGACTTTAGCGACTATCAGGATTCGGTTGGTACATGGCCGTTTTGAGTGACTGGAGCTCTGTAACAACCGACATGGCAACGGATACGCTCTGTAGGTGAAGGCTTATATGCTAAAGGTTTATACCAACCATTCTTTTGGAACAAATATCTTTCAACTTCAATAAAACGACTCAAGTTCGGGTTGGCACAACTTTTCGGTAAGCACTAGCTATTGTTGGTAGAACATATAAAGTGTTTGTTGGTGAAATATATAACCCACAGAAATATCTGTTGTTGAAGACTTGTACATTGTTGGTAGATGCGGCCAACTATAAAACGATGTCAGTTGATAAAGTATTTAACCCACTGAATTTTCGTTACTCTATGCATTTCTGCTTGTGGGTAAAGGATTTTATCTGCTAAATGTTTGGATGGTTGAGTGTGTAATCCATTTAATTTTAGTTGGTTAATGTGTTTACCCGCTAAATATCTAGTTGCTTGGAAGTTGGTTGAGGGTTCTGGGCACTGAAATCTCAGCTGCTCAAGGATTCCATCCACAGAATAATCAGTCGGTGAAGTCTTGTAATTACTTAATGTGTTGCTGGTGAAGATTTGTTTACATCAAACGTTTAGTTGGTAGGTGCTTTAGTCGTCAAATACGCAATTGGCATCGTTGACCAAGGACTTAAGCTAGTACAAATTGAGTTGCTCAAGTGTTTCACCGTTACCAGTTGAGATGCTTAAGGTGTTTGTATAGTATTATCCAGTAATAAAATAATAAACCAAAAGAACTTCAGAATTTTTTTTATTCAGATATTTGCTTTTATTCATTATTTTCAATCACTACAATTAGAACATGTTTGAACAATGATACATTACAAAGAATTCACACAAGTATTCAGCAAGTTAACCTTGCACCTTCACCTTATAGATGTTTCAGAAATGGACACCCAAATGAGAAAGCAATTGATCAGCAGCCACATCAGTTTGACACTTTCAGCTTTTGAACCAATGGACTTCAAAGCATGAACATTTTGTCCTTGTTCATCTTCTTTAGACCTTCAACACCAATTTAATGACTGATCTTATGAGCCTGTATTCCGAAGTAATAAAGTATTATTACAGCAGACGAAACAACTTGTTTAGTTCTCATAAAAATGCTTCTGAAAAATGCAAAATCACCAGGGCCAAATGCTTACATTTCATGCAAAACAAATTCGATTATTTTCAAAGATTGAACCTATGTGCATATTTCTGTGTCCATGCATCATTAAAATTGATACACGCACAACATTGCACCACTGGTTAAACGTCATTGACCAAGTGAACATTAATGAATTACAAATTTAGGATCAAATCTAATGTAGTTTCATATTTTTCACCCAAATTCTGAAAATGTAATCAAAATTGTAAGAAGTTACCAGTAAATTAGAGGAGTGAGTACCGTCTTCATCTCAGATTGATTGGCTTTGTTGCCCACCCATCTTTTCACTTTTTGACGAGCACTCTTGGCTGATGATTCAGCTTTCATCGTTGGAGCCGCCACACAAACCACAAATTTACGTGTTTCTCTCCAATTCCTTCAAATCTAAACTACTTGAAAAGGAAACAACAGTGAAACATGAGTCGGTTTATTTGTACCTAAAAAGAGAGTTGTTATAAACTTGAAAGAATTTAATAGGTGTGTGATGTATCAAAAGTTTAAGGTTCTGAAATATCATCAAAACCTACCTCATTCGGTATCAGTGAAATATTTCCCCAATGATCCATGAAAAGATAACTACCACTAAAAACATGAAAAAGCCTTCCATCCCTTTACACCTTCAATGTAATTACTTAGTTGAGTAAAATGTAAACTACCTCGCTCGCTTTAGCTTATGTTCTGCTCATCTTCCTGTCGAGCTGTGTGCTCCCTCATCATAGCATCAGCCAACACCACCTCTACACACAAAATTCCTGCAGTAACCCAAGTTTGAGACAGTGACATCCTCCTCGATAAGGCAAATGACACAGTAAGAGTCCCTTCTTAAACCATGTATCCGGAATATGACAGGTGATCTTTCTTGGTATATGAACACAAACGATTTTGAAGGAGGATCAGTAACATTCGGAGATGGGAGTTGTTGCTACATTATCAAAAAGGGGACGATCAAACTACCAGGTGTTCCTGAAATCCATGATGTCGTATACGTTAAAGGTATGTGAATAAGTGGGGGTACAACAACCTCACCCAATATTTCGCTTAGCAATCTATATGGACTAACTCCAATATACTTTTAAGAGAATCAACTAGACAGTCAGACTCAATCTTAATAAAAAGTATATCAAAGAGTTATATGTCAATTTCTCAATTCAATCCTCACTCAAACAAATAGAAATCTGCGATCCTGATTGAATACAAGAGATATAACTTGAACGGTACCAAAGACCAATGTTCAAGGATCAATCAATTTCAATTAACAACCAAAGGTTGGATTTACCAATTGATCGATTCAACGCACAACCTGTGATATTTCAATTATATAACAAAACATAATGCGGAAAAGAAATAACACAGACAACAGAAGTACGAGGAAACCGAAATTCAGAAAAACCCCGGGACCTAGTCCATATTGAACACACACTGTATTAAGCCGCTACAGACACTAGCCTACTACAAACTAACTTTGGTTTGGATTGTAGTTGAACCCCAATCAATCTCACACTGATCCAAGGTACAGTTGCTCTCCTTACGTCTCTGATCCCAGCAGGATACTACGCACTTGATTCCCTTAGATGATCTCACCCACAACTAAGAGTTGCTACGACCAAAAGTCGAAGACTTTAATAAACAAATCTGTATCACACAAAAAAGTCTACAGGAATAGATAAATCTGTCTCCCACAGAAATACCTACAAGTTTTGTTCCGTCTTTTGATAAATCAAGGTGAACAGTAACCAATCGATAACCTGGACTTATATTCCCGAAGAACAGCCTAGAATTATCAATCACCTCACAATAATCTTAATCGACTAGCGAAACAAGATATTGCGGAATCACAAACGATGAGACGAAGATGTTTGTTACTACTTTTCTTTCTTGCCTATCGGAGAAATTAATCTCAAGCCAATCTTACGATCGTACTCAAATACGATAGAAACAGCAAGATCAGATTACTCAACTACAGAGAAAATAGTTGGGTCTGGCTTCACAGTCCCAATGAAGTCTTTAAATCGTTAACCTACAGGGTCTCGGTAGAAACCTAAGGTTAAAGGAGAATCGACTCTAGCTTATACAACTAGTATCACACAGGAGGTGTGGGGATTAGGTTTCCCAGTTGCTAGAGTTCTCCTTTATATAGTTTCCAAATCAGGGTTTGCAATCTAAGTTACCTTGGTAACAAAGCATTCAATATTCACCGTTAGATGAAAACTGATTAGATTCAAGCTAATATCTTTCAACCATTATATCGAACTTAGCTTGTTATACACAAATGAAATGCACGTTCATTTAGGTTTGTGTAACCGTACCTAAACGTGTACACCTAGTTGGTTCAACAGTAGTTAACCAAATGGTTAGCCATATGAGCACTTTCATATCAACCTTATTCATCTTCACCATAACTAGTTCAAATGACTCAAAAGAACTAGTTAGAGAGTTGTTCAATTGCTTAGATCTCATAGAAGTATACAAGACACAATCGAAGCAAAATCGATTTTGATTCACTCGAATCGATTCATGAACTTTATAGCCACGGTTTGCAAATATGCATTCCTTAGTTTATATAAGTTTAAGTTCACGAACAAACCGTTTTTAGAAAATAACCCACTCAAGTACGCATACCGGTACGCATACTTAAGTACCCGGATTGAGTTTGTTTTCAGTTCACAAACTCCAGCAGAAATTCACGGGACGTGAACTTCCGGCAGTACACGGACTTTAGTTCCGGTTATCCTGAGCAGCAAAGTACGCATACTTTGGTTCAAGGATTTTGGACTTACACAAGTATGAGTTCACATACAATGTTTATATCCATTCAAGGTTATATATTCTAAACTCTCATTTCAATCATTGAAACATTGTTAGAGGATGTTAAATAGAGGTTATTCACACACTATTTTTCATCAAAGCAATTTTCAAGATATTGAAATAATCAGCATGACTTTCGTTACTTGTAAAGATGAACTTGGCCAAAGCGATAGCTTACCAACACATATTTCGAGAAATAGATAAGCGAGATAAACTCGTCTCGAAATAAAAAATGTGTATAATCGAAGTCTATATAGCAATACGACTTTTGTCTCAAGATAGGAGATAGAGTAGATAGAGTTTTGAGTGATAGATAAGTTCAAATCTCCACATACCTTTTAGTCGATGAAGTTCCACCAGTTCCTTGAGTAGTTCTTCGTCTTTGTATGATGAACGCCGTGGAGTCTAGAGCTCAACTACACTTTCTATCCTAGTCCGAGACTTAGCTATAAGTAGACTAGAAATCAAGACTTATAGTTTTGGCAACTAAACTTGACAAACAAGCTTGAGATAGCAACGCTTGCGAGTTCGACCGAGCAGTGCTCTAACGATCTCCCCATTTGTCAATTTTAGTGACAAAACTATCAATACATATGGAATACAAAATAAATAAACTTTGCATCTTTTCTTCCACATGCATGATCTCCTTGGTTCTTCAACATTATTCGAAATCTTCGTCACTTCCAAGTACTCCAAGGATTCCAAAGGTTGTAAGTTCAGCATCATCGTTGTTGAAAATCCGTAGACATAACAATGAGAAAACAAAAGCTCTCAATCATTGTTACACAGTGTCATAGTATCATTACACAACATCAAAGTTCAATTGTATCACAACTTCGACAACAATACTATGGTGATATGTATCACTCCCACTTAGTCAATACTCCATCTCACATGGAAACCACTCCCCCTTACATAATGATCCGAAAACCATATGTATTTGTAGTGTGAACTATACATTAATTATCCCCCTTTTTGTCAATAAAATTGGCAAAGGTACGAAAACTAGTGGGATCCTAATGAAATCTCCATAGAGACATTTCATGACCAAAAGAAAGCACATATCCACTTTTTAGATGCAATCATATAGCCGAAACTAAATGCATTCATCAAGGAGTTTATAAAGATACAAGATAACCCCTATAATATTCCGCAGCCGCACTCCCCACAAAGATTTGGCAATTAAGCACAAGTTCAATTAAGAACTCTCCCCTATAAAATGTCATTCCCGAAAGAACAACAAGAGCGATCTTACTTTCACAAGAAAAGAAGGATTTCTTTGGACATTAACAAATCACATGAAACATGAATTTGTATCCAAAAATCTGAATTAAATTAACCACAAGAAAACCCATGATTAATTTAATCGGAAATACTAACATAAGAGAACTTACGGAGCCACACAGTATATTCATAAAAATATGGATCAGGGAAGATCAATACTGCGGAATAAACAAAGATTCATTCTATTCTTCATCACTATATGCACAATGACGTATAATAGACATAATCTTTGTACACAAAAGTTCATCCTATCTTCCATCAATATTTGCATAATTACATAATAGGCTTAACTTTTGTTTGTCAAAAGCTCATTCAATCTTTTATCAATACTTGCATACTGACATATGAAAGACTAAAATTTTGACCACGTATGGGACAATTAAGGTTCACGGACGCAAACATACATATCCCATAACAAGTTGCAATATATGAAACCATAAAGATTAATACTGCAAAAATCAATCTTTGCCCTTAGAAGGTAGAATCAATCTTTTTCGCATGGATTTACACCAAGAATAGCTACCAAAGGCGTATAAAAAGATTTTCTTAACAAAGAAGAACATACAAAGTCATTAACGACCATGCACCATAGTTCACATAAGATGATTGTGAACATTCAAGAATCCCGTAGCAATGCGTACTACTACCCATTCTTGAACTTCCTTCTTTTTGATTCACCAACAACATTCTTGTAAAAGCTGCAAATGAGCTTAGATGAGTAGTACTCCAAGAATACAAGTGCCCAAGTCCAAGAGAAGTGGAACAAGTGCGACGAAACGGAGCAAAACACTCAAAAAAAATATACAGGACAAATACCAATCTTAACTCATCCAAATTCAAGAATTCTCATCTCTATTATGAAGGGAATTCAAAAAGGAAGAGAATGCAAAAAGAGTGAGATGATTCCGAGTTCGGACGAAGAAGTTATGGCCAAAGCAAGTTTACCAAATATCGACATCTACGGTCAAGTATGCATACAGGTTTGCAAACGAATTTTCATGACCTGGAGCAGTATGCAAACGGGTATGCGTACTAAAATCCCTGGATTTTGATTTTAAATGATGGTATGCATACCTGGTATGTGTACCATGAAGTCCAAACATCCCGAACTACTATTTTCAAACCTAAACATTTAAGAACCTTAAACACATATCAAGTTAGGTAGAAATGAACGATAAGCAAGGTACATGGATCATTATAAGTACTCTAAGCAAATAAAAACACAAATATTGCTCAAGTTTATAGACATACCTTTTTAGAAGAATCCAATCGAATTCTACAACCTTACCGAACATAATCTGTGTGCCCCAATTCTCGTGCTTCCCTCACCGTATACATAGCAGGGCATTCCTTGGTGAGGATGCACTTACAACACACTCAAGTTGTGTTGAGGTGAACAATGTCTTGCTCACCACAAGTTATTTTTGGATTATCATGAAAGAGATCACTTTTAGAACCTTTCACATCCAAATCCATCTTTCCAAGAAACTCTTTAAGTTCAAACATCATGGATACTACCTTCTCCATAGTCATGGAATTTTCTGGGAGATCATTCCTTTTCACACTCAAAGCATCGTTGACTTTCTTTGGAACCCACTTATGAGTGCGTTTAGAAACAACCGGAACCTTCTTCCCATTACTCTCTTCAAGATTTCTCGAAAGAGAATTGGATTGACTATTCTTTTGCAAGTTAGTCTTTCTCCAATTGGGAGCATCGGATCTTGTTTTCGTCTTTACGAAGTTCTCCTTTTGAAAACCATTACGATTGTGAAAAGGATTCGTATGACGTTTATAGGCAAATCTAGGTTTATCACAGCAATGATTCCTTTCCCTAAAGGTTAGACAGTTACAACCTGTAACGTTAAGGGGATTAGTCTTAACATATGATCTTGGTTTCACAACTTCTTGTGATGCCAAAACAAGAACGTCATGAAGTTTCCCATTCCTTATACGGAAACGACATCTCCTTTCCAGGTGACCTTTATTTCCGCAATAGTGGCAAACATAAGGAATGTTCTTACCTCGATCCGTGTGTGCTGATTTGGAGGTTGATATACTTTGCTCTTTTGAACCTTAACTGCCGGTGAAGGTATTTCACTTTTTCCATGAGTGGAAACCTTTTGTTGACAAGAATCACTAGCCTTGACAAATTTTACCTCTTTGCTAATACTTGGAGCATCTATTTCCTTATAGCCCAATCCTCGTATATCACGATGATTTTTACTTGCTCCTAGCATAGTGGTTAATTTGCTTGAACTAGTATTGAACTTTTTAGGGTCATCTTCCAACATCTTGATTTTATCAAGAGCAGCAGCTAAATCAGCCTCAAGAAGTTTTTCTTGAGCGAGAAAAGCGCTTTCTCTGTCATCAAAACTTGGTTGCTGAGAGTTAATCCTTGCTTCAGTTTCTGCAAGTTTCTCTTCTAACAAGAAGTATTTTTGATAAACATTATCACATTCAAGTGACTTTCTACTCAGGTTTTCCTCGGAATCTTTGAGGATCGATTTGTAAGAGCGATTCCAACCATAAAGACCTCCGTAAATCCTTTTCAATTTCTTTTTTTCTCGACAGAGAGGAGTCAGAAGAGGTGTGACATGAGAAGTTGTAATCTTCTTCATTTTCAACGAATCCAAAAACTTAACATACTCTGAGACTTCCTCATCAACATCTCTATCAATATCTGAATCACCTTCATCAGAAAGTTCATCCAAATTTTCTTCTAGGAGTGTTTCCCAATCAACATTTTTTACATCAAGAGAATGTTTAGATATTGACTTAGATGTGACAGTTATCTCAGGTGAATTCAAGCTTTGAATATCATCTGGTAATTTATGACCTGGTACGTTATTACAGATAGACTCGTCCATAATAATCAGATTGCTACAAACACAGACTTATGAGGTCTTTAACGTGTTTGCCTGCTCTGATACCAATTGAAAAATTGGGGGTACAACAACCTCACCCAATATTTCGCTTAGAAATATTTATGGACTAACTCCAATATACTTTTAAGAGAATCAACTAGATAGTCATACTCAATCTTAATAAAAAAGTATATCAAAGAGTTATATCTCAATTTCTCAATTCAATCCTCACTCAAACAAATAGAAATCTGCGATCCTGATTGAATACAAGAGATATAACTTGAACGGTACCAAAGACCAATGTTCAAGGATCAATCAATTTCAATTAACAACCAAAGGTTGGATTTACCAATTGATCGATTCAACGCACAACCTGTGATATTTCAATTATATAACAAAACATAATGCGGAAAATAAATAACACAGACAACAGAAGTACGAGGAAACCGAAATTCAGAAAAACCCCGGGACCTAGTCCATATTGAACACACATTGTATTAAGCCGCTACAGACACTAGCCTACTACAAACTAACTTTGGT
>JAJJMB010011222.1:1901305-1957686 GCA_023531105.1 Papaver atlanticum | reverse complement strand
CTTGAGATAGCAACGCTTGCGAGTTCGACCGAGCAGTGCTCTAACAGTATGACTGCTAATCTTCTTTCTATTAATAAAATTTGTGACAAAGGCCATAAAGTTGTCTTCAATGCGAATGGATTTTATATTGTATACAAGACTGTGTTAGAGCACTGCTCGGTCGAACTCGCAAGCGTTGCTATCTCAAGCTTGTTTTTCAATGTCAGTGATCAAAACTATAAGTCTTGATTTCTAGTCTACTTATAGCGATGTCTCGGACTAGGATAGATTGTGTAGTTGAGCATTAGACTTCACGGCATTCATCATTTGAAGACGAAGAACTACTAAGGAGAGCTTGTGGAACTTCATCAACAAAAGGTATGTGGAGACTGAAACTCATCTATCACTTGGAAAGTCTATTTATACTTTATCTCCTATATTGAGACAAAAGTCGTATTGCTATATAGTATTCGATTATGCACATTTGAGATTTCGAGCTGAGTTTAACTCGCTTACATATTTCGAGAAATACGTGTTGGTAAGTTTTTGCTTCGACCAAGTTCATCTTATATTCTTGACGAAAGTCAAAAGATGATCATGTGAAAATCTCCGAATAACATCTTACATGATTTGTGTGTGATAAGCACATAGATGCTACATTTTGTACCCATATTTATATTAGTTAGGACTCGATATTTTGACTAATAATACTTTTTTAGTGCTTTTGTAGAAATTACAATCAAACTCGACCACTGATAGAAGAATCAGCTAAAATGGTTAAATTGGAAGCTGAGTAGCGTTTGGGGCTAAAAACACTGGTACTGCAGTCCATGACACCAGAAAAAGAGATTTGAGTTAATAGTGTGCTGCCAAGTCAACAGCTCATGTTGCGGCATCACTTTTCCAATACATTATTTTTGGCCAGAGAACGTGGCCAGAGAACGAATAGTTAATGGAACAAAGAACAGCTTTGTTAGGTCAAGCAAGTGAAGGTCACCTAGGGGATGCAAATAAGTGGGAGACGTGTCTCATTTCTATCAAGACAAACTAGGTGGCGTTATTATCAGAAGACAAAGTTTCAAGCACCATCTTAATAATTAGCTGGTCGGAGTGGATTTTCTCTCGTTTCTACAATGGGTCTGTTAATGGTATTGCATGAACTGCTGGCAGTATTGTGCTCTAGTTGAAATGAATTGTTACCAAATGTATACAGACGTTAGAGTTAGTCCTTAGACATGATGCAAATCTGCGATCAAATACAAGGGAGTTTCGGGATTGTTGATGGAGTTGGTGCCGGTGAAAGGAGATGGACAGATGAGAAAGGGTCTGTGTTGGGTGGAGTAACTCACGACGATGAAAAACGGAGTCAGTTGGCTGAGAGCAGACACGACTGGAGATGGATTCTCGAATTGGTGGCAGGAGAGAATTGAAGGCAGTGGTGCTTTGATTCTGAAACTGAATTGGTTCGGAATGATAGCTGAAATTATGGTGCGAGGTGAAGAGTCTTGCAGGGAGAATAGAAGTAGCTGGTTGCGATGTGATGAATGGAAGGATTCGAAGTTGGAGATAGGTGTTGGTTCCCATGGTTGTGTTGTGCTTGCAGGCTTAAGAGATAACGAAAAAGAATGGAAATTGTTGGCTATGGCCGGAGTTCGATTTAACGGACTGAAGACGGAACCAGACAACAAGAACTGGCGATGCTATATAAGAGTTGTGGCATTTGATCGTGATCATACAACAAGAACTGGCTGCTTTGGTTGCTTTGCAGTCAGGGAAGCAACGGAACTGGAGAATGGAAAATGGTGCTATTGACGAAATGGTGCTAAGGTTACAGTGAAGAAATCTGAAGCCTTGGCAGTTCAGCTCGGTTCAGTTATATATGACTTGTATGCAACCAGTGGGACGAGTTTTAGAAGCCAAGGAATAATTGTAGTTGTGTCCGGTGTAGGAGAAGACTCGAGACAGGAAAGTGAGAATATGATCGGTTCAAGGAACAGAAAGTGGTGATAAAATGGGCCTTGGAAGTTTTGGTTTCGAATGGCGTGTATGGACTGGGCCCTGGCAAACTTTCTGTTAGGTCTTAATCACTGCACTATATGAGATATCGATGGAACAAAGAGAAGGAGGAGGCTGCGGCCAGAGAGCCGAACAGAGAATAGGGTTTGCGATTTTTATTGTTCCCTTCTTCCATGTCTTGCTAGTTTTCCATGCCAGGGCAACGGATGAACTTGTAGATGTTATTTCATTTTGTGTTCTAAAACAAAGTCAATTTTTAGTGCTTAATAATGTTTGAGTGTCTCATTGATGGTATTTGATTTATAACTCTTTCATGATTTATGCCATGTATAATTCATAGTTGGATACTAAACAATCCATCCTAGACCTGATTAATCACTTTCTATGATAATTCTTTGACTATATATGTCATGTATATTTAGTGCTTCGGAAATCTACTTTTAGGTCGAGACCAACCATATTTTATGAAAATTATAATTGAGCTTTTTATCGATTAATCTTCCGTATAGGATGCTATGTGTTGCTGCCCAGTTTGAGTAATATGAGACTTTTGTGATAGGACACATGAATTTAACTCTACAATGGAATTCCCGAATCCCTAACATGTTCGTCATCTTTGATATTTCTTTTGTCTACAATAATTTGATTCGTTTAGCTTAGATTATCCTACATATCTATTTTATTTGATTAGTATCAGTTAGAGGTATTTTCACACTCTTCGTGGGAACGAACCACATTTGCTATTGTCTACAATTTCGACACCGTGCACTTGCGGATAAACAAAGTCGGTTTTCCGACCCATCAGTGTGATACAATCATTTGGTGTAGACTTGTAATGTTTCGTAATGATTATTTCAATAACTTGAAAATTTCTTTGATGCTAATAGTTCGTGAAAACAACTATTGTCATCCTCTAAGAATGTTTCAATGATTGAAATAGAGTTTAGAACACTTAACCATTATTGGATTATGAACATAGTATGTGTTCCTGCATATATGTAATCCATGTCAGGAAACCATAGTATGCATACCCGTATGCGTACCTGTTGGTTTGTGAAAGTCCGGGTACCTAAGTACACATACCGGTACGCGTACTGGCGTAAGGTTTGGGTCCGGGAATTTCTGCTGAGTTTGGAGGTATGCGTACCTGTTCGCATACTGGCGAACCCAAACTTGGTCCGACTACTTAAGTATGCGTACCCGTTTGCATACTTGAGTGGTTAAAGTTCTAGAATCGGTTGTGACATGAACTAATACATTTATATAATAAGGAATGCAATCTTTTTCAAACCGTGGCGATGATGTTCATGAATTGATTCGAGTGAATCAAACCGATTTTGCTTCAATTGTGTTCTTGTATACTTCTATGAGAATATAGCAATTGAGCAACTCTATAACTAGTTTCATTTGAGTTATTTGAACTAGTTGTGGTTAAGATGAATAAGATTGATATGAAAGTGTTCATATAGCTAACTTTGGTTAACTACTGTTGAGCCAACCTAGTGTACACGTTTAGGTACGGTTAATCAAGCCTAAATGAAAGTACATTTCATTTGTGTATAACAAGCTAAGTTCAATCTAACGGTTGAAAGATATTAGCTTGAGTCTGATCAGGTTTTCATCTAACGGCGAATATTGAATGCTTTGTTACCAAGGTAACTTAGATTGCAAACCCTGATTTGAAAACTATATAAGGGAGAACTCTAGCAACTGGGAAAGCTAATCCCCACACCTTCTGTGTGATACTAGTTGCGACTAGAGTCGATTCTCCTTTAACCTTAGGTTTTCTCCAAAACCCTGTTAACGACTTGAAGACTTCATTGGGATTGTGAAGCCAGACCCAACTATTTTCTCTGTAGTTGCGTGTTCTGATCTTACTTCTACTATCGTGATTGAGTATTATCTTTGCTAAGATTTGCTTGAGATTTATCTCCGATAGGTAAGATTAAAAGTAGTCACAAACATCTTCGTCTCATCATTTGTGATTCCACAATATCTTGTTTCGCTTCCATACGATTAAGATTATTGTGGGGTGATTGATAATACTAGGTTGTTCTTCGGGAATATAAGTCCGGTTTATCAATTGGTTCGTGTGCACCTTGATTTATCAAAAGACAGAACAAAAATCATAAGTATTTCTGTGGAAGACAGATTTATCTATTCCAATAGACTTTTCTGTGTGAGACAGATTTGTTTATCAAGTCTTCGACTTTGGGTCATAGCAACTCTTAGTTGTGGGTGAGATCAGCTAAGGGAATCAAGTGCGTAGAATCCTACTGGGGTTCAGAGATGTAAGGAGCGCAGCTGTACCTTGATCAGTGTGAGATTGATTAGTGCTCAACTACATTCCAGTCCGAAGTTCATTGGTAGTAGGCTAGTGTCTGTAGCGGCTTAATACAGTATGGTATTCAAAGTTGGACTAGGTCCCGGGGGTTTTCTGCATTTGCGGTTTCCTCGTTAACAAAATTTCTGGTGTCTGTGTTATTTCTTTTCCGCATTATATTTTGTTATATAATAGAAATATCACAGGTTGTGCGTTAAGTCCAATCAGTTCTTGAATCCGACCTTTGAGTTGTTGATTGAATTGATTGACACTTGGATATTGGTTTGTGATACCATCCAAGTTATTTCTCTTATTCAATCAGGCTCGCAAATTCCTTTTTGTTTGATTGCAGATTGAATTGAGAAATAGAGATATAACTCTTTGATATACTTTTCTATAGATTGAGTCTGACTGTCTAGTTGATTCTCTTGAAAGTATATTGGAGTTTGTCCATTCAGATTGCCAAACGAAAAATAGGGTGTTGTTGTTAGACCCCTGCTTTTTTAGACTGGAAAAGTAATTTTTCAGGGAACTCGTGGTAAAAATAACTGTTATCTCTTGGATACTCAGTTTAATAATTGTTGCAATTTGACTAAGGTGGAATCTACACATCTCTAGCATAAGCGTTTTGGTCACATCAATTACCGTCCTCTAACTAAGATCATTAACAAAGAACTTTTTAGAGGCGTTCCCAAAATCAAATGCCAAGATTGATGGTGTCTGTGGTGCTTGTCAAAAGGGTAAACAAACAAAAGTTCCACATAAATCTTCTCGAGATATTCTCACTAAAGCTCCACTTGATTTAATTATGTTAGAACATAGCTCGGTTTAACCCGCCAAGCGGTTGTATTTCAAGTTTGGTTGTCATATTTTAGTGTGTCATAACTCATCTAAGAGTCGCTTGATTATGTACTAGATACAACTTCGTTTAGGCTAGACTCGAAAGTCTAGGAATGTTGAGATAGACAAGTATTACTCGAAGACCTGAAGAACGTGAAAAAGTAACGAGCTACAACGACGACATCATTATTCCTCTTGAGGTTAGTAATATTGACTTGAACTGTTTCATTCCTAACGTATCTTTCAAGTCGTGTTATATTGAAAACATAACTGCAAAGCTGTGTATTGGATATATTACTCTAGTATTGAGACATGATCACATGATCATAGTATTAGGGAATTAGACTACGAAGTATAATGCTTATCTTTAGAACTTCGTAGATATGACATCGACATAATCTTATGAATGTTGTTATGATTATGTGAATGGGTAATGGTGAAGATTTCATCCTAGAAAACAATATTTTACATTTGTTTAAAGGAAGTACATTCATGAACTTGTTTTATGAATCGAAAGGGAAATCGCTAGGCTAATTGGTACGGATATACATTGCAAATCTTTGGATTACCAATATATGTGAGATGGTAGAACCGATCGTAACTTTGTTATGTATCTTGGTACAACTAATCACAATGCCTGACTTATGATTTGGTATGACTAGTTTTGATTAATTAGTGTAACCGATCCTAAGTAATCACCTGAGATGGTATGATCGATATTTGTAATTGGTGTGACCGATCCTAGTAATTGGTGTGACCGATCACAGAGAGTTGTGTAATCGATCCTTGTAATTATTGTAACCGGTCCTAGTAATTGGTGTAACCGATCCTGGTAATTGGTGTAACCGATCCTAGTGACTGGTGTGACCGATCACAAGCAATACCATGAGTATATGGTAACCGGTCCTGGTAATTGATGTAACCGATCCTGGTAATTGATGTAACCGGTCCTGGTAACTTTTATGATCGATGACAAGTATTTCCATATTAGGGTATGACCGATCCTAGTGATTGGTAGAACCGATTGAACCCATGGATGTGATTTTATATTTGATCAATCATATAATAGTCTTGGAATACAGGTGAATCGATTCTAAACTTGTTTGGAAGTGTGGTGAAACAGATTCCAAGAATGTAAATATGAATGGTGATTTACAGAGAAAAGATGTCAACATATTTTGAACACGGATAGTAACTCTTGTACCGAAATAAATTAAGAATCTCTTAATTAAGGTTTTTAGTTATATATGCTTTTAATTACCAGCAATTAAATGCATATCTCTATAGATTAAAAAATTAGTAATGTGCATTTACTAATTAGAGATTTTCTATTGAGAGATTTCGGAAAACATTGGACAAGCATTTACTGGGATTATGAAAACCGAATCTTGCCATTCATTGTATATCTTGAGAATATTTTCGGTTTTGGAAATTCCTTGGTGTCAAAACTTCCTTGGTCTATAAATACCTAAGTTTGCATTTCTAGCAAACTATCCTAAGAGCCAGGCAAACTTCATATTTTTGTTGTTTCTGGTGGAGTCGTCTATTCGGAGAGGAAAGTAACCTAATTAGGCGAAATCTCTTACGGCCGCTCATTTAAATACTTCTGTGGGATCAAGAAGCTCTACGAGTACCGTTGGTGGGAAATTAGATAATTGCATTGTTATTAGTTTTCGATTGATTTGATTGACTAGCGGTTGTTGAAACTTTTATTGCACCTAGTTTGTTTATTCTTGAGAATCTTCTCTTCTGATATATGATTAACTCAAACTAGATCGAAGTATCGACGGAATCTTTAGAACTGTTTGTAGATCTAAAGACATCTTGTGAAAATTCATTGTTAACAGACTCCGTTTTGTGCGTGATTGATCACAACAGATTCAAGTGGTGTTGTGCAGGTTTTAATTGAAGATTTGAAGACGAAGAAGATTTCTTATTGGTTTCTCATATCTTTGTGTTGCACAAACCTTGATCGGATGGGATCCAACTAGAATCGGATTTATTGGATTGATAGTTGCGTGAGGTCGGCATTCACAATATATCTTTTTGAGATTTATTTGGATTGAGTGTGAATCTAAACTTGACTACTTTTGTAGTTATTTTATAGATTGATCTAACCAAGCAAAGGAGTTTATTAGCTTAAACGGAAGAGCCTTTGCATATGACTTGAGATATCTTATCTTAAAGAATCAATAGAGTTGTTACCAAACAGATTTGTTGTTCCTTTACTGTTTGGGATACGATCCAAAGGAATTGTTCCACTGCATGCACTCATCGAAGTCAAAAGCACATGGATACTGAGGAAACTAAGTGAACTAGGGGTAGTTTCTTGGTCTCACCTATACGAAGTTGGTTTAGATTTTGTATATCAGCTTAATTCTGAGAGTATTCAATTCTGGACTAGGTCCCGACGTTTTTCTGCATTTGCGGTTTCCTCGTTAACAAAATCTCGCTGTGTCTTTTACTTTTCTATTTCCGCAATTATAATTGTTTATTATAATTAGAAGTAAAATACACAAACGTTAACTCCGCTTTACTTGATAGTGATCTTATAGAGTTTGGTTAAGTCCGAACCTATTATCAAGTAATCACACTTTTGTAGTCGTATTGTCTTGGTCTCGTATCCATAGACAATCACACAAAGTGTGAATACCGATTTGTAGTATTGTCTCGACTTTGTCCATAGAAAATCACTTTCGGAAGAGGACTTATAGGTGGATAAATAAAAGATTGTGGTGGATTTAGGTACCCTCGTCTTTTCAATTGGTATCAGAAAAGGCAAACACGGAAATATCTAACAATCTATGTTTGGTGCGATCCAACCTATAAGAATTGAATCTGATGGATGATTCAGTTAACGTAATAGCAGGATTAGATAACTCAATGTTGTTTGAATTAAATAAAAATAATGAAATTGTTGAGTATCTTCGCCCAAAAGAAATTTGGACATTTGACGAATGTCGTCTATATCTTAGTCTCACAGAAGATGCTCCGAGCAAAATCAACAGAAAATTATCTGAATTTGCCGAACTAGAGAAATAGATCTCTGATTTAACAAATGAGATTAAGATATATGAACAAAGGAAGATGAGTCTTTATCCAAAACCCTCAAAAATTTGGATGATAGTAGTAAGGTTCAAGATGAGGTAGACTCCTTTCTCAAAGAACTAGATTGATCAAAGACTGAAAATAGTTCTAAAGGAAATCAAAGTATTCATGAATATCTGATGAATTACACCTCTAATTTTATAGATAATCAAGAAGAAAATGATTCTGATTTTCTACCCGTTATATCATCAGAAGAAGAGTTAATGACTGACTCTTTTGAAAAACTGTATATCAAACCTGAATCTGGAAGTTACTGTAAACCTTATTGTGACTTAAGCTCACTGGAAAAGAAGGATGTGCAAGATACAAAAAATTTGTTAACTAACAAATTCTATTTTGATGATTTATACACCAAAGATCAATGGTCTAAATATATTTATCATTAACAAAGATTTGGTTCAAATGGACTATCTAAATCCGGGTCCACATCCAAATTCGAAATTGGTTCGATGATATAAACAAAGAGAATATGTTTATTCTCATCTTCTTCCTTGAACTCTTGTGTCGAAACAAGAACAGTCACCTAGGTTTTGATTTTTTTTTTCTCTATCAATTGCATGTGCGATTTTACAAGATAAAATTGTTCCCTTCTATTATCAAACTCAAAAGGAACTAAGGGTTGCTCTTGAATCGATTCAAGATTCATCAAATCGAAAGGTTTCACACTCAACAGGTGATTCCCCAACTGCTCTTATTTTTCTTGGTTCAATGGCAAGTAGAGGTAGAAGTAGTATATTTTTTGCTATAGGTTAAAGCTCAAATCGAAATATGTTGCTCTATTCTACTATTGATGTCAACTATGAAAACATGCCTAGTCTCACTTATGATGTTGTATCTCAAAACTATTTTGTGAATGATGAGTGTTTCACTAAATTCGGTTCAATCAAAGAACCCATTATGGAAATGATATTTGTCAAAGTTTCGGATAAGAAATACATGAATTTTGTGAATGATCGAGAATAGGGTATCATCCATGAAAGTTCCTTCAAGGCTACTCCGGACCTTGTGAAGCTTTTTTATGCTAATACGCATGAGATGAACTTTGAAGGGTGTACTTTTCGTACTATGATTGGAACAAAGTCTTTTGAGGTTAACAAACAGGTAATTTCGGAGTTAATTATCTACCCCTACATGAACACCTTCTTACATGCTCTGATGAAAGATTTAGAGTTGACAACAATACCATCTCATCCGTAATAGGTGGAAATGGTCAGGTAATTCTCTTCTCATTCACAATGTTGAATTTCATCTCAAAGTGTTTGGAAAATTAGCCTATGCAAACCTTTGTCCTAGCAATATGCATAAGTCTAGATGGACTAGAGATGTTGTTGAACTTGTATATCATCTTGTTAGAGGAATCAAGAACTTTGATTTCTATGGTCTAATGATTAGACAGATGATTACAATTCGAAGAGGTGGAAGAAGAACTCCTGGTTTTCCTTGTTTAATTACAAGAATATGTAGCTCCTTTGGAATTGTTTGGCCAAACTCCAGGGAAAAGACTCCAAAGAAACTAGGAGAAGGAATTCTCAACAAGATGAGAGGACAAGTATTCAATGCTCCTACTCCTATAAGAGTTGAAGGTGATCCTCAAACACTCAAGAGAAGGATTCATAGAAAGAACAATTGTATCATTGACTTAATTGATCATGCTACCGACAAATATCTAGACCTCACTGGTGAACTATATTCCATCTCTGACAGATATCAAGACATTGCATTAGAAGAAGATACTGATTTAGACATCTCAGATTAGTATCTATACTTCTATTATGTAATATTATGTATATTATTGTAGGATTATCTTGGGAACAACTTTTGGTGTTTTTGTTGTACTTGTTAAAAACCTGTTATAGACACTTTGTCTATAAGAGTGCTTGACTTATAAGATGTTTGTTAATTAATTTTAATGTTCGATCTCATGGTGACGGGGTGGCCACTGGTGAAAATCATGTTACTGCTAGTGAAGGGATTGATGAGTTAAGCGAAGATGGTGACTATGCTAGTGAGAAGTGCACCGCAGCTGATGAGGAGTGTACTGTAACTCATAATTTACATGGATTGACGAATCCAGGTGATGAAGACGCCACTTCGGATATGCTCGCGAAGTTTGAAAAGGCTTACTTTAAGAAGTTCCATGAAACAATTATGGAGAATCCTGCACTTCTTACAGAAAAGGGCTTCGCTGAACGTTTTCATTTTGATAATTGCCTATATTTGAACCCTTATGGTTTGTGTGGCTTTTTGATTTAGCGGGACTAAGTTCTAGCCCATGTTGGTAGGCTTTAACAAAGGATCATAAGGTGTTCCGATTGAAACTCATATGTGAAAAGTCACAATATGTTGAATCAATTTGTGTTTGTATGAGTTGTGTTTAGCATAAACATATGTGTTTCGGGTTTTCAGCTTTTGCTATTGGCACACATTAGTTAAAACCGTTTCAACCTTTCTCTGGTAAAGGTTGCTTTTGTTGTTCTTCTTTTGTTCTTGCGAGAGGATGACAACATACTGGGGGAGAGTTCTTATTTGAACTTGCGCTTAATGATATATCTTTCTGGGGAGAAGAGGATGTTGAATCTGAGGTAACAAATTTGTTAGTTAATTGTTTTCCTTTTTAAGAAAAGCCTGTTTATATTGCATATATTTTGCTTTTGCTTACCAAATTTCAGTACAATTGATATATTCCATTATGATGTGTATGGATGTGTGTGTGTGTGTGATTCAATTGTTTGCGGTTAAGAAAAACTGTGTCAATTTATTTGGCTTATTGTTTGGTATGTTCTTTATTGTTGGGTATCAACTGTTTTTGCTTAACGAAATTTTGATGCAATTGTGGTGCTATAATATCTATGTTTGTTTCAATTGCTTCAGGTTAAGAAAATAATTGTGCAAGTCAATTTATTTTGGTTTGTATGTATTGTTTATGGCTTAACGAAATACGGTATCATTTGTTTAGTCCAATTTGATTCCGGATAAGAGAAACTAATTAATTCAGATCTTAGTTAGACTTATCAAATTGAAGGATTCGGTTATTCAAGTCTAATTGAATGCCTTGACAAGAAAAACTAGCTAACTAACCTAGTGTTTTTGTCTTGTCTAAAGAGAAAGGTCTAAGTTATTGTCTGAATAATTAGAACCTGATGAGAGAAATAAAGTTAATTCTGATCTTTATTTTGGTCTTATCGAAATAAGCGATTGTATGTTTACAATCGGTTTAACAAGGGAACTAAGTTTCTTAGTCAATTTGTTAAACTATAAGGGAAAATTGCTTCGGGCTATAGTTTTCCTTGATAACATATTAAAACTAAATTACTTGTAGTTTCGGTTTTAATATTGGATATCTAAAGTGGTATGTGAAACCTTCGTGCTTAACTCTTATAGGTTTTATTATAGGTTTTATACAAATCTTTTAGATTTGTAAGATCCTTTCGGTTTGATCTTTATTTGCTTGAACCTTTGTCATTTTGTGACAAAAAGGGGGAGAAATATATGGAGTAAACAAGTGATTTGTAATCACTAAGGAAAGGACAATTGTGCTTAAACTTTATATCTAACGAAAGAGTAAAGCATTGACTAAGGGGGGGAAACATATCATATTGCTGTTGTAGTTATCTTGACTAAAAAAGGGGAATAACAAAGATGTTCGGATTGAATATCTACCTATCTTACCTTTAGGGGGAGTATAAGCTTTGTTATTCAAATGTCAACAACGGCATTTATTGATTGAATATATGTAGGATATTGTGTTGTTGAAACTTGGAATCAAGCGTATGTATAATGAATTTTTGTAATTTGTTTATCCACATGTATTAATAGTTTTGTCACTAAAATTGACAAAGGGGAAGATTGTTAGAGCATAACTCGGTTGAACCCACCAAGCGTTGGTATGTCAAGTTTGGTTGTCATATTTTAGTGTGTCAAAATTCATCTAAGAGTCGCTTGATTATGTACTAGAGACAACTTCGTTTAAGTTAGACTAGAAAGTTTAGGAATGTTGAGACAAACAAGTATTACAACGACGATATCATCCTTCCTCTTGAGGTTAGTAACATTGACTTGAACTGTTTCATTCCTAAGGTATCTTTCAAGTCGTGCTATATTGAAAACATAACTGCGAAGCTGTGTATTGGATATATTACTCTAGTAGTGAGACATGATCACATGATCATAGTATTAGGGAATTAGACTACGAAGTATAACGCTTATCTTTTGAACTTCGTAGATATGGCATCAACATAATTGTTAGAGCATTGCTCGGTTGAACCCACTAGCGTTGGTATGTCAAGTTAGTTGTCAATTTTAGTTGCCAAAATGCATTCTTGATTTAGTATACTAAAGATAGTTTCGGACTAGATTAAGTCTAAGAAGTATAATCGAAGCTATCCTTAATGGATGAAGTTTGAAGACTACTGATATGTTTTGTAGTTGTAGTAAAAATAGTGGTAATAGGATTCGATTCTCGAACTTGTGAAGGATTTTTTTTAGACTTAAATTAAACTCAACAATTCAAATAAATTATATCAAAAATATAAAGAAAATACCGAGACTCTGGATTCCACCATTGACCAATTAATTGATAAACTCTAATCAATATTCATGCAAAATTCTTCTTTAAAGTGATTCTAATACTTGCCTCTAATAGATTTTTGAAGTAATAGTTGTAATCACAAAGCATGAAACATCAAAAGTTTTAAAACCTAGCATGTTCCATCAAAACAACTCACAACTACTCAATATAAATCAATTTTTCTATATTCGTTCTATGCAAATAATCATATAAAAAATTGCAAAAATTAATTAAAATAGAATTATACCACTTTTCATGAAACAATGGCTTCCTCCGTCGCCTCGGCTAAGGGGTTTAGCTCCTCATATTAATCATAATCTCAAAATACATGTTTATGGCTCAAAAGTTGATTAAAAGGGAGAAAGGTGTTAAAGCAGCAGATTCTGTAGTTGCTGAAGGTCTAAAACAGAAGTCGGAGTTGTTGCTGAAGGTCTTCGGTGACTGCAGGAAGATGCGACCGTACCTCGTTGTCACTGAAAATAAGTCTGCCTCTACAACTGACTCCTAGGGTCTTATGTTCTTCGTGTTCTTCTTCTTCGCAGCAGCAGAAAAGTTTCTGTACTCGACTCCATTTGATTTTTTTTCGCTTCTCTAAGGCTCTAAACTTCTCCAAACTCTCCCAAATTGTTCGTTACCCCTTTTATGACTCGAATCAACCTATATATAGCCACCAGACCGAAAATCTCTCGAGTTAATCCACAAATATTCCCGGTTTTCTTTTCTCCTCAAGTTACGGGATTTTTCTTCCCTGTTTAATCTTCTCTACGCGCCAACTTGGTTTTCAAACTCTCCAGTAGACTGAATAAGGACTCAATACATCATGTAAAATCCTCCGGTACTCCCAGTTATCAACCAAAATATCCGAGAATATATGCAACTCTCTGTTTCGTAAAAACTTGATCTTTATCCCTGTTTTATCAATTCTACAGCTCATACCAAGCCTGTCTATCCTTAACAGGGTTAACCCAATGAAAATCAGCCCTTGAATCTCCTTAAAAGTCGTCCATAATTCCAACCCTAAAATCTGTTCTTTGAAAACAAATTTTCCCGACTTTTACTGTTTTGAAATTTTGAGAAGAAATGTGACCTCTCCCTATCCAGTCCCGGTCTGTGCTTAGCAGCTTCTTGGAAATGGGTTACCCCTTATCCAAAATGAGAGTCCGAATAGCAAATGTCCTCCCAAGTGCCTTTAACAACTTTTCGAGCCAAATTCGCCGCAAAAGCCCATTTTTCCAAAAACACCTACAAGGGATAAAATACCAAAATTAGTACAAAAATGGGTACTAACACTATACATAAAAGAGATGAAAATAGACACATAAATGCGTCTACCAAATACCCCCAAACTTATTATTTGCTAGTCCCGAGCAAATTAAAACTACAAAAAAAATAAAATCCTAACTCACTGTCGCAGGCATCGTCGATTGCACTTAGCATGTGCAACAAGCCGTTAAACCCCTAGGTGGCCCTAGTGGCCGAGTTATAGTCTCGGGAGGGTTTACCAGAGGTGTACCCAAAAAACCTTTACTCCAGACCCTAGCTATCTACGCAGACCCTTGGAATGCACTAAAGAACCTCCTTAGTTGGCATACTTATTGATTACGGGAGGAAGTACCCTGATGCGAAATTCCAATTGTTGTATATGAGTTTGCACTCAAGTATACTAAAATTCATATATAAGTGACATAGCTCTACTCAGATAGTCGCACTATGGACATCAATATCCGGAATCAAACAAATCACATGAATAGATTAAGAAGATGGATATAGAAGTAGATGGTTGCGAATGGACTTCAATGCCAAGATGAACCTATGACCTAGTGGATTGAGATACTGGTCTGGACTAATATCAACATAACTGGCAAATACAAGGGAACCAGTGGTCGACAATCCTAAGTCTACATTAACACAGCTGGCATATACAAGGGAACCAGTGGTCGACTTTATAATAAACCTTTATTATTATTATTATTATTTATTTTTTTAACGACATGATTAGATCTTTTGGATCCAAGTGCATGCTTCTTGTCAGCAGATTACATGGTAATTCCCGTGGATCCTGCATTCCATGCTTGTTTAGGCGACGGAGACAGGGAGAACACACACATATTGCTATCCAAGTGTTATTTATTCCGATTGGTCTGGTCTTTTTTTTTTTTTAGTAACTCAATCACTCTATTTCACCCCAACAGACATCAACATAAAAATTTGCAAAAATAAAAACAGAAGTAATAAGATGATTCCGAGATACGGTGAAACTATCATGTTATTTCTAACACCTGAGCTCCGTGCTTTTATGAATAGACTCTTATAGATGTTTCCATCTAATCAGATTGGTTCCTCAACTCCTAAACCAAAATGCTTCCATCCACTTAGATTGGTTAGTGCCATCCTTAATAGGCATAAATTTCTAGGCCCTGGAGTTTATTTATTGTAACAAAAAGTAACAAAAAGTTTCTACCCCACCCCCAAACTTAAATCCAACATTGTCCTCAATGTTTCTAATTAAAGAACAGTACCAAAAGTATAAATAACATGAGGAATCAGTAAAGAGAGAAGTCGGAAAGATAGTACCTGGGTGAAGTGGAATCAAAAACCTACAAA
Organism: Papaver atlanticum; assembly: GCA_023531105.1. Lineage (NCBI taxonomy): Eukaryota > Viridiplantae > Streptophyta > Magnoliopsida > Ranunculales > Papaveraceae > Papaver > Papaver atlanticum. The sequence goes on along the minus strand of JAJJMB010011222.1, from coordinate 1,942,249 downwards.
AATAATATACAACATACAAATCTCCTCGATGGTCAATCAAGGTAAACAGGGTCCTCCAGAGGGACCTCCTCAACATCACCTGTAGGAAAAGGCTCTAAAAAGGGCTTCAATCTCTGACCGTTAACCTTTGAAGAACTACTACCGTCTGGTGTCTCAATTTCAATAGCGTCATGAGGAAAAACAGTACGGACCACAAAAGGACCAGTCCACCGAGAGCGCAGCTTTCCGGGGAATAGATGCAAACGAGTGTCATACAGAAGAACTTTTTGACCTGGAGAAAATGACTTTCGTAAAATATTCTTATCATGCACAAGTTTCATTTTGTTCTTATACTCCTTAGCACTATCGTATGCATCTCTACGAATCTCGTCCAACTCATTGAGATGGAGCTTTCTGTGAGCTCCTACCTTGTCAAGTGAAAAGTTTAGCTGCTTAATAGCCCAGTAGGCTCTATGCTCTAACTCAACAGGTAGGTGACATGCCTTGCCAAAAACTAAACGATAGGGTGACATTTCAATGGGTGTCTTAAACGCAGTACGATAAGCCCATAAGGCATCAGTAAGCCTCGACGACCAGTCTTTCCTATTAGGATTAACTGTTTTCTCTAGAATACGCTTAATTTCCCTATTGGAAACCTCTAACTGACCACTAGTCTGTGGGTGATATGGGGTAGCTACTTTATGGGTAATACCATATTGTTTCATTAAAAGAGCAAACGGTCTATTACAAAAGTGTGAACCTCCATCACTAATTATAGCTCGCGGCGTACCAAAACGTGTAAGTATATTCTCTTTCAAAAACTTGACTACGACCCTGTGGTCATTTGTTCTACACGGAACCGCCTCAACCCACTTAGACACATAGTCTACAGCGACAAGTATGTAAAGATAACCAAACGAATTAGGAAATGGGCCCATAAAATCAATGTCCCACACATCAAAGACCTCAATCACTAAAATAGGGTTCAAAGGCATCATATTTCTACGGGAAATGGTTCCTAACCTCTGGCAACGTTCACAAGAAACACAATGACTATGGGAGTCTTTAAACAACGAAGGCCAGTAAAATCCACACTGCAATATCTTAGCAGCAGTCTTTTTAGCACTAAAATGACCCCCACATGAATGTTCATGACAAAAGGAGATAATACTAGACTGGTCACTCTCAGGTATACATCTCCTAATAATCTGGTCTGGACAATACTTAAACAGATAAGGATCATCCCAAAATAAATGCTTAACCTCGGCTAAAAACCTAGAATGATATTGTTTACCCCAATGTTGAGGCATTCGAGCAGTAACAAGATAATTCACTATATGTGCATACCAAGGTGATTGGGAAACAGAGAATAATTGTTCATCAGGAAAGCTATCCCTTATAGGAAGGGAATCATTAGAATGATCAACAACTAGCCTAGAAAAGTGATCTGCTACTACATTTTCTGCACCCTTTTTGTCTCTAATGTCTAGAGAAAATTCTTGCAACAAGAGGATCCATCTAATCAATCTAGGTTTAGTATCCTTCTTGGACAAAAGGTATTTCAAAGCAGCATGATCGGTATAGATTACGACCTTAGAACCTAACAGATAGGATCTAAACTTATCCAAGGAAAACACGATGGCTAACAGTTCCTTCTCGGTAGTTGTATAGTTCAGTTGGGCATCATTCAGAGTTTTGCTAACATAGTAAATCACATGAAGTAATTTGTTTTCTCGCTGTCCTAACACAACACCTATAGCATAATCTGAAGCATCACACATAATCTCAAAGGGTAGGTTCCAGTTAGGTGCCTGGACTATGGGGGTGGTAGTGAGTAAATTCTTAAGCTTCTCAAAAGCCTCTAAACACGCATCATCAAAGACAAACTTAACATCTTTTGCAAGCAAATTGCAAAGAGGTCTAGAAATCAAGCTAAAATCCTTAATGAATCGACGATAAAATCCTGCATGCCCTAGGAATGACCTAATATCTTTTACGGTTTTTGGGACCTGTAAAGTCTTAATAAGGTCAACTTTGGCTTTGTCTACCTCTATACCCTTAGAAGATACGATGTGCCCTAACACAATTCCTGATTTAACCCTAAAATGGCATTTTTCCAAATTAAGCACTAAATTCTTTTCCTTACACCTAGTCAACACTAATGTCAAATGATGCAAGCACTCATCGAAAGACGAACCAAACACTGAAAAATCATCCATAAAGACCTCTAAAAACCGTTCTACCATATCATAAAATATGCTCATCATGCAACGCTGAAAGGTCACAGGGGCATTACATAGCCCGAAAGGCATGCGTCTATACGCAAAGGTCCCAAAGGGACAGGTAAAAGTGGTTTTCTCTTGATCTTCTGGGGCAATAACGATCTGATTATATCCGGAGTAGCCATCTAAGAAGCAATAATGACTATGTCCAGCTAATCGCTCTAGCATTTGGTCGATAAAAGGAAGGGGAAAGTGATCATTCCTTGTGACCTTGTTCAACTTCCTATAGTCAATACAGACACTCCATCCCGTGGTCACTCGGGTTGGGATTAACTCTTTATTATCATTCTGGACTACAGTGATACCTGATTTCTTAGGGACAACCTGAACGGGGCTGACCCACTTACTGTCCGAAATTGGGTAAATAATACCCGCATCTAACAACTTAAGCACCTCTTTTCAAACTACCTCTTTCATGTTAGGGTTCAGTCGACGTTGCATCTCCCTAGAAGGTTTGGAATCTTCCTCTAAATGAATCTGATGCATACACGTAGTAGGACTTATACCCTTAATGTCTGCTATAGTCCACCCTAAAGCTTCCTTATTATCTTGAAGTACATTCACTAGCCTACTTTCCTGATCACTATCCAAATCGGAAGCTATAATCACAGGTAAAGTCTCAGATGGGCCTAAAAACACATACTTTAGAGTGTCGGGTAGTGGTTTAAGGTCCAACTTAGGAGGCTCTTCTAAAGAAGGAATTAAGGTAGTCTCAGAAACTGGTAATTGTTCGAATCTAGCTTTCCATCTATTAGTGTCTAACACAGGGGTAGAATCTAATAGAGCATTTACTTCTTCAATAGTGCTATCGTCGTCAAAATCTAAACCAAAATGGGATAGACAACTTTCTAATGGTTCTTCATACAAAATGTTTGGTAATGACTCCTTAATTAAGGCTTCTATCATGTTCACCTCTTCAACACATGTGTCATCTAACTCATAAGGTAGCTTACTGACATTGAAAATATTCATCTCCATAGTCATATTACCAAAGGACAAATTCATCACACCATTTCGACAGTTAATGATCGCATTAGACGTAGCTAAAAATGGGCGACCTAAAATCACAGGTATCTGGTTCTCTGGGTCGGGGACAGGTTGGGTATCTAGCACAACAAAATCCACTGGATAAATAAACTTGTCGACCTCAATGAGAACATCCTCGATAACACCTCGAGGAATTTTAACGGACCTATCAGCTAACTGCAGTGTCATCTGAGTAGGTTTCATTTCACCAAGTCCTAGCTGTAAATACACATGGTACGGCAGTAAGTTCACACTGGCTCCTAAGTCAAGTAAAGCTTTTTCTACCCGAAATTTACCTATTGTACAAGCAATGGTAGGGGAACCTGGGTCATTGTACTTTGGAGTTGTGGTGTTCTGAATGATTGAACTTACATGACTAGCTAAAAAGGCTTTCTTATGGACGCTAAGTTTTCGCTTTCGCATACACATATCCTTAAGGAACTTGGCATAAGCAGGAATTTGCCTAATTGCATCTAATAAAGGAAGGTTTATGGTAACTTGCTTAAAAACCTCCAATATGTCATTAAAGTTCGATTCCTTCTTTGTTGGTACTAATAGCTGGGGAAATGGGGCTTTAGGAACGGAATCAAACCTCCCAGGGACTGAATTGACATCATCAGAAACTTTATCGGTTTCCTCAACTATGGGTGGTCCTGGGGGTAAACTACAGTATGTTCACTATAGGGCATGGTTACCTAATTGTCTATAATTCTACCACTCCTAAGTGTTCTAACAGCATTCAATTGATTCGATGGTTTTGCACCTACTTCATGAACTCCTCTAGGGTTGGGTTGTGTTTGACTAGGAAACCTACCTTTTTCTCTCAAAGACTCATTTATCAGACCTACCTGGGTTTTCAACTCGGAAATAGCCTGACTATTTTCTTGTCCTGTCTTGTTACTAGCTTGTAGACTTTGTTCTACTGATTGATGAAATTTTGCAGTTTGCTGAGTTAACAACACGAGAGACTCCTCTAGGCTTAGGATTTTCTTATCTGACTGATTCTGAAATTGAGCCTGTCCCGAAGGATTCTTAGCATAACTAAAACCTGGTGGAGCATTAGAGTTACTAAACTGACCTTGATTCTGGCCCTTAGACCAAGCAAAGTTCGGATGGTTTCTCCACCCAGGGTTATAGGTTTCTGAATATGGGTCAAATTTCTGACGATTCTCGAGTCTAGTGTTATTATAAAGAGCATTGGCTTGCTCTTCATTATTATGGCCTTCCCAAAAAGGCTCCAATCTACCACTAGTGTGACCCACTTCTAGAGCTTCTAACCTTTTAGCTATCGCTGCAATCTTGGCATCTGATTCATAGCCTGTTTCTACCCTATTAACGTTTCCTATGCTTAGAAGAATTGTTTTCTGGGGTTCCCTACTATTTTCCCATTGTTGGGTCTTTTCGGCGATTTCATTCAAAAATGTCATCGCCGCATCAACAGTTTGGTTCTCAAACCCACCTGGACACAGAGCTTCAACCGTGGATATTGTGGAATAATCTAAACCCTCATAAAGGATCTGAACTAGCCTAACCTTTTCTAAACCATGGTGAGGACATTGTGTTAACAAATCATTGAACCTTTCCAAATACCTATACAAAGATTCTCCCTCTTGTTGTGAGAATGTGCAGATTTGCGTCCTAATAGACGATGTTTTATGCCTAAGGAAAAACTTATTGAAAAGGAAGATGTAAGTTGTTCATATGTTTCAATTGACTCAGAAGTCAAACTATACAGCCACGATTTGGCTTTATCTTTCAGGGAAAAGGGAAATAACCTAAGTTTCAAAGCATCATCATCTAAGCCTCTAATTCTTAGGGTACTGCAAATTTCTTCAAAATCCCTAACATGGAAATAAGGGTTTTTATTTTCTTTCCCTAAAAAGATTGGAAGCATCTGTATGGTCCCAGGTCTAAGCTCATAATTGGCTTCTGTGTCGGCTAACTTAATACACGAGGGACGAGTAGTCCTAGTCGGATTCAACAAAGCTTTCAAAGTAGCCATTTCTGGTACTATCGAAGTATTGGGGATTCTCTCCTCAGTAAAAGGAGTACGTTTAAAACAGGACTCTCCGAAAATCGGACTATCTAGATCAAGGTAATCGAGACGCTTAGAATTGCTAGGTTTTTCTTTAACAAATCTACCTAAGGCGTCTCTCTTATGTTCAGGCATACACAAGAATTTCCTAAATTGGAAGGGTAAGCAATCAAAAATCAAGGTCGACTCAACCAAATCAAACCTATTAATTTCTAGCAAACAAAAAGCATGATGGCTCCACTTAGATTGTTTCTAGACCAGCTTCTACTCTTCCAAGAGGCAACTGGGTACAATTTTAGCAAACTTCGTAGGACGATCCGAATAAAGTAAGTCGAAGAGAAGTAGGAGAAGCTCAGAGGAGCTTTGATACCCCCACCTCTTTTGCAACGCTTCCCTGGGTTACAAAGCGGCTCTAATCGACTTACAGTAATCTTCCTGAACTTTGAGTTAGGCTAACAAGATACCCAATACGATCCTTTTGAAGGACTTTCCTATAAGCTCGTTACCCTATCGGTCTCGTTCTAGTCAATATTTTAAGCTTGGGATCGCGTTTGGTATCGTTTTCCTAAAGCGGGCAAGAAGAGAACGGTGATGAAATCCGAACTCTTATCTTATATGGCCAGGCCTTGCCCTTTACTAGGAAAATAAATGTCCGTATTCAATTCCTCAGCATATATGCACCTTAAGGAAGACAGTAAACCCGCTGACAGGGGATTCGCGGGTGTTTAAAAGTTTACCTCCCGTACCAGACGGGCGAAGAACCGCTGTAGTCGACTCGGGCCACTGACTCCTGTGTCAGTGTGCGAACCTGAGGGGCCGAGACGATATCGTAATCGTCGTCCTTCCCTGCAAACAGTTTATATATTTAAGGATACCCTTCCGTAGGGTATATAAAAATAAAAATAATAAAAATAGTGTCCAAAGTCCAAAAAGTCCAAAAAAAAGAAAAGAAAAATTACAAAATAATAAAGAAACCCTAATACAATTTTTTTCTTCTTTTTTTTTCTTTTTTCTAAAAAATAAATAAATAAACAAAACCAAAATAAAGTTGTCTTCTTTTCCGTTCTTTTCGCTTTAATCTTTTGCTCCAAGTCTTTACGAAATCACCAAACTCCTTGGCTCAATTTTTTTCTTTACGTTACAAAACCTGTAGACAAAAGACAAATACCCAAAAACGTAAAATAGAAAAATAAATAAATAAGAATAAATAAAAATAAAAATAAAAATAAAACCCTAAAAACAAGTCCGCGTCGGCGGCGCCAAAAATTGATGTGTTTTGTAGTTGTAGTAAAAATAGTGGTAATAGGATTCGATTCTCGAGCTTGTGAAGGATTTTTTTTAGACTTAAATTAAACTCAACAATTCAAATAAATTATATCAAAAATATAAAGAAAATACCGAGACTCTGGATTCCACCATTGACCAATTAATTGATAAACTTAATCAATATTCATGCAAAATTCTTCTTTAAAGTGATTCTAATACTTGCCTCTAATAGATTTTTGAAGTAATAGTTGTAATCACAAAGCATGAAACATCAAAAGTTTTAAAACCTAGCATGTTCCATCAAAACAACTCACAACTACTCAATATAAATCATTTTTTCTATATTCTTTCTATGCAAATAATCATATAAAAAATTGCAAAAATTAATTAAAATAGAATTGTACCACTTTTCATGAAACAATGGCTTCCTCCGTCGCCTCGGCTAAGGGGTTTAGCTCCTTATATTAATCATAATCTCAAAATACATGTTTATGGCTCAAAAGTTGATTAAAAGGGAGAAAGGTGTTAAAGCAGCGGATTCTGTAATTGCTGAAGGTCTAAAACAGAAGTCGGAGTTGTTGCTGAAGGTCTTCGGTGACTGCAGGAAGATGCGACCGTACCTCGTTGTCACTGAAAATAAGTCTGCCTCTGCAACTGACTCCGAGGGTCTTATGTTCTTCGTGTTCTTCTTCTTCGTAGCAGCAGAAAAGTTTCTGTACTCGACTCCAGTTGATTTTTTTTCCGCTTCTCTAAGGCTCTAAACTTCTCCAAACTCTCCCAAATTGTTCGTTACCCCTTTTATGACTCGAATCAACCTATATATAGCCACCAGACCGAAAATCTCTCGAGTTAATCCACAAATATTCCCGGTTTTCTTTTCTCCTCAAGTTACGGGATTTTTCTTCCCTGTTTAATCTTCTCTACGCGCCAACTTGGTTTTCAAACTCTCCAGTAGACTGAATAAGGACTCAATACATCACGTAAAATCCTCCGGTACTCCCAGTTATCAACCAAAATATCCGAGAATATATGCAACTCTCTGTTTCGTAAAAACTTGATCTTCATCCCTGTTTTATCGATTCTACAGCTCATACCAAGCCTGTCTATCCTTAACAGGGTTAACCAACCGAAAATCAGCCCTTGAATCTCCTTAAAAGTTGTCCATAATTCCAACCCTAAAATCTGTTCTTTGAAAACAAATTTTCCCGCCTTTTTCTGTTTTGAAATTTTGAGAAGAAATGTGACCTCCCCCTATCCAGTCCCGGTCTGTGCTTAGCAGCTGCTTGGAAATGGGTTACCCCTTATCCAAAATGAGAGTCCGAATAGCAAATGTCCTCCCAGGTGCCTTTAACAACTTTTCAAGCCAAATTCGCCGCAAAAGCCCATTTTTCCAAAAACACCTACAAGGGATAAAATACCAAAATTAATACAAAAATGGGTACTAACACTATACATAAAAGAGATGAAAATAGACACATAAATGCGTCTACCAACTACAAGAAGACATCAACAAGGACTTCATCAACAAAGGTATGTGGTAACTGATTTCATTTGGATTCTTGTTCAATTCTACCTTTCTAATCTATCGAAACAAATGCTCACTCTATGGAACAATTCCTATGACGGTAAATGTACATTTATGTATATATACTCGAAGCTATTTGAGCCACGACTTTTGTGACAATAACCTTTATCCCTAGAAAGGTTCTCATGTTATAGTGAATGAGCTTACTAATTCAGCGAGCCAAGAATCACTCAATTCTGAGTTATAACGATGAAGTTATGAGTGATTTATTAAAGTAACAATTATAAGTGTTGCTGTAATTGTTACAGTTCGTTAGTAGGAAACAATCCACGAACTGTTTGTAACGGTTCACGGACTTGAGCCCAATTACGTGACTAGAAGCTATTTTTGGTCAAGATTTTGATGTTTCCTTACCTAGGCAAGATAGCTATTACTCCAAACATATTTGATTACCATATTAAAGTGTTTGTGATTCCTTCCTAAGATAAATTGTGATTTATTCACATAAATACAATATTTGCTAAATTAATTATTTATTTAATTATTTTGGCAGGAGTTGTAACTTAGGAAAGACTCCCAAAATTAGGAGAGTCTTGAAAAAGGAAAATAGCTTTGCTTAGCTTTCAAGCTACCTTGTTCACTATAAATAAAAGGTTCGTGAGTGCTACACGTTTTCATCCCCTTTGGAAAATTGGTGTAAGCTTCATAAGGTTGTTTTCCATGTCTTCTGTTCTTCGTGAACAAGAGTGAGATAAAAGTCTTTGTATTAGGGATCACAAAGCCGAGTTGGATTTAATCTTCGTGATTGATTATACAACTTGTAATCTAGGTTTTTCACCTCTTGTCTATTCTAAGGTTTTCTCTTCTAATATAAAACCATTCAAGAGTTGTTGATCATAAACCCTAGGTTTTGATAGATTTCAGTTTCTGATCGTATACCAACACTTGTTAGTCAAAATCGGAAGCTAGAAAGAAAACTTAGATTAAGGTATCTCGTAAAAATCCTTAAGAAGTTTTAAACAAGATATCTCTAGATTTGTTCTAGTTGTTCTTGTTGTAGAATTATTAGGGTTTTCTTAACTTGGAAATTGATTTTTGGAATCGCCTAAGTTCACTTACGAAAATTAGGTTCACGGACTCCTTGTGTGTACGAATACTGATTGTAAGTTAAAACCCTAATCTACAAATTTGTTTTGGTATCTCTACTTTTATCTGGTAGTTGTTTGAAACAAACACAAGATTTCCAAAACCTTGATTTACATCTAAAAGGAAATCAAATCGGTGTTTTGTGAAAACAAAATATCGAAAAATATCAACAGTGTTGTTGTATCTTTTGAAGAGAACTTATTTCTGCCAGAAGATATTCAGGAATAACTTCAAAAGAGAATTTGTGTTCTGCTAAAAGTTATACGAGAAGAATTCCTAAAGAGAATCGGTGTTCTGCTAGGAGTTATATTAGTGCTGAAGCAGGTATTACATCTAGTCCGAATAGGTAGTAGGAAATTGGTGTAACAACTTATAATCATTGTGTGTTTATTCTGGACTAGGTCCTGGGATTTTTCTGCATTTGCGGTTTCCTCATTAACAAAATTTCTGTTGTTTGTGTTATTTCTTTTCCGCATTATATTGTTTATCTTTATAATTGAAATATCACATGTTGTGCGTTAATCAATCATTATTGATAAATCCGTCCTTGTTTGTTGGATAGGATTTTGATTGATCTTGGATATTGGTCTTTGGTACCGTCCAAGTATTTCTCATATCAATCAGGCTCATAGATTTCTATCTATTTGATTTGCTTATTGATTTGAGAAAAAGAGATAAACTCTTTAGTATTATTCTTTGATTGAGTTTTCACTCTCGGAATATTATTGGAGTAAGTCCTCTCAGATGTCCAAATGAAATTTTGGGTGTGGTTATTAGACCCCCGCTTTTTCAATTGGTATCAGAGCAGGCAAACACGCTAAGAACTTATAAGTCTGTGTTTGAAGCAATCTGATTATTATGGACAGAAGTGCTATCTCTATAAACGTACCGCCAGCCTTCGATGGCACGAACTATTTATTGTGGAAAATCGCTATGCGTTCTACAAGCGCGAGATTTTCAATCATGGGTTCATATTGTTAATGGCTATGATCCTCCAACAGTTATAGTAGACGGTGTAACTATTGCAAAGGATATTGGCAGTTATAGTGATGTCGATATTAATGTTGCAAGGCACGGATTAAATGCTATCATCCATGCCATTACCCTAGATCTTCAGCACCACGTAACTACGTGCAATAAATCTAAAGATGCTTGGGATATCTTAGAAACCGTATTTGAAGGGAATGCCGCAGAGAAAGAAGCAAGGCTTCAAAACCTAGCATCTGACTGGGAAAACCTTCGCATGTCTGATGATGAAACCTTTGATGAGTTTAACCAAAGACTTTCTTAAATAGTTAACCCCTCATTTTCATTAGGAAGAACTATTCCAGAGAAAGTTATTGTGTGCAAAATTCTCAGGTCTCTACCATCAAGATACGAGTCTAAGAAACATGCCATTGAAGAAGCAAACGATCTTTCTACACTCTCCAGGAATACTCTTATTGGAAAGTTAAAGATCTTTGATAATCAACACCGGTCTGAAAAAGAGGTGATTTCTCTTAAAGCTGTAAACAATTCTGAATCCTCTAAGGATAAATCTGGTTCGCCAGATGCTAAGGATACTACTCCACGTCAATTTAAGAAAATCTTGAGAAATAGGAAAAAGAGTTTTTCTAAAGGTGCAACATCTCCTAATGATGATGTACAATGCTTTAAATGTCGTGGTTTCAGGCACTTTTCTTTAGCGTGTCCTAGCTGGACCCGTAGATAATCGGCATATGCAGCAGCTTTGCCTACTCTTGATCATGGACCTGAATATTATGATCACCAAGAGTACGCAGGCGAGGTTGCATTAGCTTCTGTAAAAATTCTTTCGGATACTGATTCTGATTCTGACGAAGAAGTGTTCCATGTAGATCCAGTTTCTAATAATCTTCTTAAGGAATGCCATCAAAAACTTTCGGAAGCTGAAAGCACCATTTTCAGTGAGAAAGTTAAATATGCCAGACTTCGTAGTCAGAATAAAGACTTGCAAGACCAACTTGATTATATTGGTGCAAGAGATTATCTCCACGAAATACGAAAGCTTAAAGAAGAAATTACCGGAAGTCGAGATCGGGAAATTACTCTTCAAGCAAAGCTAGATAACTTGGAGAACATTGAGATGAACTTGTTATTTGATTCGGAACGAGAAGATCTAAAAGTTCAATGTGAATCATCCAAGAATGATCTAGTTATTGCACTTGAAAAGGTCAAAAGGTTGGAAGGAGAAAACTCGAGCTTAAAAGAGAGTTTGTCTAGAAATAGCAGCTCAGATAAATTAACCTCAATATTGGGAGCATGTAGAATTCTTCGTGATACATGAGGATTGGGCTATGAAGGAATAGACGCTCCTGGAATTTGCAAAGAGGTAAAATTTGTCAAAGATAAAGTTTCTTCTCAACCAAAACCTTCCACGGTTGACAAAAGTGAAGTATCTCTACCAACTGCCAATGACGAAAAAAAGAAATTCTGTCAAGTTCCAAAGAAAGCACATACACATTCAGGTAACACTAAACATAACTTTTTCCATTCTACCAAACACTGCTTTTATTGTGGAAAACAAGGTTACTTGCAAAGGAATTGCAGATTTCTTAAATGAGATAAAACCAGATCTGATTCTGTTAAGATGACAAGATCTGATGTTCCAAAATGGAGAAAAGTTGAGTCTCATAATATCAGTTCTTCCAGTATTCCCCCCAAGAAGTTCCATAATTATATTGGGGAGAAAAGGAAATACGTTGCTCCAAAAGATGCTAAGAAATGGGTACCAAAGAAGATCAATAAAGCAACGAGTGCTATTAAGAAGGATCTCCTAGACAAGAGTTCGATAAGGGATAATATCTTAAAAAGGTATGGAACAGTTATTGAAAGTTTCGAGGAAGTTGTTAAATTCCGAGAGTCCATGCATGATTTTGTTTCAAATACCTGTGGTGAGCAAGATTTTGTTCACCTCAACACAACCTGATTGTGTTGGAAGTGCATCCTCACCAAGAAGCCCTAGTAAATGCGGTGAGGATTGCAAAAGAATTGGGGAGCACATATTATGTTTGGTAATTTTTGAATATGTGGAACAATTTTATTTTTTTGAGCCGAGTCTAACTCGCTTACATATTTCTCGAAGTATGTGTTGGTAAGCTTTCGCTTTAACCAAGTTCATCTTTACTCGTGACGAAAGTCATATTGATTATTTCAATAACTTGAAAATCGCTTTGATGAAAATAGTTTGTGGATAACAACTATTTTAACATCCTCTAAGAAAGTTTCAATGATTGAAATGAGAGTTTAGAACAAGTAACCATGTTTGGATATAAACATAGTGTGTTTTCACATTTGTGTATAAATCCAAAACCGGGAACCTAAGTATGCGTACCAATACGCGTACTGGCGGAAGTTTGGGTTCCATGAATTTCTGCTGAAGTTTGGAATGTGAAATGGTATGCGTACCCGTACGCGTATTGGCATAACCAAACTCGGTCCAGCTACTTAGGTATGCGTACCCGTTTGCATACTTAAGTAGGTTACTTACTAAAATCGGTTTGTTCATGAACTAAAACATTTATATAATAAGGAATGCAATCTTTTGCAAACCGTGGCTATGATGTTCATGAATTGATTCGAGTGAATCAAAATCGATTTTGCTTCAATTGTGTCTTGTATACTTCTATGAGATCTAAGCAATTGAACAACTCTTTAACTAGTTTCATTTGCGTCATTTGAACTAGTTATGGTTAAGATGAATATGGCTAAATACCAGGTGTATGATTCTTAATTACCTAACCTGATTTGTGATTGAAATTCTTAAGTAAACAGGTTAGAAGCAATAATCAAAGCCATTGGATGTTGGTTTTTATTGTCAAAGAAACTTTTTCATACACTTATGGTAACCATTCTTGGTGTAAATCCTTGTGGAAAAGGTTATTCTTCCTTCTAAGCATATCAATTCTTGTTTATACAAGTTTGTATCTTAGAAAAGATGATCACAATACTTGATCTTCATGATTACATATTGTGTATTGTTACCGTGAGATAGTTCTAATTTTTAGTAACACGATCTCATGAGAGACTTTCAATGATTGGTTCTTCAAATCATATCTCCTTGTGGGATTTTTAAAATCCAATATATAAATCCTGCTCCCTGGAGTAAGGTCACTCTTGTTATTCTTTAGGGAATGACATTTTATGAGGGAGAGTTCTTATTTGAACTTGTGCTTAATTTCCAAATCTTTGCAGGGAGAAATGGGTTTGGAACATGAAGGGGTTACTTGTATCTTTATAAACTCCTTGATGAATACACTAAGTTTCGACTATGTGAAATCATCGAAACAAAGTTGATATGTTTTCTTTTGGTCATGAAGTGTCTTTATGGAAATTTCATTAGGATCCCACTAATTTTCGTACCTTTGCCAATTTTGTTGACAAAAAGGGGGAGAATTAATGTGTAGTTCACACTACAAATACATATGGCTTACGGATTCGTATGTAAGGGGGGTGGTTTTCATTGTGAGATGAAGTATTGACTAAGGGGGAGTGATACATATCACCGTAGTATTATAGTCAAAGTTGTGATACAATTGAACTTTGATGTTGTGGAATAATACTATGTTGGATCTTCAACAAGTACAGGATGAACACACGCATAGTAGCATGTCGGATTTTGGAGCTGTAATGCTTTTAGAGGGGGAGATTGTTAGAGCATTGCTCGGTTGAACCCACTAGCGTTGGTATGTCAAGTTAGTTGTCAAATTTAGTTGCCAAAATGCATTCTTGATTTAGTATACTAAAGATAGTTTCGGACTAGATTAAGTCTAAGAAGTAGAATCGAAGCTATCCTTAACGGATGAAGTTTGAAGACTATAAGAAGACACCAACAAGGACTTCATCAACAAAGGTATGAGGTAACTGATTTTATTTGGATTCTTTTTCAATTCTACCTTTCTAATCTATCGAAACAAATGCTCACTCTATGGAACAATTCCTATGACGGTAAATGTACATGTATGTATATATACTCGAGGTTATTTGAGCCACGAATTTTGTGACAATAACCTTTATCCCTGGAAAGGTTCTCATATTATAGTGAATGAGCTTACGAATTCAACGAGCCGAGAATCACTCAATTCTGAGTTATAACGATGAAGTTATGAGTGATTTATTAAAGTAACAATTATAAGTGTTGCTGTAATTGTTACAGTTCGTTAGTAGGAAACAATCCACGAACTGTTTGTAACGGTTCAAGGACTTGAGCCCAATTACGTGACTAGAAGCCATTTTTGGTCAAGATTTTGATGTTTCCTTATCTAGGCAAGATAGCTATTACTCCAAACATATTTGATTACCATATTAAAGTGTTTGTGATTCCTTCCTAAGATAAATTGTGATTTATTCACATAAATACAATATTTGCTAAATCAATTATTTATTTAATTATTTTGGCAAGAGTTGTAACTTAGGAAAGACTCCCAAAATTAGGAGAGTCTTGAAAAAGGAAAATAGCTTTGCTTAGCTTTCAAGCTACCTTGTTCACTATAAATAAAAGGTTCGTGAGTGATACATGTTTTCATCCCCTTTGGAAAATTGGTGTAAGCTTCATAAGGTTGTTTTCTATGTCTTCTGTTCTTCGTGAACAAGAGTGAGATAAAAGTCTTTGTATTGGGGATCACAAAGCCGAGTTGGATTTAATCTTCGTGATTGATTATACAACTTGTAATCTAGGTTTTTCACCTCTTGTCTATTCTAAGGTTTTCTCTTTTAATATAAAACCATTTAAGAGTTGTTGATCATAAACCCTAGGTTTTGATAGATTTCGGTTTCCGATCGTATACCAACACTTTTTAGTCAAAATCGGAAGCTAGAAAGAAAACTTCGATTAAGGTATCTCGTAAAAATCCTTAAGAAGTTTTAAACAAGATATATCAAGATTTATTCTAGTTGTTCTTGTTGTAGAATTATTAGGGTTTTCTTAACTTGGAAATTGATTTTTGGAATCGCCCAAGTTCACTTACGAAAATCAGGTTCACGGACTCCTTGTGTGTACGCATACTTATTGTAAGTTAAAACCCTAATCTACAAGTTTGTTTCGATATCTCTACTTTTATCTGGTAGTTGTTTGAAACAAACACAAGATTTCAAAAACCTTGATTTACATCTAAAGAGAAATCAAATCGGTGTTTTGTGAAAACAAAAGATCGAAAAATATCAACCGTGTTGTTGTATCTTTTGAAGAGAACTTTGTTCTGCCATAAGATTTTCAGGAATAACTTCTAAAGAGAATTTGTGTTCTGCTAGAAGTTATACGAGAAGAGTTCCTAAAGAGAATCAGTGTTCTGCTTGGAGTTCTATTAGTGCTGAAGTAGGTATTACATCTAGTCCGAATAGGTAGTAGGAAATTGGTGTAACATCTTATAATCAGTGTGTGTTTATTCTGGACTAGGTCCCGAGGTTTTCTGCATTTGCGGTTTCCTCGTTAACAAAATTTCTGGTGTCTGTGTTATTTCTTTTCCGCATTATATTGTTTATCTTTATAATTGAAATATCACAGGTTGTGCGTTAATCAATCATTATTGATAAATCCGACCTTGTTTGTTGGATAGGATTTTGATTGATCTTGGATATTGGTCTTTGGTACCGTCCAAGTATTTCTCACATCAATCAGGCTCATAGATTTCTATTTGTTTGATTTGCTGATTGATTTGAGAAAAAGAGATAAACTCTTTAGTATTATTCTTTGATTGAGTTTTCACTCTCGGAATATTATTGGAATAAGTCCTCTCAGATTTCCAAACGAAATTTTGGGTGTAGTTGTTAGACCCCCGCTCAATAATTTTATGAATGTTGTTATGATTATGTGAATGGGTAATGGTGAAGATTTCATCCTAGGAAACGATGTTTTACATTTGTTTAAAGAAAGTACATTCATGAACTTGTTTTATGAATCGAAAGGGAAATCACTAGGCTTATTGGTACGGCGATTCATTGCAAATCTTTGGATTACCAATATGTGTGAGATGGTAGAACCGATCGTAACTTTGTTATGTATCTTGGTACAACTAATCACAATGCCTGACTTATGATTTGGTATGACTAGTTTTGATTAATTAGTATAACCGATCCTAAGTAATCACCTGAGATGGTATGATCGATATTTGTAATTGGTGTGACCGATCCTAGTAATTGGTGTGACCGATCACAGAGAGTTGTGTAATCGATCCTTGTAATTGGTGTAACCGATCCTGGTAATTGGTGTAACCGATCCTAGTGACTGGTGTGACCTATCATAAGCAATACCATGATTATATGGTAACCTGTCCTGGTAATTGGTGTAACCGATCCTGGTAATTGATGTAACTGGTCCTGGTAACTTGTGTGACCGATCACAAGTATTTCCATATTAGGGTATAACCGATCCTAGTGATTGGTAGATTCGATTGAACCCATGGATGTGATTTTATATTTGATCAATCACATAGTAGTCTTGGAATACAGGTGAATCAATTCTAAACTTGTTTGGAAGTGTGGTAAAACCGATTCCAAGAATGTAAATATAAAAGATGATTTACAGAGAAAAGATGTCAACATACTTTGAACACGGACAGTAACTCTTATCATTTATTGTTCAAAGATATTCCTTAGTACTCAAGGAGATCATGTACCGAAATAAATTAAGAATATTTTAATTAAGGTTTTTAGTTATATATGCTTTTAATTACCAGCAATTAAATGCATATCTCTAGAGAATAATTTTTTTTAGTAATGTGCATTTACTAATTGGAGATTTTCTATTGAAAGATTTCAGAAAATATTGGACAAGCATTTACTGGAATTATGAAAACCGAATCTTGCCATTCATTGCATATCTTTAGAATATTTTCGGTTTTGGAAATTCCTTGGTGTCCAAACTTCCTTGGTCTATAAATACCTAAGTTTGCATTTCTAGCAAACTATCCTAAGAGCCAGGCAAACTTCATCTTTGTGTTGTTTCTGGTGGAGCCGTCTATTCGGAGAGGAAAGTACCCTAATTAGGTGAAATCTCTTACGACCGTTCGTTTAAAGACTTCAGTGGGATCAAGAAGCTCTACGAGTACCGTTTGTGGGAAACTAGATAATTACAGTGTTATTAGTTTTCGATTGATTTAATTGACTAACGGTTGTTTAAAATTTGATTGCACCTAGTTTGTTTATTCTTGAGAATCTTCTCTTCTGATATAAGATTCACTCAAACTAGATCGAAGTATCGACGGGATCTTTAGAACTGTTTGTAAATCTAAAGACATCTTGTGATAATTCATTGTTAACAGACTCCGTTCTGTACGTGATTGATCACAAGAGATTCAAGTGGTGTTGTGCAGGTTTTAATTGAAGATTAAAGAAGATTTGAAGACGAAGAAGATTTCTTTTTGGTTTCTCACATCTTTGTGTTGCACAAACCTTGATCGTCTAGGATCCAACTAGAATCGAATTTATTCGATTGATAGTTGCGTGAGATCGGCATTCACAATATATCTCTTTGAGATTAATTTGGATTGAGTGCAAATCTAAACTTGACTACTTTTGTAGTTATTGGAAGATTGATCTAACCACGCAAAGAAGTTTATTAGCTTAAACGTAAGAGCCTTTGCATATCACTTTAGATATCTTATCTTAAAGAATCAATAGAGTTGTTACCAAACAGATTTGTTGTTCCTTTAGTGTTTGGAATACGATCAAAAGGAATTGTTCCAGTGCGTGCACTCATCGAAGTTGGAAGCGCAGGGATACTGAGGAAACTAAGTGAACTAGGGTTTGTTGCTTGGTCTCAACTATACGAAGTTGTTTTAGATTTTGTATAGCGGCTTAATTATGAGAGTATTCAATTATGGACTAGGTCCGGGGTTTTTCTGCATTTGCGGTTTCCTCATTAACAAAATCTCGCTGTGTCTTTTACTTTTCTATTTCCGCAATTATAATTGTTTATTATAATTAGAAGTAAAATACACAAACGTTAACTCCGCTTTACTTGATAGTGATCTTATAGAGTTTGGTTAAGTCCGAACCTATTATCAAGTAATAACACTTTGGTAGTCGTATTGTCTCGATCTCGCATCCATAGGCAATCACACAAAGTGTGAATACCGATTTGTAGTATTGTCTTGACTTTATCCATAGACAATCACTTTCGGTAAGAGGACTTATAGGTGGATAAATAAAAGATTGTGGTATATTTGGGTACCCTCGTCTTTTCAAATTCATATGGATTTCTTCGGTCCTATTCAACAACCTACTGTTGCTGGACAGAAGTATGCTTTAATTATGGTAGATGATTACACCAGATTCACTTGGGTGACATTTTTAGCCCATAAAAATGAAACTCTAAATGAGTTTAAGATTATTGTTAATAGAATCCAGAATGAGCAGGGTCGCAAGCTAAAGAAAATTAGAAGCGATCTTGGAACTGAGTTCAAGGACACCAAAGTGTTTGAATACTATGATAAACTGGGGATTATTCAACAATACTCACCACCCATAACTCCACAAGCTAATGGAGTTGCAGAACGAAAGAATAGGAATATTCCGTAAATGGAAAGAGTAATGCTCCATAACAAAAACTTATCGTTGAAGTTTTGGGGAGAAGTTGTTTTTACAACATGTTATTTGATCAACCGTGTTTATTTGCGGTTTAAAACACTAAATACTCCTTATGAGTTGTGGTACGGTAAAAAGCCCAACTTACACTACCTAAGAGTGTTTGGTAGTAAGTGTTACATTCTGAAAGATCGAGAACAGAAAGGGAAATTTGATTCCAAGAGCGATGAAGGTATTTTTCTTAGCTATGTATCTGACAGTCGTGGTTTTCGAGTATACAATCTCAGAACTCATGTTATAATGGAATCAACAAATGTTATCATTAACGATCTGAGCGATTTCCATCATGATGACTCTCCTGCTGAATTGCCTCCAACGGAGATAATTGAGAAAGTAAAAGAAATCTCAGAATCAGTAGAAGTTGTACCAACTGTTGCAGATCCTGATCTTTCTAGTGACAAGGAGAAAAATCCCAGTAAGGAAACTCATGTTGAATGTACACCGCCATGGCATCTCTGGGTTCAAAGGAATCATGATACTAACAGTATTATTGAAGGAAAAGATTCCACTGCTAAGACGAGAGGACAACTTCAAAATATTTTCAAATTTGGATGTTATCTTTCGCAAGTGGAACCAAAAAATATTGATGAATCTCTTAGCGATCCCTTCTGGGTGAATGCAATGCATGAAGAGTTAAATCAATTCCAAAGACAAGATGCATGGGAACTTGTACCTTTTCCCTCTAATGTGAATATTGTTGGTACTAAATGGATATTCAAGAACAAGTCAGATGGATTTGGCACAATTGTCATAAACAAAGCTAGACTTGTCGCTCAGGGTTATTCACAGATTGAAGGTATCGACTTTGACGAGACCTCTTCTCTTGTGTCACGCCTTGAGTCCATTATATTATTATTAGCTCATGCTTGTTTTCTCAAGATTAAGCTATTTCAAATGGACGTAAAATCCGCATTCTTAAATGGATGTTTATAGGAAGAGGTATATGTTGCTCAACCTAAAGGATTTGAAAGTTTAGATTTTCCTGAGCCTAAAGACATTGTACGGATTAAAACAAGCACCTCGAGCCTGGTTCGAAAAACTAACCACTTCTCTTCTTATAAAAGGTTTTTCGAGAGGTGGAGCTGATAAGACGCTTTTTACCAAATGGAATGGGATGGAGGTTGTTATTTCTCAAGTCTATGTAGATGATATCATCTATGGATCGACCTACGAGAAACTTGCAAAGGATTTTCAAGTGTCTCTTGGAAGGGAATTTGAGATGAGCAACGTTGGTGAATTAAAATTCTTTTTGGGATTACAAATTCAACAACATAAGGATGAAATTTACTTATCTCAAGAAAAATATGCTAGGGATCTTGTAAAAAGGTTCGGTCTTGATAAGTCAACTCCAAAACTCACTCCTATGCCCACTACTGGTAAGCTACACAAAGATGAGAAAGGAATCAATGTGGATCGGAAACTTTATTTATTAATTATTGGAAGTCTTTTATATCTTACTACTAATAGACCTGATATTGCTTTTTAGTGTTGGTTGCTATGCTAGATTTCAGGCTAATCCAAAGGAATCTTATCTTGTTGTTGCAAAACGGATCATGCGATACATTCAACATACTATTGGTTATGGTCTATCTTATACTTTTGATACTGACACCGATCTTACTGCTTATTCAGATGCTGACTGGGCAGGATGTGTGGAAGACAGAAAGAGTACATCAGGGGGATTTTACTATGTAGGGTTGAATCTTATGGCATGGCATAGCAAGAAACAAAACTCACAATCCCTTTAAACATGCGAAGAAGAATATATTGCTGCAGGTTCGTGGTACTCAACTTCTATGAATGAAACAAATGCTTGTTGATTATGGAATTGACACTGGCATAATGAAGATCTTTTGTGATAACTCAAGCGCGATTCGCATCACTGATAATCCTGTTGAGCACTCAAGAACTAAGCACATCGATATAAGGTATCATTTTATTAGAGATCTCTATGAAAATGGTATTATTAACATGGAATTTGTGCCTTCCGAACAACAATTGGCTGATATTCTCACCAAACCTCTAGATATTGCAACGTTTCAACACTTACGGCAGTCTATTGGTGTTGTTTTGGTCCATTAGATTTTGAGCTTTTTGACCCTGGATTTATCTATATCTTTTTGGGCAATAAAGCTTGAAGTTCCAGTGTAGTGTTGTTTAAATTCTGCATTTGTTTCTAATAGTTGTATTGTTTTTCTGTTGTGCTTAAAAGTATAAAGAAATCCTTATTTTCTCGTAAAAGTAAGGTTGCTCATGTTGTTCTCTTGGGAATGACATCAAATGGGGGAGATTTCTTAATGAACTTGTGCTTAATTTTCATATCTTTGTGGGGAGTGCGGCTGTGGAATATTGTAGGAGTTATCTTGTATCTTTATAAACTCCTTGATGAATACACTAAGTTTCGACTATGTGAAATCATCGAAACAAAGTTGATATGTTCTCTTTTAGTCATGAATTATGTCTTTGAGAATTTCATTATGATCCCGTAGTTTTCGTACCTTTGCCAATTTATATTGATAAAAATGGGGAGAATTATTTGGTAGCTCACACTACACACATATGGTTTACGGATCATTATGTAAGGGGGAGTGGTTTTCATTGTAAGATGGAAGTATTGACTAAGGGGGAGTAATACATATCACCATAGTATTATTTCAAAGTTGTGATGCAATTGGACTTTGATTCGATATAATAATACTATGACACTGTATAACAATGATTGAGAACATCTGTTTTCTTATTGTTATGGCTACGGATCTTCAACAAAAATGATGCTGACACGTTCAGAATCGTTGGAGTACTTGGAGTAACAAAGAATTCAAGGAAAGTTGAAGAGCCAAGGAAATCAAGCATGATGGATGAGAAGCTACAAAGTTTATTTATTTTGTAATCCATATGTATTGATAGTTTTGTCACTAAAATTGACAAAGGGGGAGATTGTTAGAGCACTGCTCGGTTGAACTCGCAAGCGTTTCTATCTCAAGCTTGTTTTTCAAGTTTAGTTGATCAAAACTATATACTTTATTTCTAGTCTACTTATAACTATGTCTCGGATTAGGATAGAATGTGTAGTTGAGCTTTATACTTCACGGCGTTCACCAATTGAAGAAGAAGATCTACTAAGGAGCTTGGAGGAACTTCATCAACAAAAGGTATGTGGAGACTAAAACTTATCTATCACTAAGAAGTCTATTCTATTATATCTTGTAATGAGACTAAGTCATATAGCTATATAGACTTTTATATTATACACATTTGATATTTTGAACCGAGTGTATCTCGCTTATTTATTTCTCGAAATATGTGTTGGAAGCTTTTTGCTTTAGCAATGTTTATCGTATTCTTAACGAGTTTAGTTGGAAACAATTTATTTGTTGGAAACTAAATATTAAGTCAAAAGATGATCATGTGAAAATTACCTTGAACATCTTATATGATTTGTGTGAGATAGTAATTTGATGTTAGCTTGGGAAGTTTCGTATTGATCATTCGATCAATTGAAAATTACTTGAAGCTAATGGTATGTGTAAGATTACCATTGTCGTCTTCTAAGGATGTTTCAATGATTGAAATAAGTGTTTAGAACGATTACCCATGTCTGGATACAACACGGTATGCATATCCAGTATGCGAACTGTATTGTGATGATTCAGGTCTGGAACTCTTGTTTGCGTATCTAGTATGCGGTCGGATTTACCTGAGAAGGTCTGAAACTATTGTTTGCGTACCTAGTATGCGAATGGGTTTACCTGAGTTGGGTCCGGAACGGTTGTTCGCGAACGGCTTGTCTAGGCCAAGGTCCGGAGCTGCTGTTCGCGTACCCAGTTTGCTAACACAATATTTAAGTTCTAAAATCGGTAATGTATGATTCTCATACTTATGAACTAAAACATTTATGATTTAAGGAATGCAAATTAACTTTGCAAACCGTGGCTTAATGTTCATGAATTGATTCTTGTATAAGTACTTTGTACAATCACGAATCAAACCGATTTCGTTTCAATTTGTTCATGAATATTTCTATGAGACTGTAAACAATTGAATAACTTTATTTGAAACACAATTAGATTCATTTGATTATCTATCATATTTGATCCAGCAATGTTAGATGAATGTGGGTAAGTCGAAAGTGTTCATATAGCTAACTTCGGTTAACTGTTATTGAGCCAACCCAATATACACGTTTAGATACGGTTACCCATATATAAATATAAGTATATTTCATTTATGTGTAACAAGCTAAGACCATCTAACGATGGATATTAATTGCTTAATTTCTAAGAAGACTTAGTTTGAATCTTAAATCAGGAGTTCATCTAACGGTGAATATTGAATGCTTTGTTACTAAGCTATCTTAGTTTTGATTGTAAGCAACCCTGATTTGAAAGGCTATATAAGGGAGAACTCTAGCAACTGGAAAACCTAATCCCGACATTTCTGTGTGTCCTAGTTGCAAACTAGAGTCGATTCTCCTTTAACCTAGCTTTTCCAAAACTATTATTAGGTTAACGACTTGAAGACTTCATTTGGGATTCGTGAAGCCATATCCAACTACTTTCTTTGTAGTTGCGTATTCTGATCTTACTTGTTCTATCGTATTGAGTTTTATCTTCTCTAAGATTTACTCGAGATTTATCTCCGATAGGTAAGATATAAAAAGTAATCACAACAGTTATTCGTCTGAGACTCTTGTGATTCCGCAATAACTTCTTCTTTTAATCAGTTAGGTTATTATGAGGTGACTAATATTTGTAGGATGCTCTTCGGTAGTATAAGACCGGATTATTAGTTGGTTCATGTTCACCTTGATCTTGTATCAAAAGACGGAACAAAAAGAAGAAAGGATAGACATATCTGTGGGAGAAAGATTTGTTTACAAGTTTTCGACTTTGGGTCGTAGCAACTCTTAGTTGTGGGTGGGATCAGCTAAGGGAATCAAGTGCGCAGAATTCGGCGTGGTTCTAGAGGCGTAAGGAACGCGAATGTACCTTAATCGGTGTCAGACTTGGTTAGGGATCAACTACATTCCATTCTGAAGTTAACTCGTTAACAAAATTTCTGGTGTCTGTGTTATTTCTTTTCCGCATTATATTTGTTTATATAATTGAAATATCACAGTTTGTGCGTAGTTCAATCACAGTTGATAAATCCGACCTTGTTTGTTGGATATAACTTGATTGACACTTGGGCATTGGTTTTTGGTACCGTGCAAGTTATTTCTCATATCAAGTTATTTTTATCTGTTCGATTTACTGATTGTATTGAGAAAGAGATAAAGCTCTTTGATATATTTCTTGATTGAGTCTCACTTTTAAGTTGGTGCTCTCGGAATTTTATTGGAGTTTAGTCCATACAAATTGCCGAACGAATATTGGGTGTGGTTGTTATACCCCCGCTTTTTCACTAGTGATTACTTGAAACTTATTTGTTATTTCTAATGGGAACCCCTTATAGGAATGATGTGCTCACTCAATTCCTACTTTTAGTCTCAGAGACAGATCGAGTTATGCACGTGACGATGGTCGTTCAAGTCTTGGAAGCTTCGAGGAGTTGAGTCCGTTAGTTGGTTAGATTTTGCTATATTTATTTTTGTTGTATATTCTATTTGCAAATCAACTCACTATTGTATATGCATCATCTGAAAGGACGTTCTTGTATATATATTTCAGAGCGGGTTTAGATTAGGGTTAATCTTTGTTTAAAACTTGTAAAACTATTGCTTAAATAGATGTTTTAGATCCAGACTCATTATGTAGTTAATCTCTTGGTTTAGTAAGATGCTAGCTTTTTAGGCGTTACATTATCATACCAACAACCAAACGTGAGGCATGGGAGAAAAATCTAAACATGGACTTAATCTTGGCTAAATTGGATGATCTGAAGGAGAATTGAGAGATTGCACTACAATACATGGTGAACTATCACAACAGGTTATCGCGTGAGTATAACAAGCGAGTCAAAGAACGAAGCTTCCAACCTGGAGACCTAGTACTGCACAAAATACCAAAATACCAAAAGGGATCTGGTGGAAAGCTAGAGAAGGTATGGGAAGGACCATACATTATCAAGAGAATCGTGGGAAAGGGAGAGTACGAACTTATCGACAGTGAAGGACAGAACTTGAATCACAGGCTCGACCACCCATGGAATCTCATGTATATCAAAAAAATATTATCCCTAAGGGATGAGAGGTTGAAGGTTGTGTCAAAGTCAAGAGGGCGAAAGACTTCAAACAATGTAATGTTAAAAACATAATAATAAAGCGAAATATTTCTTCTAAAAATAATTGAACAACATGGCACTCTAAGACCTCTTCAACAGGCTGATAAGGCTCCCAAATACGAGTAGAAGAAAAAGGAAAAAATAAGACCTTATATCAAAAAGGGAAAAATAAGGAAAACATAAGACCCAAATATATTTAAAACCTCTTATTAGGGAGGCTAGGTACCCAATGATGGCGTGCACCCTAGTTCGCGTAATACGCAAGAGGCACAACCATGTAAGACCTTTCGCGCGTCATATTGGGAAAACCCTAGAAAGATGGATCTAGGGAAAAGCAACCCTAGGTACATGAATCGGGGGAAAACATAAGACATGTCCGCTAGAGGCCACTGGCCTAATAACCCAGTGAAATAAGATCTCTGGAAAGGGGTGTAGAAATAGACCAGGGCGTCGAAGTACACGTTTGAACTACGAGTGACTGGGACCAAAGTAGTTAATATCGTGTATCGGTATCGTATCGGTCGTATCGCAAGGAGGATCTTCAACATTAGAGCTAGAGATAGTCTGAGCTTCGCCCTCATTAACAAGAGCAGAGTCACCTGCAACAACTCCAGTCTCCTTCGCATGAGTATCTTGGGGATGTTCACCCTTATCAAGAGAATCATCAGCTTCTTTGCGATCGTCAAAGTCAGAAACTTCTTCATCATCACTAACACGAGCTGGTTCTAAGGCGATACCAAGAAGATGGAACATATCGCAGATAGTCTTGGAAATATCCTCAGACTTAGAATTAAGCTCGCACTGGGCACTTTTCTACATGTTTCACTTAAGCTTGGGGAATTTCGCGTTGATCTTCTTCTTGAATGAGGAATACTCATGGTCGAGCGACTCAAATTTGCCAGAAAGCTCATCGCGCTCCCGAGTAACTTCAGTTAGTCGGTGTAATGAGTTCGAATTCTCACCACGAATCTTTGCTAGATCCCTCAAAGTAACTACAAGAAAACTTGGCTTTAGCGACTATTTTCTTACCAACTGTTGTTGGTGAAATACTTTACTAACTATTACTTGTGACCGAAAACAAACCTGATGGCTAGAAAATTCTTCCCACCAGTTTTTTAGCAACATTGGTAGGTTCAATTCTTTGGTGATGATAATTCAGCAACACGAAAATCATATGTTCCCCTATTAGCTTTTAGTCATCATGTCTCGCCAACCATAAAGTACACCAGAAGCTATACATATCTAGTCACTGGTCTTAGCCACCAGAATATGATCTTGCAAGACATCTGTACCAATCAGCAGATTATTAGCGTTGCTAGCAACTTTCAACCACAGTCTTTTGGCACTAAAGAGTGCTCTAGAGGTTGAATACTTCTAGCCAATAAGTTTAGCCATCAATACCCTTCATTGGTAGAATACTATTCCAATTAACAGATTCGTGGCATCACTATTAGGCTTTAGCATATGTGCTTGCCAACTACATAGTTTACTAGAAGTCAAATACTTTTAGCCACTGGAACTAGCCACCAAATCAATATGTTGGTCGGCACCTATAGCTAATAAGGTCCTTTGATGGTTTGTCACGAGTGGTTACACCTACATTTTGGGCTGGGTCATTATAGCAATCTATTATATAAGCTTAGACAAGATTTTAGCATTTTGATGTGAATTAATTTCTTCTTTTCTTTTATAAGCGAAAAAATAATTATCGACAAAACATAAACAAGTCGATCATTACAATAACGTACAAGAGGTCTTAATACAACACCTAATTTTTAGAAAGAAACAAGCAAAATTACACTAATCAGAGTCTGTAATCCCATTAACAAAAGTGGATTTTGTTCAGTCATGTGTTACCGAGACCAGAATTTCTGCATTACCGAGTCCCTAATTATAATACTTTCATTAAATTATATGTAATTTCATACCCATTTCTACATACAAAAGATTGAATATGTACTAGTCTAAATATTCCAGAATATTAACAAAAGGTTAGGAAAAGTCTTTTCCATAACTCCATCAAACAAAAACTAGTCAAAATATATACAAGGGATCTTACGAGTATGAAGCACATACAAGGGATTGTAACATGAACTCGTTTTCATTTGTTATGGATCGAATCGGTCTGCATGACATTGTACCACAGTTTAGGGGCGTATTGGAGAAGGTTATAAATGTAATTCAAGAGTCAACGCGTTCGAAGTAGTTTTCTTATATCTTATCAACTTAGCTTTGTATTTACTGACTTCAATTTTATTCTGGTGTATGATCTTTCTGGCTTTGAAGAAGACATGTACAATTAAAACATTTATTAATTAATATAAGAGGTTTAGCTTGTTAGATCGAAGGATATTTCATGAAATTGAATGAAATCGATTAACATGCATGAAATCTAACTAAACCCTAAACATGCCATTTGCGATTGTTAAAGAATGTAAATTTTCTCTTAACCAAAATTAATCTGATACTTCAACGGTACAATGTACACTATTTAACTTAAATTTGACTGCAACGACAACTCCAGCAAATACTGTTGAATATTTCAACATCAACGACATACACATCAAAGTAAACCCTATATATCGCACTAAGGTAAAAGAAACCGAGCGACACACGACCCCAAATGATTCTAAAAAATATGATGAGTAACAGACAAGGTTGTGAAACAGTGCTTCATAACACGAGCTCATTTTCATCTTCTACGTATTGGATTGTGAATCGTAGATTCATCATGCACAAACTGTTTCCAGAAAACTCGGTTTCCACGATCGCGGCGGTATACTTCTTAGCAGAGTGCGAGACAATGTCTCGTATTTGAAAACCTAATCCGGTTTCCAGTAAATTATCTGATACGTAATTTCCAGGTAACCATTGCTCTGATACCCAAGTTCCAACGTAACAATCCCTATAATCCATCGTAATTTCATAAATTTCTTCGAAAATATATTTCAACCCAAATTCAAAACAACAAATATCTGAGTGAGGATTTTCCCACACAAGTTGAAAAAATAAAAAATTTTGGAGGGAAACTTTCCCTCCCAATGCTAAAGTGAAAAATATTAGAATGCTTTTGGAGGGAATAAAATTAGGATATCATTTTTTCCACCCAATTTCAAACTAAACTACTGGTTAGATAAATTTCATTTATCTTTTAATAAAGAGGAGGGATCCCTCACATTGTTATTTTCACACTATCTCATACGTTTGGAGACATTTTTCTTAATCAAAATTAAACGGTAACGTATTTGAAAACAATATTTTGGCGATATGTTTGTCTTACAACGATCTACATATCCACAAAAAATGAGCTCATTCCGAAACGTATAACTCCACCATCTACTACTTTGAAAATTGACCATTGAAAGTCGACTAATTTTCAACCGTTAAAATTAAGATTGGTAGATGGTGAAGTTTAGAATTTCGGAATGAGCTCATTTTTTGTGGATATGTAGAGCTTTGTAAGACGAGCATATTCCCAAAATATTAGCTTCAAATACTTTACCGTTTGATTTTGGTTAAGAAAATGTCTCTCAATGTGTGATAGTGTGAAAATAAGAGTGTGAGGGTATCTCCCTCTTTAATAAATCTGTACTTTATTAAATGTGTATTAATTTCAAACTAAATCTTATGTATTTAATTTCAAACTAAACCTGTACTTTATTTAAAAAAAACGCTAGAAATAAATTATCTAGAACTTTCTTTCTCTTCTTAACACTCTTTTCCTTTTAGAAAATCCTCTCACTTCTACATCTCCTCACCATTTTTTTTTCTGGAACTCTCCCCTTTCGGAAACTGCATCGAAGTGTTCTTCTTCCTTTCAAACCCTTTCTGTAGGTGAGTTTGAAGAAACCCTTTATCTTATGTATTAATTTCACTTTTATTAGTTTGATTTTAAGTTTTAGGGTGTATTTGATTTTTAGTTTTAGTTTTAGTTTTTTTTCTCGATTTTTTCTATAAAAAAACCCTTTCTCTTTTCAATTTCAGGGTTTCTTTTTCATCCAGCTAGTTCTGATTTCCGTCTTTGATTCTTCCCTGTTCATTTCCCTCTCGATCATTCCATCTATTTTTTTTGTCTGATTCAAATAGAGAGAAGTTAAAAACCTCATTTTAACGGCTTGTGCAGTAATCATTTGTTAACAACTTCTGATTTTTATTTCATCAAAGAGTAGATTAGCACTTATGGTTTCTGTCTCCATTCGATTTAGACAAATGGTCATTTTTTTTTTTTTGATTTTCTGAAGAAAAAATTAGGGATTTTGTTGGGTCTGCAATTGCATGTGTATTTAAGATCATTTTCTGGTCCGATTTCAACTGTGATGGTCAATCCTGAGTTGGAAAATGAGGATTTCAAAAAAATAAATAAATGAATTTTCTAAAGAAAAAATTAGGGCTTTTGCTAAAATGCAATTGCATGTGTATTTGAGATCATTTTCTGGTCCGATTTCAACTGTGACGGTCAATCCTGAGTTGAAAAATGAGGATTTAAAAAAAAAAATCCTTTGATTTCATAGTGTTGCCTATTTTAGGTTTGATTTTTATTAACGTTATGAATATGTCTGTTTTAAGCTTGTTAAAAACAATCAGAAAGGGTGAATAAGATTTCACCTTTACTACAAGGTTATTGAAATAGGTGTTCTTATTGTGTCAGATCTCTTCATCTATTTTCATTTTTGTTAGATTTTGGAGATTTACTTTTTTATGCTAAGATTTGGTCTAGTTATTATTCTCATTCAATTGATTTATGGGTTTGATTTTTTTCTTCTCCTTGTTGTTTCTATGGGTCAAAAACTGAAATCTTGTAGTGCTGTAATTTTTTCTCAAGTTCGATTTTGATTTTCATGTGATCAATGTTTTTTTTTTTTTTTTTTTTGCTGTAGTCATTACGATGAGAAAACGAGGAGGATTATCACAAAGATCTAGCGGGCAAGTGGATCCCTTGCACAATTCTGTGCCAGAGAGAAGTCCAATTGCAAGACAAAAGCCATCAACAAACGGTAATAAAATATATATACCTTTGTTTCTAACATTTTCTGTTCTACTCTATTCAAAGATCACTGTTGGAATTTGGGGTTTTGTATGGATCAGAAGAAGTGAATATGGTTAAGTATTTCATTCATCTGTTCTTGTTCATGTTGTAGTCACTTATTCATTTTTGTTTTTTCTATAGTTACATTAGGAAGAGCTAGAAGGGGGTTATCAAAAATTTCTGGGCCAACAAACGGTAATTGAATACTCATTTGTTTCACATTTTCTAAGCTTCTTTATGTTGATTTGCTAAATTACGAAGTGGTTAATTGCAGGATGGAAATTAATTCTCAAGGGAGAAAAACAGCAAGTGTACATGGAATAGATCTTCCAAGGGAGCAAGCAAATGGCAGTACTCCAATTAGATACTCCCAACGAAGACTTTGAATTGCTGTTACACCGTTATCTCTTCCATCAAACCGACGGGTAGCTCTAAATGCAGAATCGTGTGATACGTTCCTTAATACTAGGAGGGGACAATGCTTCAAGTTTTATGCGAAACAAGGAAGTTGTACATGACAGAAGGGGGTAGTCACCTGATGTAGACCAACATACTCCCTCACTCTTTAGATCCTTGTCCAGTCCGCGGCAGTTACCTACAGGTGAAAATGCAGCTGGACAACCACATAACGAAGACTAATTGTCTAGCCCATCAATCTCTATATCTCGGTGCAATTCACTACCAAAAAACTTGGGACTTGACACTAGGAAACACCACTGTAGACATCCATCGTAAGGGGCATCAAATAGCCATGACCAGTCCAACCGAGGAGATGCAGTTGCTACCAGAAGGCATTATAGTATGTAATTCTACTTCATTTCTATTTTATCTTTCTTATTGCCTTGTAGTATGTAATGTAACTTCGTGTCTATTTTATCTTAATTATTCATCATCTTAGTTGATTATTATCTGATTTTGGAAATGATGAATTTAAACAGATCCCAGGGATTCAACTAGCCTACCTGAGCTTTGTAAAAGAAAGAAGTTCGGTGATAGTAACCCTGTAATTCTTGTTAATCCCCAGCAGAAATTCGTGGGTTTGCGTATTCGTGAGTTTAGCTAGTCTATTGGTATGTGGGTAAGACAGCGGGAGAACATCCCCCCTCATTACAGCGCGTTTTTTCAAAGACGTGCCTGAAGAGAACGTCCAGAGGGTGATTACGCTTGTGAGGGTAATAAAACAAGATATGTTTCTGTCTTTCTTGTTTTCTGTTTTCGAAGAGTTGATTTGATATCATAACAATAAATTTCCTTGATTCTGTAGGATCACTTCAAACTTGTGCCTGATGATGCCTTAACGTAAAAATTGTTAAGAGAGGATTTTATACAAAGTATACACATTACGGGTTGGAATGTGGCAAGGATTATGACAAGGCACTGGCAAACCCGCCCAAGAACTACACTAATATGGAGGACTGGAAAGCTATGTGCGACGTGTTCAAAGAGGAGGAATTTCAGGTAAATATCATCTCTAGTTAAGATTTCATTATTTCATTAAGTCTAAAACTGCTTAATTAACTTGGAATATTCTTATTGGAGTAACAATCTGAATCCGATCAAGCAAGCAGAGCCAGAAATAGTCAAGTCCTGAAGCATTCTAATGGCCCAACGAGTTTTTCCCAGTCAATGCATAGTAGGTTAAACTTATCATCTTAAACTGTCTGCATTCCTTTTTTTTTAACCGAGTAACTTTCTATGTTCCCGTAGTTCGTATTATGTGTTTCATGATGTACTTATCCAATGTTATGTTTTTATAGGCATTGAACGGAGAACCCACTGATCCAATCACGATGTTTGACGTGACCCATAAGTTTAAGAAGTCTACTGATCCCACTTGTGAAACAATTAAGGTATATTTTTATGTTCTCGTAGAATGAATATTGATTGGTATAATAGGAAGTCTGATTTAGAGCAGCGATAGTCTGTATTGTCCATACAATATTTGTCGTACCACAGTGAACTCGGATTGCTTTTTATATTCTTGTATACCTGTTTTGAAGACTCTTACCTGTGGAAGACTATTACTTGAATTACATATAGGAAATGATTCATGCACTAGACCGAGTAGACGTATAATTAGCATAATCTAATTGCAGAACATCTGCGAAACATGGGCTTGCAGATGAATTTAAGTTTTTTGTAAAACGTACCCTAAAACTTTGTACGAGGAATTCGTGGGTTTGCTCTGAGAAATGTGTATAGGGACTGAATCGTCTTAATTTCAGTATATTTGGATCTTTAGTATGTACATTTTGCTCCGTTAGTTGTTTTGCTATTTGGTGACTTATTTAGTTGATGACTGATGGTAGGGAAAAATGAAAGCAATGAAATAGCAAGTGGAAAGAGGAGAACTTGACATGTCATTGGAAGACATATATCACGCAAACATTCCTTCATCGAGTTCTGGCAGGAAAAGGCGTCGTGACAAGGACAGTTATGTGTGCTATTATTCAAAAACTGAGGAACAACTGCTGAAATGCATGCAAAGCTGGATGCAGCTAACTCTGAAAGAGCAAGACAAGCAATGGAGATTGAATGATTGAAGAAACAGTCTAAAATCAAAGGTATTAAAGTGATACAGCTCTTAAACTAGGTTTTTGTGAGTTTGGGTCGTGAGCTCTTACCAGAAGATGCACTAGATGAGGTAGAGGAAGGTGTTTATGAAAATGTGGATATGGAATATGCTGATGAAGAACGCTTGTGAATGAGGAAGGTGGGCATGGTAACATGGAGGATGATGGGTACATGGAGGAGGATCAACTTTTTGATTGACCAACTCGTGGATGTCAGTGTAAGTACTCACTTAATCGTTCTTGTTTTCACATGAATGTGGTTGAAAAAATATATTATCAAACATAGAACTTACGGTTAGGGATTGAATTTTTTTTGGGATATAAAGTATATATGTTGGAGTCATATATCATATTTTGGGATGAAGTCTTGATGTAAAGTCTAGCTATATCTTTTGAAGTCATATTTTGGGAATGTAAATGTCTGTTGGAGTCATTTTGGGATGTAAATGTCTAGCTCTTTGGACAATGCTAGGATGAAAGTATCTTTTAGAAATATTTTGTATACTGATGATATATATAATTTCTAATTGAACTATTGCTATGTTATCTTTTTTATATTATTGTTTTGAAATTACATGATTTATTAACACAAGGTTAGCTAACTGCGCTGAAAGCACCTGAAGTAACTATTATTGTAGAGGGATGAGGCTTTGAGCGACAACACTAGTGACAGAATTGCTGGTAGTTTAACAGTAAAGTCCTAAAACCTTAATTAACAGATTTTGCAATTAGTGAAACCCTTGACCAACAACACAAAATACCTCAAATAACTGGATCTTACGCTGGAAGAGCTTTTCGTCAACGTCATTAACCAACCCCAAACTTGGTGCGTAGACGCCTTGTCCAGCATAGGAGAAGGCGGTTACACTCTTGAACCAACTGAAGAAATAGCGGTTGTACACCTTGACCATCCTATGAGAAGGCGGTTACACCCTTGAACCAACTGAAGAAATAGCGGTTAGACACCTTGACCATCCTATGAGAAGGCGGTTACACCCTTGAACCAACTGAAGAAACAACGGTTGGAGACCTTGAGCAGCTAGAAATGGTGGTTACACCCTTCAACCAACTGAAAAATGAGAGGCTGAAATTCTAATCCTACCAACAGTATAGAAGCTTAAATTCTTGAGCAACTAAAATTCAGTGGAAGAAACTCTTCTTCGTTGGAATATTTAGTGGTTATAATTCTTAACCGACACCTGCAACAACTAAAACTCAGTGGGTCAAACACTTTAGCTGTTGACGACATTTTTAATTAACCGCCTCTACCAACAATGTATAACTCTTCAGCAACAAACTCTTTTGAGGGTTAAATATTTCAGCAACAAACCTTTACGTACTCTACCAACTATAGTCAGTAGTTACTGGAAAATTGCGCTAGCTAGGACTTGAGTCGCTTCATTGTAGTCGGAAGATATCTGTTCCAGCAACATAGTTGGTACACATCTTTAGCAAATAAGGCTTCACCCACAGAGCATATCGGTTGCCATGTCGGCTGTTATAGAGTTCCAGCCACTCAAAACGGCCCTTTAACAACTGAATCCTGGTAGTCGCTAAAGTCCAATTTTCTTGTAGTTATCTTGAAGTTTATCCTCGAGCTCCTTCTTTTCCCCTTGGAACGACATCTCAGATTCTGCAGATAAATATGGAAAGAGAGTTAAGATAGAGAAACACTGTTGCAAATAAAAATAAGGCAAAGTTAGAAACTGAGGCAGCCTGATGCGACTACCTTCCTTCTGAGAAATGGTCAGTCGAAGAGTGTCCACAATAACCTCTAACATACTAATATGCTTGGCCAGTTCAATTCTCCCATTATCAAGCTCATCCATATATTTATCAAAGTTGTCACCAATTCTACTGTTAATAATGCGAGCGAGAATTTTCTCTTCGCGTGAGATAAGAGATTTATCATCCTCAACTAATCGGTCATGCGAAGCCTTCAGCTGTTGATAATCATTTTTAAGTTTATTCAGATCCACAGCGACTTTAACCTTACTACTAATGATTCTACTGTTCTCACAAGTCAACCTCTTAATCTATCTTTCAAACTCATCGGATCGATTCTTCTGGTCAAGAAAATAATCTCTAATATTTTTACAAGTTCGTTGAAGCTCCACATACGCGTGGCCAAAAGCAGCTTTATTGCTTGTTAAAACGCATTCTTCCTCCATCAGGGTATGATTCTCATCTGTCAGGGTTTGGTTTAGCACGTTATAATTACACAATGATTGCTTAAGATGGGTCACCTGGGATGTGAGATCATCAATCTGATCGCTAAATCCTTGGTTGTCAATTTGCAAATTGTCATTATAGTCCTTCAAGTATGAATACTCACCATTCAGTTGATCCACTTGACTTCTTAAGTCCTCACTCTCATCTTTAGCGTCCTCAACAGCATACTGGAACCTTTCGTTCACGCGCTTGAAATTTATCTCTTTATGTATAGGAATAGCCTAAAGATCAAAAAATTGAAGTACAAGGAAAAAAGAATATGCTTATAAAAGACAACAGGCTCACCTTTTAGTTCCTTGTTCTTCGCGCGAAGCCTAACAGCTTTGTATGACTCAGTAGCAAGGTCAGCTTGGAGTATGGAATTCTCATTTTGAAGTTTGGAAATTTGCTCGCCTTGGTCCTGGACAGTCCGCTCTGACTCGCAGAATTCATCCGCTTGAATCATGTGACGGCGAATTTCCTAAACATCATGAATGAGAATTACGTGACAATTCAACGGGGAAAGAAAGCTATTTAATCACTAAGGAAACAATAACTTACCATAAAGTCAAGGGCGACACGAAGCTTTGAGTCTAAAGCAGAGGCAATATGCGCGTCTAGCCTACCTGTTAGACGGAGATTCGGAGCACAACATTGCCAGAGTATTGCGAACTTGAGTGAAAGAAGAATCGCCGTCGGATGATGAAGAATGACCAAAATCTTGCAAGACTGACTCTGCATACGAATAAATATCACCAAGATCTGGCTTAGTATATCGTGCAACTTCAAGAGTTTTATCACTCGCGCGAGGGATCTCGCCAGTAAGAGTGCCAGCAACTTTGTCGCGATGAAAAGCAGGGGCAGCCAGCTCCTTTGTAGAAGGACGATCAACCCACGACTTCACCACAGGCTCTGTTTTAGTAGAAGACTTTTCAAAGGTAGGAATCGCACCAAGGGAAGTGTCAAGATGAATAGATGCAGAAGGAATGGTCGAAATGGTAAGATTAGAAGTATCCTTCGCGTGGGGGAAGGGAACGCGCGAAGTGATAGCAGATTTCAGTTGTATACTTGTGTCGCCACGAAACTTCTTGCTCTTCGGTCTAGTGAAAGCTTTCTCACGAATATCATCCTTCGCACACCAAAGCAGATAAGAAACAGAGGCAACAATATTGTTTTTTCAAAATTAATAACACGAATTAGTATTTCTTACTTCTTTAGAGTGCAAAGTCTTCCTCTTACGATCGTCCTTTTTCTCCTTCGCCTGAGATAAAGAAACCTTAGGATTCTTAATCGAAATTCGGTTAGTCCATTTCCCCTTTGAATCCGGTTCCTTTTTGGACACGACAGAGGATTTATCAGAAAACTTGGATGGTGATAGACTAAAAGAAAAGTAAAGTATGGGAATATAAGGAAAACGAAGGGAGATCCCCAAGAACAGTAGTAACAGATTCAGTAGCAGAAAAGGAAAATACATAGAATCCACACTTAAAATCAACAACCCCAAAATAAGGTTAACCCAAGGAAAATAAACTTACCTAGAAGAAGAATCCATCGAACGAAGGTATATTCTGTTGGCTAGAAGTGAAGACCGACGGTGAAGAACTATAAACCACGAAGAAAGAAAGAAAGGTGCATAGAAAGAGGAAGATGAAGATGAAGAATTTTTGAAATAAGAGAATTAATGAGAAGAATTCCTATTTCACACTTAATAGGGTAAGCGAACCACTACGGGAAAAACATACTTTGACAACCCTTGACAGGTGTTGTAGTAGACATACGACGACTCGATTCCGTGGGTTGTAGAAGGTCCCCGATTTACTACGACTTCGAGCTAAGAGTCGTAAACGAAGTTGAAGTTCAAGTTTGGACTACCTTGTGGTTCAGTTGTGATTCTCTTTCGATTTTATTTTGGAAGCCTAACACAACTCTTATTTATATTGTAAGACTTTGATTGCACAACCTTTAATTTGTGTAGTAAAATTCTATAACACAACTTCCCTAGTGGTTGTGAATAGCACCATTACTACACTTGTTAGAGTGGTTGAAAAATCTTGCACAACTCTTATTTATATTGTTATACTTTCTTTCACAACCTTTGCCTAGTATAATCATAATTTCGAATACAACATCCTTAAAGGTTGTAATATTTAAAGTAACAACTTCTGTTTTTAGTAGATGAATGTGTAACTACAACCTTTGTTTGGAGTTGTGTGCATAAAATTATTTTGAATTTTTTTTGTAGGGATGAAACCAAATTGCCGAAAGTAATTCACATTCACATTAACCTGCTAGTGTAACACATTTACATTCATTCAATCAAGTTAACCTGCCATTGTTAAACACACACGTTCAAAAAATGGCAGCGATATACATGCTTGTTACCAAAAGTTAAGTTTCATGAACTTTGAAGTCGGCCTGTAGACATGAGCATCATCCACATGATAACGGTGCTGGCTAGGGAGTTTTTGGGGTGGTGCTGACAGGAGCTGCAATAGGTGCTTCAGCCCGCGTTTTCACATCTAGAGGATCAACAAAATCAGCAACGTGTAGCTTTCCACCATTGGTAGGCCATTGCAAATTATTTAAAGCATTTCGAGTCTCCGTGTCTTCCTCCACCGAAGAATACTGCAGAAAGATTCAAAAAGGTTAAGCAGAAGTGTAGGCGCCACCAGCTTTCACTTTGCCGCAGTCTTTGCATCCCCAGATTCCAACAGCCTTCCGCTTCACAGCATACTGCGAGAGTACCAGAACAGATTCACTAACTCGATACTAGAAAGACAGAAAAAAAGATACAGACAAACTGGTTTAAGAAAGCGAAAACAACTTTACCTTTCCATAGAATTCACTAAAGTACTTGGTATGCTGACTGATTTCCATCTTCTTGATTTGCTTATGCTTGTTCTTCATTTCTATCAGCACCTGCTCTTGCAACCACTGCAGAGCCACCACAGGAAACAACACTTCTTGGCCTAGACTGCAACACATTCATTCCCTTTATGCAATCATACACAACAGCAACAATTGAACCCATCTATTATTCTTCATAAATCGACAGCAAACCTCCATTTCAGCAACAACAGATGTTGATAGGTGCCGGAATTTGAGAGAAAAAGAAGATAATATCATTTTCATTATGTAAAATACCAGCATCAGTAAATATAGTTGTGCTTACTGACCATTCACACAATCAAAAACTCAGCTTATAGCTGACAATGTGATTGGCTATAGATATGCACATGTCAACGGGAACTTAATATACAAATTTAGTACTTACAATCCAGAGGAGAACCGTGGATCTACTCCAAATGCTCATTAGTCTTCGCCCAAATGTTGTATCCCTTGCATACCTAAATCTATCAGGATCTGCCCCAAAAATAAAAAAAAGTCAGCTTTCACATATGTGAATCATTGCAACTATGTAGAGATTCAGGATTGAGCTAAATTAGTCCAGGACTCAGAATAATCCAATAACTCACAATGAGTGAACTGATATTCGGCAGATTTAATTTCCTTTTCCCAGTTATTCCATTTCCTCATCTGATATTGGACCAGTACAACAATCAAACTCAATTAGCTAAATTTCACAAGAATTAGTACTGTTACCAACTTTAGCCAAAACATCTTGAGAGTATGTGTACGCCATCTTGAATCCAATATACTTATTTATTACTATGCAAGAGTGAACAAAATAAAAAGAAGTTACCAACCTTTCATCTCTCCCTTAACAATAACTCCGACATCGACTGCAAACACGAAAATGACCAAAATCAGACAGAGAAATAAAACAATTCAACATTACAGGCTAAGCATATAAGGGGAGAAAACAAGAATAAACAGAGCATGGGGCAATATATCCTTTCAAGACTTAAAATCCAAACAATGTATTCACGAATAAACTGATTCCAAAAAAAATTGAAATTCAACTTGAGACCAAGATGAAAATCATGATTCAATTAGCTTTAACCTAACCCAGAGTCCGTTATCCTGATTCAAGAACCCTATTAACACTTTCAGTAACTAATCTGAGAAAATTAAAAACCTCAAAAGAGGGGTAACCTAAATCTCTAAAAACATACTTCAACTCAGATACAAACAAATCTAATCCAAACCCACAGTTTCTATCATGAAACTCCCAGGAACCATTTCAGTTAACCATTTTTATCATTCACTCAAACTCACAAATCCATCTCCAGAGATATCAGTAATCTAGTTAGCAGTAAAGTGGATTTAAACAAAAAAAAAACATACAAATCCCCAATTATAAAAATCCAGGGTATCATTCAATTGAAAACCCGCAAATATACAAAAGAACTAAATCGAATGATTCTTCAATTAAACCCAAAGCAATGGTGCAACAGCAATTTCAAAGATCCGAACTTTAAAATTTATTTTTAGAGAGGAAAATAGAGGAAACCAGTTGAAGAAAAAGAATGATTTAATAAAAATCGAGAAGATATTGAGTAAAAATGTTTTACCCATTTTGCTGTAGAGATGGAGAAACACCTTAATACTGAACCCTGAAATCAGAATTGAAAAAACAAAATCAAAATTGGTACAGATTTGAAAATCATATCTAGGGTCAATTGAGAAAAACAAAAAACAAATTCCAATCTAGAGTTTTAGAGACAGGTTTGTACAATACCTAATTAATCCTTCATTGTGAAACCGACAGTAAAATCAATAAAACATTATTTTTCAGAAATCCTAACAATGGGATCTTAGCAGTCAGAGATCTAAAGCACCATCTCCGCAGTTTCTGGAGTTCACAGAAGCAATACAAACTTTGCTTGCATATTAGATGCTTTTGGTGAGAAAGGTAGAAAATTTTACGGAGTAAACAGAGCAAGATCGAAGGAAAGTAGGTGAAAATTTTAGAGACAGGTTTGAGAGGTTAGAGACGAAGATATGAGAGGAAAGTGAAGAAAGTGTGAGAATTTTTCTTTTGATGTTCTATATACCTATCTTTGAACGGTAGAGATTTCATTTAAAGGATTGTCATACGGATTAGGGATATCTTTGGACGACAGAGATTTGATTTAAGACTATCATACGGATCAAGGAAATTATGTTTTCTTTGTGCTTTCTTTATGTGCTTCCGGGTTGAATTTCAACTAGTCACATAGGTCGTGAAGTAATTTCGACTAGTCATATAGGTCATGAAGTAACTTTAGTTCACACTGGAAGACTCGGGTTAGCAGGATACACCATTGAAATCAATAAATATGAATCTCTTGGTTTTTTCTCTGTGATTTCTTTGTGTTTTCTCTTTGTGTTTTTGTGCTTTCTCTTTTTGCTTCCGGTTTGAATTTCAACTAGTCACATAGGTCATGAAGTAATTTCGACTAGTCATACAGGTCATGAAGTAGCTTCAGTTCACACTTCAAACATAGCATGATATATCATCGACATCGATAACTATGAAGCTCAGAGTCGATTCGAACTTCAAATATGGTATAACGTCATATAAATTATGAACCAAGAAGCTCCGGGACAGTTCTGACTTCAAACTTAGCATGATACATCATCGAAATCGATAAATATGAAGCTCAGTGTCGATTCGAACTTCAAATTCGGTAAAACGACAAACAAACTATGAATCATGAAGCTTCGGGAGGGTTCTGACTTTAAACTTGCCATGATACATCATCGAAATCGATAAATATGAAGCTCAGAGTCAATTCGAACTTCAAATATGGTATAACGACATGGAAACTATGAACTAAGAAGCTCAGGGAGGGTTTTGACTTCA
The DNA here is from genome assembly GCA_023531105.1 of Papaver atlanticum. NCBI lineage: Eukaryota > Viridiplantae > Streptophyta > Magnoliopsida > Ranunculales > Papaveraceae > Papaver > Papaver atlanticum. The sequence goes on along the minus strand of JAJJMB010011222.1, from coordinate 1,901,609 downwards.
AACTTAGCATGATACATCATCGAAATCGATAAATATGAAGCTCAGTGTCGATTCGAACTTCAAATTCGGTATAACGACAAACAAACTATGAATCATGAAGCTTCGATAGGTTTCTGACTTCAAACTTGGCATCATACATCATCGAAATCGATAAATATGAAGCTCAGAGTCGATTCGAACTTCAAATATGGTATAACGACATATAAACTATGAACCAATAAGCTCTATGAGGGTTCTGACTTCAAACGTAACATGATATATCATCAAAATCGATAAATATGAAGCTCAAAGTCGATTCGAACTT
>JAJJMB010011222.1:1846248-1901295 GCA_023531105.1 Papaver atlanticum | reverse complement strand
ATAAATATGAAGCTCAAAGTCGATTCGAACTTCAAATATGGTATAACGGCATAGAAACTATGAACCAAGAAGCTCTAGGAGGGTTCTGACTTCAAACTTAGCATGATACATCATCGAAATCGATAAATATGAAGCTCAGAGTCGATTTGAACTTAGAATATGGTATAACGACATAGAAACCATGAACCAAAAAGCTTTGGGAGGGTTTTGACTTCAAACTTAGCATGATACATCATCGAAATCGATAAATATGAAGCTCAATGTCGATTCGAACTTCAAATTCGGTATACCGACAAACAAACTATGAATCATGAAGCTTCGGGAGGGTTCCGACTTCAAACTTGGCATGATTCTATCGGATATTCCCTGAAATCTTAAATAAACCCCTTTTCGTCAACTATGATACTGAACCTGGATCCAAGCTCTAAACCTTGCCGTGAGTGGACTATTATAACTCGGAAACTTCGTAAGAACGATGAATCCACCCATATATAAGTAAGATTCCATCGAAATATTCCCCAAAAACTTGAACACACCCCTTTTCATCAACTTCGATACTGAACCTGGCTCCGAGATCGAAACCTGGCCGGGAGTGGACTACTATAACCCGGAAACTTTGTAAGAACGATGAATCTACCCATCTACATGTAATATTTCATTGTAGTATTCCCTGAAACCTTAAACAAACTCCTTTTCGCCAACATCGATACTAACCTGGCTCTGAGATCGAAACCTGGCCGGGAGTGGACTATTATAAATCGAAAACATTGTAAGAATGATGAATCCACCCATATATAAGTAAGATTCCATAGGAATATTCCCCAAAACCTTAAACACACCCCTTTTCATCAACTTCGATACTGAACCTGGCTCCGAGATTGAAACCTGGCCGGGAGTTGACTACTATAACTCGGAAACTTTATAAGATTTCATGTAAGATTTCATTGTAATATTCCCCGTAACCTTAAACACACCCCTTTTTGTCAACTTCCATACTGAACCTGGATCCGAGCTCTAAACCTTGTCGCGAGTGGACTATTATAACTCAGAAACTTCGTAAGAACGATGAATCCACACATCTACAAGTAAGATTTCATCAGAATATTCCCCGAAACCTTAAATACACCCATTTTCGTCAACATCGATACTGAACCTGGCTCCGAGCTCGAAACCTGACCTCGAGTGGACTAATATAACTCTAAAACTTCCTAAGAACGATGAATCCTCCCATCTACATGTAAGATTCCATCGGAATATTTCTCGAAACCTTATACACGCCTCTTTTCGTCAATTTCGATAATGAACCTGGCTCCATGCTCGAAACCTGGCCGCGAGTGGACTACTATTAGTCGGAAACATCGTAAGAACGATGTATCCACCCATATATAAGTAAGATTCCATCGGAATATTCCCAAAAACCTTAAACAAACCCTATTCTGGCATATTGTATGCATATCCTGGCTCCGAGGTCGAAACCTGGCCGGGAGTGGACTACTATAAGTTGGAAACTTGGTAAGAACGATGAATCCATCCATTTACAGGTAAGATTCCTTCGGAATATTTCCCAAAACTTTAAACAAACCCTATTTTGGCATATTGTATGCATAACCTGGCTCCGAGATTGAAACATGGCCCTGAGTGGACCATTATAAGCCGAAAACTTGGTAAGAACGATGAATCCATCCATTTACAGGTAAGATTCCTTCGGAATATTCCCCGAAATTTTAAACAAACCTTATTCTTGCATATTGTATGCATAACTTGGCTTTAAATGTGGTTCAAGGGCATACAAACCATGAACCCTCAATGTCCGAAGTGGTTGTCACTCCAAATTTAGTAGGATTTATCATAGAAACTCGTAAAGATGAACCATTTAGAGAAAATAGTTTTTAGCAGAAGTGAGAAAATTTTTAGCAGAAGTGAGAAAAAATTAGCAGAATCGGAGACCAAAATAATTTTTAGCAGAAGCGAGAATTTTTTTTGCAAAAGTGGATAAAATTTAGCGGAAGTGAGAAAAATTTAGCAGAAGTGTTTATACCTCTACGACAACTCTTATAAAGGTTGTGAATATTGATGACAAAAAAAATTAGCAGAAGTGAGAATTTTTTTTAGCAGAAGTGAATAAAATTTAGCAGAAGTGAGAAAAATTTAGCAGAAGTGTTTATACCTCTACGACAACTCTTATAAAGGTTGTCAATGGTGATGACAAAAAATTTAGCAGAAGTGAGAAAAATTTAGCAAAAGTAGGATTTTTTTTGCAGAAGTGAATAAAATTTAGCATAAGTGAGAAAAACTTAGCAGAAGTGTTTATACCTCTACGACAACTCTTATAAAGGTTGTGAATAGTGATGAAAAAAAAAGCACAAAACGACCAATATTGTGAATCCGGAAGGATGGTTGATGACTTGTACTAACACATAGTAGACTTCGATACTGAACCTGGCTCGGAAAATTTTGTCGTAAAATTTTGCAGAAGTGAATTTTTTTTAGCAAAAGTGCATAAAATTTTGCAGAAGTGAAAAAGTTAACCATCCGTTACAAAAATTTAACAGAAGTGCATTGTCATTGTAGAATGTCTGTGAATGTTTACATAGAAGGCTTCGCGCTGTTTGCGGCTCAGTTGACTGAGCCTTATTATTGAACATCATATTTTGTTATTACAACTCTTATAAAGGTCGTCAAAGGTTGACATGAAGTTAGTATAAAAAAAAACCCCACAAACCTTACAGAATTGTGATAGTGTAGGCATGGTTGATGGGTTAGACTAACGCATAGTAGGTTCATGTTCGAATCCCCTTGACACTATTTTTTATTTTCATATTTTGGTTGTCTTCAACAACTCTTATAAAGGTTGTTGTACATTTTCATACAAAAATAACACAAAAACCCCAAACTTGTGAAGTGTAAGGATGGTTGATGCCAACTCTTTTTCTTAAAGAGTTGTCGTTTGTTCTCTTGTCGCAACCCTTTGGTTCTAGGGGTGGGTAGTGATGCCATTCTACAACTCTTCATTTGAAAAAAGTTGTAGAACTCCAGTTGTAGATGTATATTTTTCCTGTAGTGAACCGTCAGAGACGGTTACCAGTCAAAAAGGGGAAGGAAAAACAGACGTGTCAGTTGATGAGAACACCTAGAAACACGTATAAACGGTTACGCGTAAAATACAGAATTTTGTCGGTGGTTTCAAAGAATACTAAACGACGCGATCAATGCGATAACTGATCGATATTCTCACACCACTCTTTCTTCGCAAGAACAGTGCGAGAAAAGGCAAAATGTGTATACGGAAATATCGCATTACCATAATTGGGCGATTCTAGAAGGCTAGACAAGCGCGAAGTCAAAACCCTAATGAGTCACCGTTGAGGTAAGCGATGACGTCATGACAAAACGTAATGTTCACGTGTCAAGTGTGATATCTGGTGCGAAGAAAAAGTTGACTTCCCAATGCCAGCGCAAAAGCATCGCGCGGAGGATCCCGAGATGATAGGCAAAAAGAAGGGCTTTATTAGTTTTCACCCACTATGTAATATCAGTTGTCATCCATATAAGGGTCAAGAGGGCATTGTAAAAGAGGTTGAGATCTTTGTAGTCTAAGTATTACCTTGGAGAGAAAATTGTGTAAGTTGTACAACTAGGGTTTACATATAGCCTCCATTGTAATATCATCATCTTCTTAATAATACTTGAGTTTTTATCTTCTATGAGTTGATTTACTACACAAGATCATAGGGGTGTGGTTATCGGTTTTCCGGTAGCATAGAGAAACCACAACAAGCATACAATTTTGACTTTGTAATGGTCAATCCACAGTACAGTTCGGACTTGAATAGAAAAAGTGTGATTAATGTTGAGGAATTCATTCCATCACACATTCTGTCCTGTACATATCTCATTTTTAGTCTTGCTTTAAACGTACACCAAAATTTCGGAATATATGATAAACCGTTTTTCACATAAAGACCCAATTACACCCGTCTTCTAAAACCTTTGACAACTTCCAGAGCACCAAACAATGACGGAAAACTATATTATTGCGGAACAAGTTTCTAATAAGAAACCTCCACCCTCATTTTCTATAGGCTCTGTTACAATCGAAAGCGCAATCTTAATATTTGTAGTACACAACCAAACACCTTAATATTAACATTGTTATGGTGGAACTCCCTTCAACGGAAAGTCTTAAGCTGAACAAGAGTTAAAAATTCAAAATAGTAAACAGTAAATAAATAATAAAAGTAAATAAATAGTTACCCCTCTTAACTGCCTCTTTGCAATAGTTAAAAATTATGGGATTCCTTATATCGGCTCCCATAATTTTTTGTTTCTCTTTTTGAATAGTCGAATCTCCATTCGGTTCCCCATTTTTTTTTCCCGTTGTAATTATTGGGTTGAGGTACCCCTCTTAAGTATCTCTTTCTTTGCAATGAATTTTCTACTTGGACGATTAAAAAAAAGTAACCGGCCCAAATTATAGACTTTTGAGATTCATGCACCTTGTTTTCTCCAAACTAGTGTGCAGTTCAATAGCCGCACAACCACAAATTGTGTTGTTATGCCACTATTTATTATTAGTACACGCCAATCAAGGGTAAATATTTCATTGTCATAGAAAGGAGCCAAGTAATCATTGCACTGAGATATTTTATTGTCGTAGAAAGGAGCAAGTAATCGTGCATGCACTGAGGTAAGTTTTTTAATGCTTATCACCAGTAAACAACTTTGAGCCAAATGACACCAACTTAAACAAGGAACCCGGATTTGGTTGCTCCTGTGGTGGCAGATGCTTAGGTCCATAAGGTAGAATTTTAAAAACAGATCTCTTGACCACTAATTGGATAAATTAAAGACATTCACTTGCTGAATTCATAGAATTATAACAAACAGCCAAACAAGCAATCATATGGTGACTACAATGATGCCCTCCTCTATTCCAGACCCTTATCCATATTGTATATATAATTTGAGTCCAATTTAGAGAGCTGTGGTTGGAAGCTGAACAAAACTCAAATTCTAGAACTTTTGGCCCTACTTGAGAAAATATAGACCAATAAAATTCATGGGTTTTGAGATCTTTTCGGTGTTTTTTGCAGCACACGAAATGGGTACCTTCCCAAAATAATACAAAAGCCTAATCTAATATCTCCCTCGCGTCTTTCCGCCTCTCTACTCTTTTCTCTCTCGAAACCCTAAATAATAATAAGACTACTGTTTCGCCCGTGCTTTGCACGCGCCCAAATTCATCATCCCAATGTAAAATACAGACATATAGTGAGTGCCAAAGGGAGTGAGTAAGGCCGATACCCCGTGTCTGAAATTTCAATATTTTCCTCGTGGTATTTTTTTTGCGAGTTAGAGCGTAGTTAGACTGGTGATAAGTACAATGAGCCGGTGAGGAAATTTCAATATTTTCCTCGTGGTATTTTTTTGCGAGTTAGAGTGTAGTTAAACCTATGCAAGATTAGACCAATTTTTTTTTTAGTCTGGACACTGGTTCTATAAACGAAAGTCCAGGGCTAACAACGATCTGCAGTTGGATCCTCATAGATGAGATGATCGTTGATAGAGCAACCGCTCTCTTTTACGCTAAGACTATGAAAATATGACTGGGAAACTACATATAATTGTAGGCATCTTTTACTTTGTCAATCATGAGGTGTTCATCGATCATTATCTGACAACAAAGGAAGCGTACGAGGGGTGAGGATATGTCAAGTGGCCCGTATTCGATAGGTTGCAAAGAAGGCAATCCTACCTCTCTTATTCCAGCCTCTACAATTTTAAGAGACTATACGCGTCATAAAATAGTCCAAACAGAAATTTACATGTCATATAAGAGAGGTGACTTAATAAAGCAGGAAAGTGTAGAAAAAAAGTTAAGAAATTTCTTACATCTGAGCATAACCCTATTGTACACCATCCTTTTTTTTAATCAAAACTTTTAACTTATCTCGCCTCGTTCTTCTTGACGCAGCTCCGCATTCAGGATTACAGTTACAATAGAATGAAAGCAGCGAGAATCATAACGAAAGGTCAAATAAAAGTGACACTAAATTACAGAAGTGTACAACCTTGTACTAACTGTAGGTAACAGTAGGATGAGAGCATTTAGTTTTATCTCTACTCTTCAAGCACAAACCGAGCAAGTACTCTGGTATAAGGTTTTCATCCATGTTGGATACCGGTATACCCTTAAATTATGCAAATAACAAAGCAAAAAGTAAACAACACTTTGTTTCATAGAGCAATGGATTTTCTATAAAGTTGAGTAAATTTCGGTGTGTACTTGATAGGTTGGATCCCTTGCAAAAATCTATTCAATATTAATCTTGATACGGTATGACATGCATTCTATTGCAATTTATATTTCAATTTTTCTCTTACCCTATCAACACCCATTATCGTCAGCTAACCATAGGAGATAGCGGATATAGTTGTCTCGTTGATGATTCTTGCTACTCTTTATCCAGAAATCACACCAACATCCTTAGTAACATGTCTCTGAGCGTCATTAAAATGTGAAGTGGAACAAAGGAACTTACAATCATAAAGATTTAACTTAAGTTCCAATAATAAGAACTCCAGAGCGAAATTGGAACTGATTTAAATGTTTTTAATCCCACAAAAACAAAAGAACTTTCAAGCAGGCATTACCAGGCAAATTTTTTCCACAAGCTCGTCCAGTACCATCGATCATCCCATTCCCATCGTTAAGTTACACTTTGTCCATTCACCTCATAGGTTTATAATCATGATGGTTCAGCTGCCCAAAAAATTGTATTACGCGTGACAAAGAAAGATATGTACTATATGTAGTAACCAAATAAGAAATGCATAATATTTTGTTTACCTTGCATTTACTATCACCATCTCCCTCTTGGGAAGATTTCCTGTTTGCCACGCAGTACTGGACCTTGGTGAACTTGTTGAACTACATAACATCTTTAGAATGCATGATTATGTAGTTTCCATATGGTGTTGCAACAGTGAATCTCACAATTAGTGAACAACATTTCTTTTAGTAGAACAGGTTCAAATCTACGCATGCCTGCTATTGGCACTTTAGCCTGCATTTGAGTATTCTGTGGTACACACAGCGATTACTTTAGCATGGTTAATCAAAAAATAGTGGGAGTTCGTAAATAATAGCGTTTAGACATGTAGTACATACCTTTCATGCATATGCAGACAATATACTTCATATCCCCCGTGGCATGCATATAGAGGCACAGTTTTACTTCTAGGATCTAAGAACTATAGCTCTATCTGCAAACATATAATAGTTGAAAGTTAAGAAGACAATAACATCATTATTGAATATCTAAGATTAAAACCAATCCAAAAAATAATAATCTATGATTAATACTGAAACTTTTGAAACATAAAACACTTGCTTGTGTGCCAGAAATTGATGTTGCAACTTCATTCTAAACAACTATAGACAATGATTTCTATCTTGTGGTTCCCTTTATATAACCATGGTGATGATTAGATAATTTCACAATTTTAAAAATAATCAGTAGCCTTATGTGTGGAAAAGTGAAAAGGAATATACCAGATGATACTGCTGAAGCAGTGTTAACCTTTAAGAGACCTTTAGAAGAGGTAAGGGAAACGTTATTTTCTTGAGAAGTGTTTATCGTAGCTGCAACATTCTCGCCTAAGCTTTTATAAAAGTTGTTGGGGAAACACAAACGTAGCTATAAATAGAAGATGAGGTGGATCGCCCAATACCAACGAATCATCTTCTACCGATGCTTCAGGAAAAAGACCACCACCAACACAAAGGTGCGCGTCTTTTGTCGACCCTGACTGATCAATAGATTCATCTTTTCCACTTTGAGATGTTTCAAGATATCATCCGCAAGGAAATGCATATGGATTAATCCACTAAAGAGGTTCTTCTTCTATATCCATGACTTAATTGAACCGCAGTCGAAAATAATAAAATACAACATCATAATCATAACAATAACCAAACACACACATATAGTATCAAAGAAAAAAAAGAGTAAGCCAATAAGAAATAACAACATGCAAATAATCAAACACATACCAAAAACTTGGAGTTATGTTTATTTACCTGGATATTGTAAACTTCAAGTGATCGATTCTCTGAAGCCTCCAAAAGAATAAAAAATAAAAGTAACTTCAAGAGATTGATCCCGTTATAAAGAATAGCCACAAAATAAACCGATATAACAAACCCTTTGAGATTTATGTTTTCTTGCAGTAAAAAAAAAACAGGAAAAAGGAACAACTTTATTGATTATTATTAGTACATCTTCCCTGTTAAATGTTTGCATAACCTTAATGTTCTGCTTGGTGCGTCTAATTATAACTTCGATTGTATAATCAGCTGAACATATTTATTGATTTTACTTTCTAATTGATGCAGACAATCAAAAACACCAGTCAATTCAAGGGCAAGGGACTGGAAGATGCAGAGAAGTTGCAGAATTTATTCGATGGGAAGTTCTCTACTGGAGTTAATAGGGATACGCCTGGAAGAATGGAACCGCCTTGTTCAGGTGGAAATTCTGCAACTAATGGATTCGAATCTCGTACAAGTCATGGAAAAGAACAAAATCATGAGGATGACAATGAGGTTGATTCTAGTCTCAATGCAAAGGGGAGTGGCAGGAAAAGGAAGAAGGAAATGGAAGAAGCATCAAGTGATCTGTTAACTGAGAAAGTTTGTTCTATTGTAACATCGATGGAAACTCATCTTCAACATAAGAAACTTGCTTTATAAAAGGATAACGCAGCCGAATTCATGAAAACTTTGGATAATTTACTTGAGACTGATTGCATCACAATGGATGAGTATTTGAGCATAAGTCTAAAAGCTTCAGAGATGCCTGGTTGGCAGAAATTGTTTGTCAGTTTGAAAAGCGATGAGCTTCGTGTTGCCTTTGTACACAAACTTTTAAAAGAACGTTGAGAAATCTTGAATACTCATCCATTGAGGTGTTGAGAAATTAAGAAATAGTTAGTCTGGACCTAGTAGTTCCTACATGGTTCATAACGGTATAAAGGACTAGCATGGTCATATATGTCCTTCCCAAAATAACTGTTTTCAACATATCTCCCTGGTTCTTGTAGTGGGAGGCCAAGAGCCTGACGGCTGTATATAAACCAATAACTTCAGTACTAGGTATAAAGACTATGTACCTACAAACATAAAATGTAGATGTAACTATAGTGATCAATTGAATGGTGCAATTTAGAGGCATTTTCTTATATAGATTTAAAATTATGTACTTTGGATTGGAACATCATGAGCTACTGCTTGGTACTCATTTTATTATATAGGTTTGTGAATGAATGCTTGTATTGTATTGAAATTGAGTTTGCTGGATTCTTTAAAGTATATGTGCAATTGGGTATTGGGTATTGTTTGAGTACAACAATCTCTACTAAATATTGTATTGAAATTGAGTTTCTTTCATCTACTTGGTCTTTTCAGGAAAATGAAAACCTTATTATCTCAACTAGTAGTTTTATGTTTGTTAGTGAAGAAACTTAGAAAGGCTAAACGGCGTATATGCCCGAAGTACAAAAAGTCAATTTTAACGGGAAAGGCTTTCACCCAAGACTTGTTAGATGGAAATCCGAGAAATATGTACAACCTATTGAGAATGAGTAAGGTTCCTTTTACCCTATTATGCAATGAATTCTGAGCCAAAGGACTTTTAGAGGATAGTAAATATATAGAAGTAGAGGAGAAGATGGCAATGTTTTTATACACAATTGGGCACAACTGTAGGAATCGTGTAATTTTATATCACTTTCAACATTCGGGTGAAACAGTTAGTAAGTATTTTCATGAAGTGTTGACTGCTATGAAGATTTGGTCTGCTGAAGTTTTAGTTCCTCCACCTAATGTATTTGACAAGCCAGCTATAACTAAAAGGCATAAACGTCTCAGAGAAGGTGCTTTCAAAGGTGTTGTTGGTGCATTGGATGGCACTCTAATTAGTGCGAGCATTCCAGTCGAAAAGCAAACACCGTATAGAGGAAGGGGAAGAGGAAAATGTACCAAGAACGTGCTTGCGTTATGTGATTGGGACATGTACTTTTTGTATGTAGTGGTTGGATGGGAAGGCACTGCTCATGACTCGAGAATGTTGACCGAGGCAGTGCGTGATCCATCTTTCAAGTTTCCTTTACCTCCACCAAGTAATATCTCTATTTTAAGTCCCATTTTTCTGCATTGGGTTTGTTTTCTTTATACAATTTTATTTAGATTCTTGTGCACTGCGTTCTTATATATTTGAATTATAATGCTCGGCGTGGAAAAGTAATATGTTGGTTATTCTCATAAGTCAATAGCTTTACCTGTAGGAGATTACGAGGCATATCTTATGGCTACATTAGGTGGTTGGTTGGTATAGGGTCTTATCCATTTAGCTTTATGTAAAAGAAATTGTAATCTCGACTTATCCATCCAGTGCACTTTTCAGCTTGCTTTATTCCTATCTGTGTAGGCACTATTGTGCTGTTGAATTTTTAATATCAATATTGTGGTGTTTAGTATTTGTAACAATTGAAATCTGGAGACCCTAGTTTGAATTCAATAAACATTACATTAGCCATGCCATGAATAAGTTAATATGAGGGTGTGAAGTCCTGGTTCCCCTCTTTTGCCACATAATATTGCTCAATGTAGTTGACAGGGATTCTTGTTTTACACTTTAGTCATTCGCATTGTCATACCTTATTGATTTACATTTCGGTTTCATTTTTCTTTCCTTACCTTGGACTAGCATATATGTTACCTCTTGCTGCAGTTTCATTAGCATGACTTCATAATGTTTTTGTTGAAAATTTGCAGACAAATACTATCTATGTGATGCTGCGTACTCTCATACAAAGGGGTTTATGTGTCCGTATCGCAACATAAGGTATTGGATAGGTGATTACCGAAGAGTACCTCCAACGGCAAAAGAAGAGAAGTTTAATCAAGCCCATGCTCGATTGAGGAATGTGATTGAGAGAGCATTCTGGGTATTGAAAGTAAGATTTCCCGTCTTAAGTAAAATGCCTTCTTACTCATTTGAGACGCAAAGAGATATCGTCATTGCTTGCATGTCAATACATAACTTTCTACGTCGTAATGCATTGGATGATTGGCTATTTAAAGAATATGAGAATGAGAGAATATGAGAATGAGACATTTGATATGAATGAGACACGGGTGGAAGTGGAAGTGGAAGCGGAAACGGATGAAAATGCACCTCGTTTGTTTGGACGACAAGAGCAGATATATATGAACAACTTACGTGATGAGATAGCTAGTCTCCTTTAGATTTTGTTGCTTCTTTTATGTTTGTAGGAATGAAATATTTAGATTTTATTGTTTTGTAATGTTTAATTTCATTAAAAGGGGAAGTTGTTTAGACTGGAATGGAACAATTTGTGATGTTTCAGTAGTGATAAATGTTATGGTTTGAAATGTGCACAACGGCATTTTCTGTCCAAAAAAATCCAGTCAACTGAGTCAGGTCTGACTCACAAAACAAACATATTTTCTGACTCAGACCTTAGTAATTAAGATCCAGATGAGTCAGGTGATTTCACTCAGATCCAGGCGACTCAGATGAGTCAGCTGCAAACAAACAAGGTGTAGATGCGGAAAATAAAAGCAGAGGAAGTTTATATACCAAAGGACTCCATCCTGAAAAACAGAAAACACTTAGAGAAAAATAAAGCTTGTCTAAACGTATCCCATAAAACACCACAAAAACCGCCCCCTCTCACATTCCAAATATAGTGGGGCCCAAAAGTGGAACCCCTTGGTAAATCTCAGGGATATGGGGGGCCGCCCTCTTGTGAGGGGGCGGTTTTTACATTGTTTCAAGAGGCGGTACGTGTAGAAGCTCTAAACGAGAAACGAAATTCATAATGTGATCTCCCCTTTTCGTATTACGTGTACGTAAAAATAAATCATTCATTTATATGAGTCCTGATTCACTTCACTTGCTATACAGTAATTCTAACTACATACAGACAAACCAGCAATCACATGGGTCATGACTACAACGATGATGCTCGTCTAATTGAAATTCTTGTCTATATTACCATGTATATAGATGGATCTGTTGTGTGCACTTAGCAGACCCCGTGAACTTTTCTCGCAGTTCATGATGACAAGCTCATCGGATCAAGTTCGACTCCTTGAATGCTATCAGAACTGGATGATTGAACAACAACTTCTTCTTCAAGAGCTCTTACAAGTGCACAACCAAAAGCCAGACGACGAGCAAGAACTTTGTTGTATCATCGAAAAACTCGTCAAACACTTTCAAGAGTATACTAATAGAAGAGCCCATCTTTCAATAGACGAAGCTTCATCATTTTTCTCACCTACGTGGTGTACTTCCATGGAGAATTCTTGCCTATGGTTTGGGGGTTGCAGACCTTCGTTATTGATCCAACTCGTTCACTCGCTCTGTGGTTCTCAACTTGAGTCACAACTCAGTGAGCACTTACAAGGCGTGAGAAGAGGCAACATACGCGAGTTATCAGCAGATCAACTGAGTCTTGTTAGTGAGTTACAGTGTAGTACAATTCTAGAAGAAGAGACACTTTCAAAGAGGATGGCTAGTTTACAAGAGAATATAGCTGATTGTCCACTCACTATGCTTGCAAACAACTCGAACGATTCAGATACTGAGTCCCATATTGCGCAAGTGGAACAGGCTTTAGATTCACATTCTGAAGATCTGGCTAGTATACTAATTGACTCAGACAAACTGAGGATGAATACTTTGAAAGAACTTATACGCCTCTTCACACCATTACAAGCGGTGGAATTTCTGATTGTTGGAAAGGAACTTCATCTCTGTATGCATCATTGGGGCCAAATAAGTGATCACCGGCATGGAAGAACATAGTGGAAAGGCCGTTTTTCTTTAGGCATGTTCAGTTTCACTAGAAGAAGAAAACCCGCATTGTTTTCTGCTTCAGCAAGTGCGTGTAGGTTTTGTGTTTTGCGGAGTCGCAGCACTGCTGCAGAGCTTGTATCTTGACGTAGGAAACAAATAAATAAAAGCAGAGGTATTTATATACGATATTGTGTCGTGTCAAATACATAGAAATATCCACAGAGCAAACAAGAACCAAACTGAAAACAGTAAAAAAATAAAGACAACAACAAAGCTTGTTCTATAGAAATAGAACAAGCTTCCCAAATCAAGCATACATTCTTTATTTTGATGAGAAAATAGCATTACAAGATTTTGCTAATCAATCAAAAAGGTTCCAACTTCACAGATAACAATATCCAGCATCAGGTACTAAACCTATATTGCCAGTTTCACTGTCCAAGTATCATTGGTAGTCAAAAATTCTTACAATATTTTCAATTATTCGCTTGCTACTGCTGAGGCTACTGATGGCAGGCCAGTCTATTGCGGAGATATATTTTACAAGGCACTGGCTTAGGTCAGTAGGCAAAATGGACATGCCTCATTCACAGTCTTATCCAGATTACAGTAAATATTTTCAACTAAGATTAATTGAAGGGGGGAAAAAATTGCAGATTTTCTCGAAAGAGGCTTGAGCGACTCATAGTGCAAAACAATACATAAACTGCTTAGAAAGTAACAGTCAGCGCTGAAATCACTGCCATTCTTTTTTATTTGGGCTAACTGCTCAGAAACCTTCGAAAAATAAATTAAATTATTTGCTGTTTCCAGTGTATTTGCCCTTCTTTTCTAATGCACGTTATTAGAATTAAAAGGAGGACACTTCCCACCCTAATTAAAGAAAGAACTTACATCTTACTACAATTTATTTTTTACCTTCATTTCCTCTGGAGTTCAGTAGCAACAACGAAGTGGTTGCCATCTGTATCGCTATCGTTATACTTATGGTACCCAATGAGAAGACAAAATTCATGATGTGATTTCCCTTTTCTTATTATGTGTACTTAAATATCAATCGTTTATTATTACTGAGTCTTGATCCACTTTGTAGCCACCCATTTTTGTCCAACTACCACCGGACAACTCCCATGAAGTGACATCTGCACAAATATGGAAGTGAAAATTGAATAGAAGCAGTGCTGCAGAAAAAGAACATAAAAACCAAAGAAAAGTGAAAGAGAAAAAAGACACTTGAACCTGTGCAGAGTTGAATACCTGATCAATCGTGCCATTTGGATATAACGAATAAAAGAGCAGGCCATCCCCTCTACGAGGCTTCACTTTTAAGCCAATACATTTTTCATAGTCATAGCCGATATTCATATTCGAACCATTCTGCATTTCAACAAGTAAGAATCTTTAAGTCCCTTACTGGGAAAAGTAAAATAAAAGCTGCTTAATTATCTTACCTCGTATGGGAACATTGTTTCACCACCTTCTTCCACATCAGAGAGATATAACAGGAACGACGCTATCTGCATGAAAAAATTATGTTTGAGTTGACGATTCTCACCACCAAAAGCATCTCATTTTCATTTATAGAAAAGAACGAGTCTTTAAGAGACTAAGTCTGAGCTAACGGTTCTCACAAAAAATGCATCTCATTGGTTTAAATTAAGAGTCTAAATTGATTCCTGGACATTCTAGTGAATGGTCAAAGTCTAGATATCATGCTAATGATATTGGAATAATGTACATAAAGTTTGCTTGTCAAAATGCTCAGAAGTAAAAAACGCCAATCTCGCTTTTCGTTTTCCCCATTAGCCTTTAATGTAAAGGATTAACCTTTAATTCAAGCAGTTACTAATGTAGGTTATACATGCTTAACATTCAAGAATTTACAATAAACTATGAAGCTGCTACCAAGTAAACACCATCATATTCTAATTATCAAAAGAAAGAAATTAACACCTTCCTGCTCTAGGAAAAAAAACTAATAGGGAAGTAATAGAAATTAGATATGTGAAACAGAGTGAATAAATACCCTTTGGCTCCTTTGTGGTCCATACTCAGTTGGGTTGAATGAATCATGATGAGACAAATATTTCTGTCCAATCTCATAGCGCAGAACATTGAATGCCTACAACATGGTGATATCCTCGAATTACTCAGAGTACTTCAAAATTCTCAAAAATAAAAGGTAACTAATACAAAATATATCAGAAATCTTATTATGATAACAAGACACTACTATATTACCAATCTGTTTAATCGATTATCAATAATTCAGGATTGTACTACATGAAGCGTAATGTGATCTTTATATATGCTCTAAGCAACCAGAAAATATTAATTACAGAAGGGAATGTATATTCCAGGATTACCTCCCCGTGGCTCCTCGGAAGCATTGTAGCCCTTGCTATTTTTTCCTCAATCTGGGCCAAGGTTCCAGTTGAGTCGCTATACGCACTGAGAAATGTGCCTGAACTGTCAGGGAGAAATGTGATACCAGAGTTTAATTTAAGAAATGCAGCAAGACATTCTATAAGAAATGCTTTTAGTCATTAAGCTGACAATTGTAAAGGCAACACTAGATATAACAGTAAAAAGTACAATAATCAACTGTTTGAACCTAAGATATACAAGAACAAAACTGAACCTAGCAGTGAACACCTTAGAGATTTAACAGATAAAATAAGCATGCAATGTGGCGGCCTTGGTTGTTAACTTAAGTAGTTCGAACAATTAACAAAATGGCTTTCAGAAACTAACTTTGAGAACGAGGGAGATCTTCGACAGAAACACTATACTTTACGACCAAAATTGCCTAAAATCGGTAATCTACTCTCATTTTCTTCCAACGATGAAATATCAGACAGTACACCAAATCAAATTTCTCTAGGAATTAACCAATTCCATAAGATTAACTTGACATATGTGTAACGTCTCACATTGCCTAGAGAGGGGAGTCTATTCAGTCCATTAGACCCAGCTTGGACTAAACACTCTGCCTAGGCCTCCTCCTTACAGGAGAGATGGAGATGGCCTTTGGTCCAAGTCTCTAGTCAGAGTAGAACCCCATTCCAAGATTACACGATGGCCAATGCCAAAAAAGGGTATAGTGTTGGTGGACATGGGGTTTCTACTCTCTCGCAGAATGGTATCAGGGCAAGAAATTTTTGTCTATAGGGGTCAGACTGTAATCTCCCACATTGCCTAGTGGGGCATATTAGTTCGGTCGTCTGGGTCTGGCTTGGACTTCACATGTTTCTTAAGCCTTTTAGGGAGAGTTTAGACACAGGTTTCTGACGGTGCTCTCACCAGAGAACTGCCCTGTACCATTAAGCTGGGACATATTGATGGATATGAGGGTCCGACTGAGACAATATGATATCCTTTCTTCCATGCAGCTGCTTTAATGAACCTTCAAGTTTAATGTACAAGTGCCAAAAAGAAAATAGTTACCTTGTTCTTACTCCCTTGGTGTTGTCAGCAGTTTCCCCCTTCCTAAAAGCCAAGCCTGATGGTCTAAGATTTGCCTTGGCCTTTTTAATTATGTTGTCACATTGTTCTACAGTTGCAAAACCAGGATAGTAAACTGCACGAGGTTTCCAGCTCAAAACCTGCAATGTGTATTGGAAGTTAAGTACTCAAATCGAAACATGTGAGGCAATGCTTATGCAAAATTGCAACTAAAATTTGATGCAAGAAGATAAGACAAGAGGACTACAACCAGCTTATGAAACTAGTTCAAAATGTCAAAAACAACAAAATAAGATGATAATAAATTACCTGAAAAGGAATGGAAGTAACATAAGAATCCCCAGTATCTCCATTAGGAATTGATTCAAACACTTTATCCTCTCTTTTTTCTTCTACTACAGATTCATCAAGTATCCTAGATTTAGGTACAACTTCATCAATATCCTGGAACTTATTTACAAACAAAATTAAAATTAGCAACACCCCCCAGTAAATTTAATCCAAAAAAAAGAAAAGTAATTTAAGAAACTTACTTGAGAAAGGAGAACGGATCCAAAGAAACCAGCAAGGAAAAAAAGAGTGCATGAAAGTAAAACAATGGGTAATTCTAGCTTTGTTCTGAATAATCTCCCTCTATTCCTTACTTTCATTCTTCAACCAAATTAGACTTTCCGATCTCCTCCTCTCTGTCTCACTTTTCTTCTGTCGAGCTTGGGAGATTGATGAGATTCAGGTCAACTCAAGCTAAAATCACAACCGCGGGAGTTATGTTTTTTTTTTCTTCTTATTTTTAAATAAGGTGGGAAGCACAATTTTAGTACTCATTCTAAACAAAAATGAACTTAAAAATAATATCATGGGATTAATAAATTATTACTGCTACTAAGATTCATGAACAGAGGGTGATCTTTTGTTTACCAACGGACAACTCGAATCAACTGACTAGTGTAAGAGGGAGGGACTTTGTCATTTACCAAACAACTTGTGATTTTCGAGACAAAATCAAGATTGCTAAAGGGGAGTAATCAATTTGCTTGGAGGTTATTAAAATACAAATAAGACAAAATGGCCTCAAAGCATTAGATTGGTAATCCCCTATCAAATTGATAAACCCTATAGCAATTTGAGGAATAGCGTATAAAAAATGCCTGTTTCTTAATTTGGGTTTGTGGGTGAGGTGAGATTTGGTGATTATGGATCTAAGAAAGCTTAAGTTTTACCCACCACTACCATCTACACCTAGAGATATATTTATTCCACCCTGATTTAGAGCTCAGTGAACAAGACTTGCCACCATGAGATCAGTAGCACTAATGAAGTGGTGGGTGGGGAGGATTCTTAATTGGATTTTAACTTTCTTATCTCATTAATCACGTTTGCAAATGCTTATGGGTTAGTCAAATAAGATTTCAAATGATTTTCAGAGAGTTTTCAAATCCACTGTTAGTCCATTGAGACTTTTGGTGAGTCTCCTAATGTCTCTTCTCTGGAACTCCATGTTATTGGATTAGGATTTCATAAGAGTCACTCCAACATCCATGTTATTCGAATGAGAATTGAAAGTCATTGATTTATTGTTTTCAGAGATTTGGAGAGACTTTTCTAGAAAAATAGGCGTGATAAAAATCTCTCCTCAAGAGGTGATATTTCTAGAGACTTGTAAACTTGGGGAATATTTGTTTTTGAGAGTAAGACCTTTTTTTTTTTTTTTGTGAGTTGATGACAAAGTAACAGGCCGTTTACGGAGTAAAATTGTGGCGAGATTGCATAGAAAATAAAATGAATGTGGGATGAGTGAAATTAAAAAAAAAAAAATGAAAACATAGGCATAAGGCAACAACAAGATTTATTTTGACAATGAACACGTATTTTACCAGGTATTCATGGTACTTTTATTTAGATTATAACGTGCATAATAAAGTAACCGGTAGATGTTTTGAAGTTTTGATCAGATATTATACATTTTTGTCTCTACAAATCACAAAGACTCTTTACGAATATCAATTTTTTGTCTCTACAAGTCACAAAGACTCTCTAATATACTCTCAGAGAATCACTAGAAATCTCTATATTTTTAGAGAATCTCCGGGAGTCACTCCAATAAAAAATCTATGAAAGCCTATATAAATCTCAATTGACTACATCCTTGTAAATTTCAGAAACTCGGAATATGTTGATGGCAATCAGATCCACCTATGAGTATATATTCAGATTCTCCATATACTAGGTACATCACATTTAGGACTGTTGGGTTAGTTATAATTTTCTAGGTGAAGAACATTTTTTAGGGGGTAAATAAAGAGCACACTGTACAGTTCACTTCACACACAGACACAGTTGACATATTATTAATCAGCCCCCTAAAAGATGCTCTGTTAGCATCATTTACAGAGAAGCGCAAAAAACACTAGTCAATCTTTTTGTAAAACAATTTGGCTAAAATTTATAATTCGAAATCCTCAAACTCTTACCAGAATTAGAGATGGATGAAGTTAAGCAGACACCCAATTACACACATAGCGCACACAACTTTAGAAGGATACACAAGGTGCACACACAAAGAACCGTGCAAAGTAAACAAACAGGCACACGTCACAACCTCTACCCTTCGCTCATTCACTGCCAGCCACAGAAAAATAAATACAAAATGGAAAAATCTACCTTCTAAAAATTTGGATAATATTCACAAAAGAAAAAGAAATTATATATTTGGGCCCTATAATATTTTCCTCCACGTAAAAGTCTGTAATGCTTCCAAATCCAGAGATCATTTCAAACCATATATTTATATACTGATCCTTTTAAGTCTAAAGCCTCTTCTTTTTAACTTCATCAACAACATAAAAGAAAGAGCTACCTAAATAAACACTCTGTTAACAATACATTTAGTGTATGAAGGGGAAATAGAGATGCTTAGACTGCATACTGCTTGCAGTCTGCAGGTCCCTAGTGTCAGACAACCAAAGACTAGTGGAAGCAACTCTGCTGGCCCTAAGTGGGGATTATTAGGAAGTGGTCGGCAGTTTCAGTTGCGGCCGTTGCAGGTCAAGGCCTTGAGAGATGAAACCAATAATGGAAGAGGAAGCAACGGTGGTGCGAGTGGTTTCACTGGACGAAACTGGGATCCAGGGTTGGAAATTGGAGTCCCCTTCGACCAAAGACCGGTATGTAGTACACAACTTAGTAACTTACTCTAAGAACCATTTTGTTTCCCCAGAAATGTGCAGTTGTTAGTATATCATGCATTTTATATATCATTTTGTTTGGTTGTTGGTTACATTAACAGGTAAATGAATACTCATCTCTCAAAGAAGGACCGATATATTCATGGGGAGAACTGAGTCCAGGCTCTTTTTTCATACGTATTGGAACACTCTGGCTGATCACCTTCACGGTTCTGGGTGTGCCAATCGCAGCAGCAAGCTTTAATCCCTCCAGGGTAAGCTGATAAAACCTGAAAAGTTCCCGCAATTAAAATTTGCATATCAAAAAAATGGCATCCACATGTATGGTTATTACATTGAATATCTAAATTAGATTTAAGAAAAAGAACAATTTCTCACTCTAACAGGCCAAAGACTCAGAATAATGTACAGCGCTATTAAACAAAGAATAGCATGTATCAGATTAAAAAATTATATAGCAACCTGCTTCTGCTCTAGATGGTAATCCGGCCATTAACCGGATTGTCCTAATCAAAATATGACATTTTTTCTTCTATCATAACAATTATTTGTTTTGGAACCTTGCAGGAGCCTCTAAAATTTGCACTAGCTGCTGGAATTGGAACTCTATTTCTGGTGTCACTAGTCGTTCTGAGGATATACTTGGTATGTTTTGCCTTGTGGCATTTTCATCTATTACTCACATACTTTACATGCATATTTCTAAATGCAATAACATATTGAACACCATACAGTGTTCTCAACACTTTGGAGCTCTTGGTTTCAAAAGAAAAAAAGAAAGAAAGATGAAATGGTTGTTTGGAGCCATACATGGTCATTTAAGCTATCCTTTATCTTCGCAGTGATCCTAAAACTCATTTATTGAATGCTTAACATGGTGGTTTTGAACCAAATTTTGAACTACTTGTGTTGTTTATAATGCAGGGCTGGAGTTATGTTGGGGATAGACTTCTGTCAGCAGTTGTGCCCTATGAAGAGAGTGGATGGTATGATGGACAGATGTATGTAAAGCCACCAGAGGTTAGTTATTATCTGTTATAAACTCTTAAGCCCTTTGTTTTTTGAACCAGAAAAGATAAAATCTACAAAATGCAAGAATCGCAAAACTTTCATGGAGTACTATTTAAGGAGTGAAAAAAATGTGCTATATGTACACTGGCAAGAGTATAAGTTAAGTGCTGTAATCGCGAATATAGAAGATTACCTTCTCTGCTTTAGAACTCAACTGTGTACACCTGTGCCGCATCACCTCCTAAACAAGTCCAAGCAGAAAATTAAGGGGAAAACAAAGAGGACAAGGAAAATTTTAATGACTATACAGACAACTGTCACAATATATGCATTTGCCTTGAAAACTGCGATCTGCTGATCTTGGAGAACAATGACTAAGAAGCAATAAATACACCTTAAAAACAAGCTAAACAAAAAAAGTGCAGCTTTTTTTATAGAGAAACTGATTTCACAACAACAATAGCAACAAAAGGTCATGTTTTTGTGGTTAAGTCTGAGAAGCTGTAAACTCAATCTTAAACTGGATGAGGTACATGCACATAGTTTAATGGTCACTACTTGTTTTCTTCATTCACTTTCCTGATAACGTTGTTGAATAAGATCTCTTCCCTTTTTTCTAATATGAGCATTTTGGGTTACAGATCTTGGCCCGAGACAGGCTTTTGGGCTCTTATAAGGTACTTGCGATATTCATGGTTCCTTGATCAGATAGTTGGGTTGAGAACATCTTGAAATTAATCACCAAATTAATTAGGTATCAATTGTCTCACAAAATTGTATAAACAATATCTGCATTTAGGTAAAGCCAGTCATCAAGTTGCTGAAACAGACACTAGTCGGCACTGGCGCACTGCTTGTATCAGGCGTATTTCTGTTCGCCTTTGCTGCACCAGTGCAAGATTTCTTTCATACAAGATTTTCTGATCAATCAAATGTACCAACTTCAAACATATCAAAATCCAACATCAGGTAACAAATTTAAAGTGTTGTTTTACGGTCTAAAGATCATTGATTGTCAAGCTCTAACAATAGTTTTGTTTTTCTTCGTGTCTTTCTTGTGGAAACCATAGAAGGGAAGAGTTGCTTAGCCCTCCACTAGATGTGAAGGATAACGATGACCTAGCAGCAGCAGCTGCTGAGGCCGCTGATGGTCGGCCAGTCTACTGCAGGGATAGATTTTATCGTGCATTGGCAGGTGGTCAGTACTGCAAATGGGACGATCTACTTAACTAGTGCACAAAATAAACATGCCCCATTATCATTGTTATTCTCATATAGTGTAATAATATGGAAGCTTCATAAAATATCATATAATTATTTTTGTGGATCGACTAGATTGCTAGTATCAGAAAGCATCTGGTACAAAATGTACCTTAAATGATAAAACAAGAACTACAGAACCACTGAAGCAGAATAAAATGGTAAATAATTTTGAATGAGGATTGCAGCATTTTATAGTGAAACAACAAACGACACTAGAAAGTAACAGGCAGCTGCGCATTCTGCTCAGCAATATTCGACTAAGATGAGATATGATTTTTCATGGGTAGTTATTTTTTTTTAATAAACTGTCTGGAAGCGCCATCAAATGTCAATAAGAAAATCTAGTCACTGAAAACCAATAAAGACCACCAAATTATAAAGAAATTCTTACCTGTTTCAAGTCACTTTCAGTAGTCGTGGTGAAAAAGTAGAGATCACATTGTCAGGTTGTGACAATTCCTAGCCAGATGGTGCTACGAGCTTGAGGAGTAGGATTTTTTTCCCCTAAGAATCAATAATCCCATTACAAGGAAGCAGCTCCTTTTGTTCTCCTCAAACAAGTTTCTTGCACCAGCGGAAAATATTTAACAGCTTTGCTTCAGCAATATCCTTAACTGTCCGTTTCCTTCTTTTTGCATCTTCGAGATCTAGACTTCTATATGCGAGTGTTAGCAAATACATTGCAGGATGAAGTCTCCTGCACACAGCACGTAGCAAGTCTTTTTAGTAACAAGGATAACTAGTATTGCAAACTTCAATGCCGGAGAAATTCCTGCATCCTAAAACTTATCCTTCCGCATCTCAGGAAAAAAGTAAAAAAAAAGAACATCCCTAAACGAAGTTTATGAGTTTCTAATTGAGACACTGGATGATTTAACTTTCACTGTGATCTATTAAAGCAAGTACAGATGCCAGTTTGACTTACTGCTCAGGCTGTTCAAATTCATTAAAGCTGTCCCACTGTCTCTGGCAGGGGACTGTCTTGCCTTTTTTATCTCGGCCAAATGTTTCTACATACCAACCCCCAATATCATGCATGTGGCATCGGGGCTCGAATAGCCAAAATCTGGAAAAACAACCTCACATGATATCAGTAGGACAGATACCAAACACTAAATCAGAATTTACATTTCAGGATACGTGTTGCTGTTTATAAAATCAGTGTGGTCCGACTGAGTTGCCAATAAGGCAAACGAGATACACACCATTGAAACCCGGAATATTGACATAGAGCATCATGACTAGCATGCAAACAACAAGAAGTCTAAACCAAGATCCAAGATGGTTGGAAGGTGTCCCCATGATCACATTCCATATGGTATACTCTGTGTAATACTAATCAGTATCAACCAAGCATTGAGGTGGGGTACCTTTTCTATATAGCCTAACAATTTCTAAGAGATGATTTATTTACGCCTAAGCAACTAGAAAACTCTAAAACAATGCAAATTTGGTCAATTCGATTGACACGACTTTCAGAAGTGTCTTGACAATTACAGTTGAGAAAACTCTGAAATGCAGTTTCACTAACAAATAATGTTGGGAGATAACATTAACAATTACATCAGATGAGTTTATCCTGAATTTCTCTGAATGGTCCCACAGCCACAAGTATATCAATTCAGAAGACAGAGGATCACTATTCTAAGTCTGACTAATAATCCTCATGTGGAGAATGCTATATGCTTCTTCGACATGAGAAAAGATACAGATATGACGATCCAATATACACACACACGCACGCACACTCATACAAACATTAAGTGAAGCACTTATCTGGATATAGAATGAAATAATAATAAAATATAAACTTACTTGCTAGGAGGCAAACGGGCTCTGCTGCATCTACATTCGCATGGAGAAACTTCTTTTCCAGCTTGATACCAATGCATGTGCTTCACCTGAAACTCAATTGCAGTGCAGACAGGTTCATGGATGAGCTAATGACTTCAGTAGCATCTACGGCAGGGACCAACTTCCAGTTCGACTTCATATCCCTTAGTGATGCTAGTTAGCATAAACTTGTATACGCACCAAAACTTTAACATATGCATTTTCACCAGAAAAGGTCCACTAAAGTCATGTAGTTTGACAAACCCACCAATTACTTCCAGTCAACTAAATCCAGTTTGGCCTTATTATATCTAGTAATATGGAAATGAAAGTAACAAACATATTGAAGGAAAATAATACGAACCATCAATGTTCTATGTTTCATAATCACGTGAGTTTGTGTACCAATATTATTGTAGACAAAGCAGGATCCTTCTTCGGAGTTGTTCCCTAGTCCAGCTATAGTTCCCAAAAGAATCTTCGATGCGGAAGAATTACTAGAAGATGAGTTCATAGACATCTCTGACCTGACATACAGTGGACACTCTTCTGAACTGAGAAATACATGTATATGATCTTCGTTATCTTCATTTTGAATTCCATCAGTACAAGTTTTCGGAGGGATCCTACTAGCCATCGCAACCACTTTTCCACCAATATGCAATTCTAAATCTTTATAAACATCTGATGTCCTGTCAATACAAGGCCTAGTTTCCATCTGCGGAGTTTCTTGATTATCCATTTGTGAAGAATAATTGCTAATGCTTATATCTTTAACAGATTGACACAGGTTCGAGTCATCAAATGCAAAAGAACTCAACTTTTCATAGCATGGTCGTGCTAATTCAGGACGCTTATTAACAATACATACAATTCCAAAGAGATCACGACCTGAAACTAAGTGAAGCACATCTGGGGTTCCATAAGCAGATCTCTCTTCAGCTTCAAAACATTCAGGAAGATAATCCAAAGATCCAATATAAGGCCCATAATAAGCTGCACGTACAGCTGAATAAAATTCACCCTCTAGTACATCAAAGTAGCCCGTTCCAACAACAACTTTCTCCTGTGAAACAATGTCACTGATAGCATACCTGTACCACCGTAGCCATTCAACTACTTCCATCTCATTTGACATTGAAACATCAGACTCATATATGAACATAGGTGAACCTTGCCTGGAGACTTTCTGTATAACCTTTCTTTGAGAGAATAGATACATATCATAGTGAGCTCTCTTCTCTGAATCTGAAAGGATCTACAACACAGTGGATAAATGTAGTTTAGATTCTTCCTTTAGCAATACTGAGAAACATGTACAATACAACGAAATGAAATCCTATAATTTGCGTCAATAGTGAAGACGCATCCACGCACATGATTTTTGGAAGCACCTCATCAAATATAACTTCCAGTGACCAACACACATTCAATAGAGATACTTCTGGATAATGAAAGTAAGACCAGTACTATGAGCCACTGTTTAAGCCGTTACAACTAAGATATTGGTGCTCAAATTTACTTTTAGGGTCTATAGCATATCCTATCAAGCAAAGGGCTAAACATTATGCTTTCAGTTTTTATTTTTTACACTAAATGATGAGTTTGACCTAATAAAACAGATAATTCACAAACCAATTCCAGTAAAATTACTTATAATCATCAATTCAACAAATAAATTACCTCATAAGCGGCAAGAATTTGAACAAATCGTTGAGAGGAAGCTGGATCAGAAGAACCACCTACTAAATCAGGATGAGTTTCTTTAGCTAATTTTCTAAATGAAGCTTTGATTTCATCAAAACTGCTATTCTCTGAAACCATTAAAATCTCATAAGCATTTTCTCCCGCGACATTATTATTCCCATCAGAACCTGTACCGAACCACCGTTTATTTCTACAATCAGTGTTACTAATTACAATCACCGTAAAGAAAGGGTTTCTATGCCGGAATGCCATTTTGATTTGGATTTTATGGATGAAAAATCGGATTTGAAGAAAGATTTGCCTTAGTTCAGTTGCATTTCATTTCATTTTCATTTTCTCAGGAAAGAGGGTGTTAAGAATTAAGACACCTGTTTGGTACGGTTTTGGACTAAACCAGAACCGAAACCAAAGAGAATGGTTCTTAAGTTTCAAAAACCGCAACATCTTCAAATTTGGTTGGGACACAATAATACAACACGCTATAGCCATGGATTTCGAATTCAAAGTTGTAGATATTAGCGTTCAGTAATTTCACCGTCCAACAGGACAAGCGTCCGGCACATTATGATGTACAGTACTGCAACAAATTGTCACCGCTAGAGAGAAGACATAAACTAAAGCTAGAATTGAAACATTTCTAAGAAAAAAGCATAATCTCAAAAGCTAAACTACAGACTAATTGGTGAAGACTAAACTTATTGTCCACTACATAAACTTGAAAGTATCATAGGCGATGGCCGATTAACCACGAGTAGTTTTCCTGAGAGGAATTGGATCATCTCCATCACCGTCTCCAAGTCCATCACCAGAATGGTCACTACCGCCACCCAAACCATAACTTGAGCCACTACCACCACTTCCGCCAGAACCATAATTTGAGCCGCCACCACCTACGCCTCCGACAGAGCCATAACTCGAACCACTCCCACCACCATTACCAAAGCCAGATCCTGAACCTGACCCGAAGCCGCCGCCACTGCCCGTACCAGTTCCATAACCTGAGCTGCCGCTGCCATGGCCAAAGCCGAATCCCGACCCCGAACCTTCACTGCTTCCACTACCTTGTCCTGAGCCTGAGCCAAAACCACTACCACTTCCACCTGAATAACCACGTCCAGGACTGCTACCATAGGCACAATCAGCCCCAGTAGTAGCACCTCCGTATCCTAATGCTGGACTCCCGATATGTTTGCAAGGTCGTGTGTACGTAGTCTCGTGAACCCAGTTATCTGCAATATTATGACCATGATCATGATGGTGGTGACCCATCAATGCATTTTCTCTAGCTGCTTCCACAATCACACAACAAGTAATAAACACCCAAAAGCAAAAAAAAGTAAGACACTTAAGTCTTATAACCATATTCCACTCTGCCATCAAAACTCTCTCAAGTACAAGAAATTCAGCTTATAAACTGGCTACTCTCTCTCGCAGACACTATCCCTTACCAGAACCAACAGAAATTTTGATAATCAAAAGAACCAACAAACTTGAGAAACTTTTACTTTCTATTCTTTCTTCTTATAGCTAAGGTTCTATATCATTTTCGCTTTCAGTTGAAGGGCACATCTTATGTGGGTTTCTTTCTGGTGGCAAATGCAATTGCTATGGCCAGAGGTGCCAAATTTGTGTTCCACTTGAAACTATAGGTCATAAAAAATAACATGGGGTTTCTGGTGACAAATGCAATTGCCTCGGATATTATTATCAGATCTCCTAGTCTGTGATGTCTCCATAAAATATATGGATTTCAATTGTGACTTAGTGGCTTGAAATGGGATTAAAAAATACTAGTCACTGATCATCTTCATATCCAATGGCCATAATCCAGGAAAATACTATTCAATTTTGACATTCTAGCAGCATATGCTTAACTAGTAAAGATTTACTGTCTACGGAACATGTGTGCATGTGGCATGCCATTGTCTGAAGAAATAATGAACTCACCGGGCAGAATATATCCGAACATCTTTGCAATAATAATACATGAATTTCTAACATAAGTTGTGGAGAAAAGTGTCAAACATGGGAATACATGCCTGTTGGTACCCAGTCTTATTACACCTTCATGAAAAAGATCTTTACATATCTATGGCGCATGCAGGGTTCAAAGCTGTAATTGCGCAGCGGTAACGATGTTTATGGGGTTGACATGAATGAACGCTGGACATGCACATCGGATCTATTATTTTTTTACTTTATTTTCTTGGTGAAAAAATATAGGAAAGTTGAAATATAGCTCATGATCGAGTAATTAACCAAAATAATCAAAAAAGGAAACATTTTGAATTTACCATTTGGCTTGAATCTGTTTATGGAATCAATAATTTTAATCGGAATCTATCCCTGTAATTGTCTTCTCACGCTAATTCTTTGATAAATACCAATTATCTTTGTCATAAAATATAAAAAAGGAAATATACATTAAAAATCCATATATACCGCTATTGTTCACTTAAATGTTGGGGTATTCTTGTCAATGTTGTTTTCAAACCCATATGGCAAGTTTTCGTTCTATTTCTCTGAAAGAAAGTTTGATTCGTATTAAGAAAAGAGTTTATTAGGTTTAGGAGATTTATGCAACAATGGAGAAAAATAATGAGCACAAGTTCCCCGAGAGATTACGTGTTTTAATAGTTGATGACAGCCCTTCTTGCTTGAAATTTATTGAGGGTTTGCTCAAAAGTTGTCGCTATGAAGGTATTTATCTTTTAGATTTTGTTCCATTTTTTGAGTTTTTTTGTTTAACATTTAGGAATTAGACATGATGGTATGATCTTTTCTTTGTCAGAAATTTTGTTAGTGTCATTTCAAAAATAGAATAACAGCTTTTTGCTCATTTTTTCAGTATATTTAATGGAATGTTGATCAAGTATTGCATGTCATAATTTTATCAAATATAGAATAGAATGTTATCAAAGAATTTGATTTGCATTTGACGCTTAGTTATGCATTGGTTTTACAGTAACAAAGGAAACTTCAGCAGAATCCGCTCTTAATTTATTAAGAGAGAACAAGAACAACTTTGACATCGTCATAACAGATGTGCAATTAGAAATGGGAAAACATGATGGTTTCAAACTTTTGGAAATTATAGGTCTTCAAATGGACATTCCTGTAATCAGTAAGTAAAGAAATAAACCTTATGTTTGCATTTTAATTATTAATTGCATTGTTTTGCCTTTTAATGTATATATTTAATTCCAGTGATGTCTTCGAGTAACGATTACGAGACGGTAATGAAAGGTGTAAAACATGGTGCTTGTGATTATATAGTGAAACCAGCATCATTGAAAGAGATTCAGAATATATATCAACACGTGCTTAGGAAAAACAAATCCAGTGTAATTGATCAGAAATCTGAGAAACAAGAAATTGATCGAAACTCTAAGAAGAGAAACAATAACCAAATGAAGAACAATGAGGATGACACTAGTAGCCATTCTTCGGATGAACAATTTTCTACTCATAAGAGAGCAAGGATTGCTTGGGATCTCGAGTTACACGGGAAGTTTCTTGCTGCATTTGAGAAGCTAGGACCCGATAGTAAGTATTGAGGGAGTCATAGCTTCTACGTTATCCTAGTTATTTCACAACTAAAAAACATACTTTTTTATTCATCGTCCTTTTGTTAATTTTTTTGTTTGAATAGAAGCCGTTCCATCGAAGATACTCTCAGAAATGGGCGTCCCAGGACTTACTCGTGAGAAGATTGCTAGTCATCTTCAGGTGATTAACTATACTGCGATATGCACTTTGTAATTTTGAAAGTTAATTCTTGGGTTTTTCTACTTGTTAGTTCTCTTCTTACTCTTTCTTCTTTTTCATTCATAGAAGTACAGGAATTACTTGAAGAAGAATAGAGAGCAAAAATACTCTAACAACATTAGAGATAATGGAATAAATGGACATCTACGAAATTCAACTTTTGATGTAAGCTACTTCGGCAATCGTGAATCTGGTATTCATGGAAATTCAGGATTGAGTCTTCTAAGCCATCATAGTATGAATCCTAATCCGATGAACCGCTCTTTTGTAAGTCCACAAACACAGTTTCATTCTTTAAATCAACATGCTTTACCTCAACATCAATTTTCCTATGGTCGTGCGGCAAATCAAAACTATCAGAGATCACAAGTTCGTGACCCCTTAATGACAAGAAGTTTACATAATCAGACATATTTGAATGGTTTAAAAGCTCAAACTTTTTCTTCGGGTCCTTATACGGAGAATACATATTCTAAGATTCCAGAACATAATACCAATATAGATTCTAGAGTAAGTAGTTTTCCTTTACTTGGAGGCACACCAGGGTTACCTAACAACAACTTATTTGATGTCCCTGGTTATCTTATGCCTGATGGTGCAAGTCTAAGTAATCTCACTACAGTTTTCCACAACGATTCTATGGTTAACATGGTTCATACTTCTCTCTCAGGTAAGTCTTTTAATAATATTAATAAATCACAAAGTTCTCGTTCATTGTTGCGGTACTAATATGTGCATGATATTTTATTTTATATTGAAATAATAAAATAATTTATAATGTCAATTGCAATTATCCACAGCGAAAGATGAGATGAAAAACATCATTCCTTTGAGCGTACCGAGCTCCAATGCAGAAGAGTGTCCAAGAATTGACCACATATCTTCGCTAGAGGAATTATTAGAAACAGATGCCTTTTGTAATTTTAGCAGTTCTAGTTCTACGGATGAGGATCTCAGTGCTGTATTCAAAAGGGTAAGACATCTCTTTGCTTAGGTGTTTTTCGCCTTATTATATTGAGTTTTGATAATATTTTTGTGTTTAAGTGGGTTGTATGTATCCCTTGGAACCGATAGATAATAATATTTTCATATCATTGACATTCTTAATTTTTAAATAATCGTTTTTTAATAAAATTTATTTTGGGTTTGCAGTTTCAATAGCAATAACGTAGTGTGGATTTTCAAACCCACAACAAATGGTACATATGAAAAGCCTTATAATAAAGATGCATGGGTTAACAATGTGTGCAAGTTTACAAGACGATTGTACAATCGGATGTCACTTGGTGCGTTGAGATTTCCAAGAAAGGAAAAAAGATTACAGATTAGTGTTGAAGATTAATATTCATCTTTCTTGGTAGAGGTAATACAAAAGTAACTATTGTATCTAGATTTTATGATTGTCTTGTTATGAGCATCTAAAACTTGTTTATGATTCTAGTGTTCTTTGTTTATAAGTTATAAATTACATTAGAAATTAATTTTGAATTGAAATGATTAAATTGGTAATGTTTTTTTTTCTCCGTCTTCTTGTACCTCTAACGAGACCCAAACAGTATAGAATTACACACCTTCATGATTACCTTCACTAGAAAACAATATGCTAACTTGAACTAAGCTTTTTCTCCTCTTTTTTTATGCAAGAAACTGAGTTTCTACTCCGTGTGAAAAATCTTCCAGTGTACTTCGTATTTTTACTAGGTCTCAACCTAGGATATGTGTTTCAAATGTATCAATCGATTCATACATGTCGTAATTGTCTGAGAAGAATCGAACCGATCGATCGAGGTCTAAATGTTTTGAGGAGTTGGTTAATAAACATGTCCTTATCCTCGAATTTTTTAATATTGTGTATGTAAGTCATACAACCCTTTGGGACAAACATAGTTAATCGTTAGAGAAATCCTATGGGCATCAAAGGTCATTCACCAAACTTGTAACAACCCTATGATCGTTCACTACTTCAAAAAAATATCATCAAAGGTCATTCACCAAACTTGTAACAAAACTAAAAACACCTAAAATTAGTTTAAAATCAATTAGATTAATCTTGCAAAATCTGTTAGCATTAGAATTTAATTTTTCTCTTTGATTTAAATTGTTGGGTTCCCAATTTACATAGATTTGTGTTTATTCATTTTCCTAAAATTTATAATAATATTTAATTCTTGATCCATTTCTTTTCTTGTCTCTTTACCTATTATCATGAACTATTTCTCAAGCATGCATAATTACACGAAGTTGGGGAGAAATGACAAAAGCAGAAATCATGACAAAAAAGGGGAATAAAGAGAGATGTGAGAAACTGAATCGATTACAATTAATTCACGCATAGCCTTGCATAATCCCATGAAGTAGGGGAGAAATAATGACAGAAACAGAAACCGTGACAAAAAATGGAAATAAAGAGAGATGTGAGAAACTAAACCGATTAAAATTAATTCGCGTGTAGCCTTGTGTTTGGTCAATTTTTTTATAGGTTTCATTTTTCTTCCTGCCCCCTACCCGGCAAATCTTAAAATCACAACATCTTCTTTTTTGGAAAAATATGGCCTTTAAAAATTGTTTTAATTTAAAAAAAAAAAAGTAATTTGAAAACTAAAATCAAATTAAAACAAAACAAAGAAAAAATAACCAGGGGTGACTAAATAATTTACCTATCTTATGACACCTTTTCTCACCCTACTACCACTACTTCTTCCACCACCACATTATCATCACCACTCCACCAGTTTCACCAATACCCACCACCATTATCCCCACCGCCGATCCAACACCATCACAACCACCATTAGTGCTTAATTTACCTATCTTAGGACCCCTTTTATCACCCTACGTGCTACCACTACTTCTTCCACCACCACATTATCGTCACCACTCCACCAGTCTCACCAATACCCACCACCATTATGCCCACCACTGCCCACCATCACAACCACCATTAATGCTTACTGATATGGTTAATATCAAATAAATTTATTATGTATCAACAAAAATATATTCATTTGATTAATTAAAGAAACATTTATTATGATATATCAATTAAACATTTATTATTAAATTTTAATTAAACGTGATCATTTATAGCAGTAGATTTATGTTTTGCAAGTATAAATTTGATTGTTCTTTATCTAGCCTAACTTGTCCAAACTTTGTTTTATATTCTGGAAATGTAATCAATTTTATTTTAATACTAAAAACCGTGATTTATTCGATCGGGTACTATAAATAGTTGGGATCCCATTTGGATGATCCAGCAGTCATGATCATATTGTCTTATATGATTTAGTATCCTCCTCAAAAAAATTGTGTTTTGTCCTTACCAGTTTTGCTAAATACAACCAACTACATTTATCACAATAAAATGTTGCTCATTTTGTAAACACACAAAACTATTATTGTCCACTACTATTCACTAACATCCACCACCGTACGTAAAAACCAGCCACGCCCACTATTTTTTCCACCACTAGTAATGTTACCACCTCCACCACTCACAAATACCCGCCACTGTTTCTACCACCCACTGCTTCTTTCACTACCACCTTTAACCAGGGTCACTATAGTATAGTGGTAAAGTCATTGGATGATGATACCAGTTACCTGAGTTCGCACACCGATCTATATATATATATAGTTTTTAATAAACTTATATATATTTATTAATAAAAATATGTATTTATTAGATTCAATAAATGAATATTTATCATGAAAAATTAATTAATCATTCATCATGAGCAATTAATATGACACTAATTAATAAAGTATTTATAATGGTTAGTTGAGAAACCACGGCCGTAGATTTATCCAAATCCAAATCCAAAGTCTTTTCCAGTAGCAAGTACAGGGTCGACTAGAGAATATCTCCAAAAAATATAACATAGTTTTTACGCCGGCTTGTCAAGCCTTGCACAACTTGCATTACGGCCGTAGATTTATCCCTCCTAGACAAATCTCGGCCGCTCTTTATCTAGCCTAACTTAGCCAAGCTTTGCTTTGTATTCTAAAAAGAATATTAAACTCGCCATTATTATTAGCTCAGAAACTATAGAGGGCTAATGCTGCTGCATTTTCCCAAATTCTATATTTGTGAAATGTAATATGTATCTACAAGTGACGTGTTCTTTCCTTTTTACATATAACCATATGTGAAATGAAACAAGGTTATAAGGCTTTTTTTATTATAGGAAAAAGATTTTTATTAAGATTATAAGGTTACAAGACTTTCAGAAGGTAATTGTTATGAAGTTCTTAAATTTTCTTTTTACTTCATGTAAATGGATAAGTACTTTCCAACTTGTCGTGCATGTGCAAAAAATGGTCATCAAATTTTACTACCATCATACCGTATTTGATTGGGCTTGTCGGAGAAAGAACATAATATAAAATCCAAAAAAGCATGCAGAGAACAGAAAGATATTTATTTGCTAAGCACATTGGGAGGACTTTCAACCCACACTTAGCTTCTTAACTTAGCAACCTTTGAATTTAGCAAGCTTGTCAGCTCCTCCAATATAACATCTATTTTGAAAACAAGTTCTACAATCACCTAGACTTTCAACGTTATAACGATGTCAAAGTTGATCTTGTTCTCTTTTAATAAATTAAGATCGGATTATGCTGAAGTTTCTTTTGTTACTGTAAACCATTACACAGGTAAGTGTCAAATGCAAATCCAAATCCAAATCCAAATGCAAATCAAATTCTTTATTCTATATTTGATAAAATTATGACATGCAATACTTAATCAACATTCCATTATATATACTGAAAAAATGAGCAAAAAAGATTGTTCTTCTATATTAGAAATGACACTAACAAAAGTTTTGGAAAAAAAGATCAAATCATTATGTCTAATTCCTAAATCATGCATAAGAAAACTCAAAAATGGAACAAAATCTACCGAGTTAAAAGAGAAATACCTTGATAACGACAACTTTTAAGCAAACCCTCAATAATTTCAAACAAGAAGGGCTATCATCGAGTACCAAAACACGTAATCCTTCCGAGAACTTGTGTTCATTTTTTTTCTCCATTCTTATATGAATCTCCTAAACCTAATCAACTCTTATTTCCATACGAATGAAACTTTATATAGAGAAACATGGAAGAACGAAAACTTGCCATATTAAAACGTTGGATTTGAAAACAACATGGACAAGAGCACCCTAACATTTAAGTGAACAACAGGGATATATATGTAATTTGAAATGTATTTTCCTTTTATATCTTTTATACATTTTTAAGACAAAGATATTTCCTAAATAACTAAAAGTGAGAAATAGGTAGAGAGCGAATAGATAGAGAGAGGAGGGGGGGAGAAAGGAAGGAGATTCTGTGAGTATGTATTCTCGTATAAGGACCCGAAGAGAAAGTTTGAGCTTTTAAACCATTCATATATGGCTGATTATGTAAACTTCTCGTCATTAAGGGGTCACGAACTTATGATCTCTGATAGTTTTGATTTGCCGCACCACGACCATATGAAAATTGATATTGAGGTAAAGCATGTTGATTTAAAAAATGAAACTGTGTTTATGGACTTACAAAAGAGCGGTTCATCGGATTATGATTCATATTATGATGGCTTAGAAGACTCAATCATGAGTTTCCATGAATACCAGATTCACGATTGTCGAAGTAGCTTACATCAAAAGCCGAATAACGATGTCATCAAATTTTATTACCATCATACCCGTATTTGATTGGGCTTGTCGGAGAAAGATCATAATATAAAATCCAAAAAAGCATGTAGAGAACACAAAGATATTTTCTAAGAACATTGGGAGGACTTTCAGCCCACACTTGACTTCTTAATTTAGCAAACTTTGAATTTAGCAAGCTTGTCAGCTGCTCCAATATAACATATATTTTAAAAACAAGTTCAACAATCACCTAGACTTTCAACGTTATAAGTGTATCTTCTTATCTTCCCGTTTAATTTTTACGAACATTTCATTTAACAACACATATTTTGTCATTGACTTGCTTAATTGAGTGTATACCAATACCCATTTTCCTATGTTACTGGTTATAGACCTGAAATTCGGTTCAAATACAGCTTAATGATTGATAGACGCATTTATGTGTCTATTTTCATCTCTTTTATGTATAGTGTTAGTACCCATTTTTGTACTAATTTTGGTATTTTATCCCTTGTAGGTGTATTTTGGAGGAATAGGCTTTTGCGGGAAAATTGGCTCGAAAAGTTGTTAAAGGCTCCTGGGAGGACATTTGCTATTCGGACTCTCATTTTGGATAAGGGGTAATTTCCAAGCAGCTGCTAAGCACAGACCGAGACTGGATAGGGGGAGGACAAATTTCTTCACGTTTTCAAAAACAGAAATTTGGCGGGAAAATTTTCAGAAAACAGACGATTTTTTGGATGGATTTTTGATCGATTTTTAGGGAGATTAAAGGGCTGAATTTGATTGGGTTTGTTCCTATGGACCTAACAGGCGAGGTAAGGGTGTTGGAATGGATCCAAAGTGGCTAGAACTCGAATTGGAAGGGAAAAATGGTTAAAATATCACGTTCTATTTTTGGGAAGTTTCTTGGTTTATTTTTTAGAAATTTACGTGAAGAAGAGGAAGGAAACTCTTATTAAGGACTTGTTTCTATCAAGGGAGGAGTTTGGACAATCGAATGCACGTGAAACAGAAAAAAAAAAAAATAACTTAACGTGCTGTGGAGGAAAAAAGCCAAGTTTATTCTCGAATTTTCTTTGCTCTACTATGTATAAAAGGGTTGGTTAGGGTCCTAGGAAGAGAAGGAAGAAGTTAGGGGAAGTTTAGAGCCTTAGAGAAGCTAGAAAAACCATTGGAAGAAATCACGTTTCTGCTGGTGCAAGCCGTGGCCGGAAAAGAAGAAGAACATAAACAGCAGAAAAAGAAAGTCGCAGATTCTGTGACCGTAACTTTCAAACTTTAAACCTTTTGTAACAATTTTTGCAACAGTTATCTTCTGGTCGCAACAGTTTCTCGGTAGAAATAGGTTCTGTAACACTTATATTAGTTACAAAACCCGCTGTTTAGAATTTTTCACTCTTTTAATCAACTTTTGAACACCAAAGATGTATTTTGAGCAAGAGATTAATATGAGGAGCTAAACCCCTTAGCCGAGGCGACGGAGGAAGCCATTGTTCCATGAAAAGTGGTATAATTCTATTTTTATTATTTATTGCAATTATTTTACATGATTTTTTGCATAGAACTTAAAAGAAAAAATTGGTTTTTATTGAGTAGTTGTGAAGTGTTTTGATGGGACATGCTTAGTTTTAATACTTTTGATGTTTCATGCTTCGTGCTTACAATTATTACTTCAAGAACCATATTAGAGGCAAATATTAGAGTCAACTTAAAGAAAAATATTGCATGAATATTGATTAGAATTTATCAAATAATTGGTCAATGGTGGAATCCAAAGTCTCGGTGTCTTTTTTATAATTTGATACAATTTTATTTTAGTTAATTTGAGTCTAAAAGAATCCTTCACAAGTTCGAGAATCGAATCCTATTACCACCACTTTCACTACAATTAATGATCAATTTGGAAACGGGACACATAACTTCTTCCTCCATTGTTGCATTCCATCAGAGGTTTCTAGTTAATAAAAATCTTCCTTTATCAAAAAAAAAAATTCAATTTGGAAATGAGTGTTTCTGCCAAAATTAACTTTTTAAAAAAAAAATTGTTAAATCCTACTAACCGGCTTAAGTTCATAATTCGTCTATACCTAAATCCTATCTACTTAACAACAAACAAATAAAAAATTTGTGTTCTATTTTTCTCTCCGATAAAAAAAGCTCGAATTCCACATTAAGTTCAAGAGAATTAGATCAAAATAAGAATCCATTCTAACTATGCATATCTTGCACACTTACGACGATCTTTTAGCATGTCTCTTAGCATATGGTATCTTTTTGAATGCAAGACAGCCTTTTTCAAACCAGAAGCGATCCACAGAATATTCCCCTGATTTTCATCCCACATAAGCTAGTTTGTCTCTTCCAGATATCATGAAACCGGCTTGAGTCTTCTAGATCTGAAATCTGAAAAACAAGAAATTGACTGAAACTTTAAGAAGAGAAACAATAAACAAATGAAGAACAACGAGGATGACACTAGTAGACATTCTTCTGATGAACAATTTTCTACTCATAAGAGAGCATTGCTTGGGATCTTGAGTTACACGAGAAGTTTCTTGCTGCGTTTGAGAAGCTAGGACCCGATAATAAGTATTGTGGGAGTCATTACTTGTCAACTCAAAAATCATACTTTATATTCATTGTCCTTTCGTTACTTTTTTTTGTTTGAACAAAAACCGTTCTATCGAGGATACCCTCAGAAATGGGCGTCCCAGGACTTACTCGTGTAAAGATTGCTAGACATCTTCAGGTGATTAACTATGCTGCAATGTGAACTTGGTAACTTTGAAAGTTAATTCTTGGGTTGTTCTACTTGTTAGTTTTCTTCTTACACTATGTTCTTTTTCAGTGGTAGAAGTGTAAGAATTACTTGAAGAAAAATTGACATCAAAAATATAGTAACAACATTATAGACAATGGAATAAATGGACATCTACGAAATTCGGCTTTTGATGTAAGCTACTTCAGCAATCGTGAATCTGGTATTCATGGAAACTAAGGATTGAGTCTTCTAAGACAGCATCGTATGAATCCTAATCCGATAAATCGCTCTTTTGTAAGTCCACAAACACGGTTTCATTTTTTAAATCAATATGCTTTACCTCAACATCAATTTTCCTATGGTCATTGTGTGGCAAATCAAAACTATCAGATATCACAAGTTCGTGACCCCTTAATGGCAACAAGTTTACATAATCAGACATATATGAATGGTTTAAAATATCAAACTTTATCCTCGGGTCCTTATACGAAGAATACTTACTCTAAGATTCCAAAACATAATACCAATATAGATTCTGGAGTAAGTAGTTTTCCTTTACTTGGAGGCACACCAGGGTTACCTAACAATATCTTATTATATGTCCCTGATTATTTTATGCCTGATGGTGCAATCTTAATTAATCTCACTACAGTTTTCCACAATGATTCTATGGTCTTTTAATAATAATAATAAATTACAAAGTTCTCGTTCATTATTATGGTACTAATATGTGCATGATATTGTATTTTATACTGAAATAATAAAATACCTTATAATTTTAATTGCAATTATTTACAGCAAAAGATGAGATGAAAAACATCATTCCTTTGAGTGTTCAAAGCTAATATGCAAAAGAGTGTCCAAGAATTGACTAGATATCTTCGCTGGAGGAATTATTGGAAACATATGCCTTTTGTAATTTTGGAAGTTCTAGTTGTGCGGATGAGGATCTCAGTGATGTATTCAAAAGGGTAAGACATCTCTTTGCTCAGGTGTTTTTTCGCCTTATTGTATTGGGTTTTGATAGTATTTTTGTGCTTAAATGGGTTGTATGTATCCCTTTAAACCGATAGATAATAATATTTTGATATCATTGGCATTCTTAATTTTTAAATAATTGTTTTTTAAAAAATCTATTTTGGGTTTGCAGTTTCAGTAGCAATAACGTGGTGTGGATTTTTAAACCCACAACAAATGGTACATATGAAAAGCTTTATAAAGTTGCACGGGTTAACAATTTGTGGAAGTTTACAAGGCGATTGTGGATGTCACTTGGTGCGTTGAGATTTCCAAGAGAGAAAAAGATTATAGATTAGTGTTGCAGATTAATATTCATCTTTCTTGGTAGAGGTACTACAAAAGTAACTATTTTTATCTATATTTTATGATTGTCTTGTTATGAGCGTCTAAAATCTGTTTTATGATTCTAGTGTTCTTTGTTTATAAGTTAGAAATTACATTAGAAATTAATTTTCTATTGAAATGATTGTTTTAAGTTGGTAATGGTTTTTGCTCTCCGTCTTTATGTACCTCCAACGAGACCCAAACAGTATAGAAATTACACACCTTCATGATTACCTTCACTAGAAAATAATATTTTAACTTGAACTAAGCTTTTTCTCCCTTAGTTCTATGCAAGAAATTGAGTTCTACTCCGTGTGAAAAATCTTCCAGTGTACTTCGTAATAGTACACTGGAAGATTTTTCACAGAAACTATAAAGGGCTAACGTTGCTGCATTTGCCCAAATTCTATATATGTAAAATGTAATATGTATCTACAAGTGACGCGTTCTTTCCTTTTTACATATAACCATATGTGAAATGAAATAAGGTTATAAGATTGTAGGAAAAAGATTTTTATTAAGGTTATGAGGCTACAAGACATTTAGAAGGTAATTGTTATGAAGTTCTTAAATTTTCTTTTTGCTTCATGTAAATGGAGAAGTACTTGCAAACTTGTCGTGCCTGTGTAGAAAAAGGTCATCAAATTTTACTACCATCATACCCGTATTTGATTGGGCTTGCCTATGAAAGATCATAATATAAAAGCCAAGAAAGCATGCAGAGAACACAAAGATGTTTGCTAAGCACAATGGGAGGACTTTCAACCCAAACTTAGCTTCTTAACTTAGCAACCTTTGAATTTAGCAAGCTTGTCAGCTCCTCCAATATAACATCTTTGAAAACAAGTTCTACAATCACCTAGCTAGACTTTCGACGTTATAATAGTTATCTTCACGTCTAATTTTTATGAACATTTTATTTAACAACACATATTTCGTCATTGACTTGCTTAATTGAGAGTAGACCAATACCCATTTTTCGCTCCATTATGTTACTGGTTATGGACCTGAAATTAGGTGCAAATATGACTTAATGATCAATTTGTAAATGCAACACATAACTTCTTCCTACATTGTTGCATTCCATAAGAGGTTTCTAGTTAATGAAAGTCCTCCTTCATCAAAAAAAAAATCAATTTGGAAATGAGTGTTTACGACACAATTAATTTTGTTTTGAATAAAATTTGTTCAATCCTACTAGCCGGCTTAAGTTCATAATTCTTCCATACCTAAATCTATCAACTTAACAACAAACAAACAAAAAAATGTTTCCTTTTTTTTTCTCCGATAAACAAAGCTCGGATTCCACATTAAATTCATCAGAATTAGATAAAAAAAAATCCGCTCTAACTATGCATATCTTGCACACTTACGACGATCTATGGTATCTTTGTGAATGCAAGGCAACCTCTTTCAAACCAGAAGTGATCCACAAAATCTTCCCCTGCTTCTCATTCCTCATAAGCTACTTTGTCTCTTCTAGATATCATGAAACCGGCTTATGTCTTCTCACTTCTAGATATTTTGGTGATATGTTTGTCATACACATCTCTAAAAATTTTGTACCCAAGATCGCAGAACAGCTTCTTTGTTCGCATTTTGCAAGCTTGTCGATGAACTTTTACAACATTTTTATCAAAAACAAATTCTACAATCACCTAGACTATGACGTTATAACATAATGTTACGATCTTTCCAACTAATTTTTGTTAACATTCCATTTAATTACACACAATCTTCTATTG
The DNA here is from genome assembly GCA_023531105.1 of Papaver atlanticum. Lineage (NCBI taxonomy): Eukaryota > Viridiplantae > Streptophyta > Magnoliopsida > Ranunculales > Papaveraceae > Papaver > Papaver atlanticum. The sequence continues at coordinate 1,860,675 of JAJJMB010011222.1, read as the reverse complement.
ACTTGCTTAAATGAGCGCAGGTCAATACCCCTAATTCTTACCTTAGATTAGTAGAAGTTGATTGCACCTGATAGATAAAAATATTCTCTCAACGTATGATCTCCTAGGTATAGTTCTAGGGACCATTGTTCTATCCTGTAAAAAAAAATATGGTGTACCAATTTATTTCAAAATTGATCTTGATTTTAGATTCAATCTGTCATCCAAATTTGAAACTTCAATAATTACATACAAGATCGTCAAACTGTCGAATATAGCCTATAGTCAACAATACCCATAAGGATCACATGTCCTTTAAAATGTGAAATTGTGAACAATTGGATTCTTGTATACTTCAACTGATTTTGATCCAAATCTCAAGATGAAGATTTACCAATCAAATACAAGATGTTAGTTGTCTGAGCTGAGTGCTTTTTTTTTCTCTGTTGTGGTTTGTTTAATAAGACCACAACATGGTTCTAATTCGTATTTAAACCATTATAAAATAAAATAAAAAGAGTCAACAAATATCTCAACACCATCTAATTTTTAATTCATTGTAGCCTCATTTATGTTTTTTATATGTAGTTGAAAGGTGTATGGACGTTAATGTGGATACTAAATTTATTGAGAAGGGTATCAAACCTCAAATAAAACAAACAAGAAAATATTTTGTTTTACATGAGTTTTGACACCTTCCCAACAAACGAATACTCCAATTAACAATGTTAAAGGAGTATATTAAAATGAGCATCTCAAGTGATCTACCAATTTTTACCAAATTAAGAAGTTGAAGTCAAGGCCACAAAGCACATTTTTAGATATTTTTTTCGTATGGATATCTTGTTATTTCCAAGGTACTTAGACATTGACCACACGTGAAATTAGCAATTAGACATTGTACTAGTGGCAGAGCCAGAAAACTCTAGGGGGTTAAAAACTATTTTGTAGAAATAAAGGGACTTAGGTGAACTAAAAGACTAGGTAACTGGTGGACTAAATAAATATCAGGAAAAATGAAGGGTGGATATGTGGTTTATGAATATTTAGAGGGGCTAGAACCAAGATTAGCCAAATCCACTTAGTTTTGCCCCCACACTACTATACCGAAGTTTTTAGGTCCATCAGCTGTTGGATTTGCTGTTTGCTTTTCATATCAGTAACTAAACCATAATTTCATGACTAGCAAACACAGTTATTGATTTCCGTGGAACCAGCTCACGCTTGGCATGTTACAGAGAATAGAAAGACGCAATTCAATTGTGGATAAGTTGGTTTAGTGCTGCAACAGATAGCAGTAGTGCCACCTGACCAAATACCAACTAAAGTGACAACAACAGAAAAAGAAAAAGGAAAAACGCACTTTCAGTCATCTCTTTAAATTGCATCAGGCCGTATTACACAAGGCAGAGTCGGTAAACCAAACCAAAAATCATTCATTTTAGTGCCCACATCACTCAACTCAACTTGCACGTAGTCTTAAAGAGGAATAGTCCAAATTCTGAATGATCATAAAAGTAGTAATTGGAGTTGACCAGAAGTACGCACTAGCAGACCTGAGAGCATCAAATCGAGCCCACTTTTCAAAAGAAGACCAGCGACTCGTCACTCACCAGACCAGAAAGACAAAAAAACGCATAAACCCCCGCCTTTCCTCTACTCTTCAATTCCCCACTCTCTCTGAATCCTCATTTATATATACTCACAGAATCTCCTTCGTTTCTCTCCCTCCTCTATTCGCTCTTCACCTAATTCTCACTTTTGTCTCAAACAGGTTAGTGACAGTTTTCATTTGTTTTTCTGCAAGTGTAAACTTGGTTTCGGATTGAGTGAACTACTAAGCTAAATTTAAGATTGATTAATTATCGAGTTTTGTGATTTAGATCTCGTTTTGTACTTTTCATTTCACTCGATTTGTTTGAATTAATTGTGTAATTTTAGGGATTTTTTCTTGTTGGGCTGAAGCTTGATTTATCAGTAAGTTAATCAACGTTGTTTTATGTTGATTAAATTTGGGTCAACGTGATTTTTTTTTATCTTTGATTGTATCGACAGGTCAAACCTGATGGCTCAAAAGGAATCCTTTGTTGAAAATTTGATTTTCTAACTTTTCATTGGGAATGTTGAGAGATCATGTAATAATATAACTTAGATCCAGACTCCAGTGTATTAACTAGTAAATTTGAGAATTTTCTGATCAAATTTCTCTTCAAGAGATTGGTAAATTGCTTAGTGATTTCCATTTGAGGATTATGTTTTGTTCTGGTTGAATTTATGAAAAATTTCGAAGTGTAGTAGTAACTGGAATTTGGGTTCTTTTTCATTTTGCAATCAATCTGAGTCCATATTGGCATGTATTAGCATAGAAATGATAGTTAAGCATACTGGCCCGAGTTGTGTTAGAACGAAAGTTATACGGGGATCGTATGGAGTGACATATATCACTTCATTGGATCTAAGGAATGAGTCGTATAAACTTGTAAACTGTGTAGGCTTTATCGAATACTGTTGCAAGAAGTCTAGTGCTCTAAGTAGATGGATGTTTGTGGATTATCATCTGCCTCTAGTTTTGGAATTTGGATTACTTGATGGTTCTGTAGTTGGTAAAGATTCCTAGTAGACTATTTTTTTAATGGTATGTTCCGTTGTTTACAAAATGTAGGTTTGGGGCTACTGCAGATTGAATCACCATGTTTCGCAAAAAGCAGTCTCCTAATCAGGAAAATGAATCTGCCCACAAAGATGCCAAGGTTAGAGAAATAAAACATCTATTTTTTTATTTGAAGAATCATATTGCTTAGTCTTTTAGATGTTTCTGAAAGCGAAGGTTAGAGAAATAAATCATGTATTCTTTTAAAATTGTTTCACCAATCATTTTGCTTAGTAGTTTAGATGTTTCTGAATTGTAATCTTATAAATGTGAAAGTTCAAAGCTGACTATGAAGTCCTCTTTTGACATTTTAATTTGTCTACCATATCTTATACTCATAGAGATATAACACAGCGACTTTGGCCATGTAAAATTTCTTTCATAACCAGGTGAAGGAGCTCAAGACACTGATTGGGCCACTTTCTGGACGTAGTTTACAGTACTGCACTGATGCATGCATACGGAGATATTTAGAAGCTCGGAATTGGAACGTTGACAAGGCAAAAAAAATGTTGGAGGAGTCTCTTAAATGGAGGTCAACATATAAGCCTGAGGACACCCGCTGGGTAAGCCAGACTGGCCCTTGTTAGTTGTTTTCAGCAATAAAAAAGAAACTTCACATACAATTTTGCGATTGATTCCTCTTTCACGATTGCACTATATGGTACCAAATATACATTTGTTGTTTGTGAACATCCTTACCTCTTAAAATTGACCTGACTGAGATAAAGTTGGGCAACCTTTTGGAGATCTTTTTTTCTTTTTCTGTTATCGATTCAAGAAATGTCGGACTTACTTCTAGAAACCCTTACTTTATCAGAATGAGGTAGCACATGAAGGTGAGACTGGCAAAGTGTACAGAGCCAACTTTCATGATCGATGTGGGAGGACAGTTCTCATACTACGACCAGGAATGCAGGTCTGTACTTGGATTATCTCCTTTGATTGGACATTCATCTATTCTCTAGACTTACCCTTTTTTAATGTTAATTCATGCTTCTTGTTCAGAATACAGCTGTAGCTGAAACTCAGATCCGTCATTTAGTATATCTCATCGAGAATGCTATCCTTAACCTTCCTGAAGGTCAAGAACAGATGTCTTGGTTGATAGATTTCACTGGATGGTCATTGAACACCAATGTCCCCATCAGAACTGCACGGGAATCTGCAAATGTTTTACAGAATCACTACCCTGAGAGGCTCTCCGTTGCGTTTCTCTACAATCCCCCAAGGATTTTTGAAGCATTTTGGAAGGTTTGCGTTCCTAATTCCCTCTGTTTTGATTATCACACTGTCTTTTCCTTTTATCTTTTCTTTTGGGTAATGAATTTAGGAATTATTTGGTAGCCTGGTCTAGCACTATCAACTGGTCTGATGCCTCTTCTTTTGTTCCTCCGCAGATTGTTAAGTACTTTCTGGATCCAAAAACAATCCAGAAGGTAAAATTTGTATATCCAAATAAAAAAGATAGTGTGGAGCTAATGAAGTCATACTTTGATATGGATAACCTTCCTTTCGAGTTAGGAGGAAAGGCTAATATGCAGTATGACCACGAAGAGTTTTCAAGAATGATGGCCGAGGATGATGTAAAATCTGCAACCTTTTGGAGTGGATCTGATAAGCTCGCTGTTGTAAGTAAGGGATATTCAGGAGGAGCAGAGGTAGTTCCAGAGCCATTGGCCCTTGCACCACCCGCCAGCTGAGTCCCAAACACCTTCGAGCGGTATAGTTAGAGAAGCTGCTAGCGACTGTACTTGCCAAAACTATTGGTTACCTGTTGTAGTAAGCTCAAGGAATTTTCCTAGGATGCCTCTGAACTCATTGTGGGGCAATCATTTTTTACTGTGTAATTCACAGATGCCTCCATTCCCCCACTTATAATAAAAATGAAAAACTTGATCATCTCTGTGTATTGTTTATAAATGAAGTGCATTTCTTCTATCTCTCTCGCACACTGGCACGCACTTATGTAGCAGTGTGGTTGTTTCTGGAAAATTGAAGAAAAGGGAGAAATAACTTGAGCACGGATAACTTGAGTCTCATTTCTAATATGCACACCATTGATACTCTGCACTCTATATGTATGAACAAACAAAAATAGTCTTACAAGCTTACAATCAAGAGTTGCAACGCCAAACTACCTAGGACTAGGTTTGCAAATTCTTAACAAATCATTGTTATCAGTTTTCAAGTTGAACAAACAACAACAATATGAATCCAGTCAGCTACAAGAAATTCTTATATTTGAGTAAACATTCCGCGACACTGAGAGAACACCTCAGGAACACTGCTAAAACCTAACCGGTTTTTGAAAACTTTTTTATCTTTTTTCTTTTGGATTCTCCGGGATCAACTGTCTAGCATTAAGGTGAACCATACATACTATATCAGTCGCCTTTTGAAAGTTCTTGTAGTTGTTTGGTATGTGCGGACCAGCAAACCTACTCCAATCCCAACTCCAAGGCAAACACCGAGCCCGATCCCAACTCCTACTCTCACCCCGGCATTGAACCATGATAATTCACCATCATCCCCTTCTATATATTCTTCCCTCATGTACAAGCTGTTATAATCTTCGTCGTTATCTGGTTTGTAGTCCCGGTATCCTGATATCTGCAGAAAAAAGTCCAAGGATATAGAGAATATGTCATGATGCTTCCCCCTCAATGACCACATATTTTATTTTATTTTTGAAGCATAATGACCACATATATGACGAGTCTATTATGATGTCGCATGCAAACTGAATCCAGGAACATGTTTCATGAATCTCCCAAACAATAACTCAGCATCAAACAAATGTGTCCAGAAAAGGAAGAGGTAGAACAATGCTGAACTGGAAAGAACCTACTAGAAAAAGAAGAAAAAAAATCTACCGAGATAACTACAAGAATAATGCATCATAATTCGAGAGAATGGAGCGAGTTCTTGTGCTTCCATGTTATGCAAATGATTGAAGTATATGTCAACAAATAAGAGGTAACTTCCTAAGAACAAAACTCAGCTCATTAGGTATCTTAAAGAAAAGGTGATTCTGCACAGCAAACTCCCAAGGATATGGAGGCAAGTATTCTAAACAGCTAAACTACTTGAAAGGAAAACCACTGCGCAGTTAATAATAGTCTTTAGCCATGTCGCAAAGGAAAGTTACACATTTAATCAATAAGATTGAAGTTTTGATGTTTCAAGAGGAGTAGCATGTGATGTGCATTAGGGCTTCAGTTTTTATTTGATTAATCACTGAACAGAGAGCAATTAGAATGACGATATGCATCTAAATCAGGCATGATACACAATTCTCTAAGATAACCCAACCATTTTTAGAGCACTTTCTTTTAACTGATACCAAAAGCTTGATTCACACAGAAACATGTGTGCATTTATAAACACTGAGATTCAATCATGCAGTTGTCTTTGGAAGTGATGATTGATCACAATTGAAAACATGCAAAACATAAAGAGGAAAACAAGGTCTGATAAGGTGGTTGCAAAAGCTGAAATGGAAAAGGACTTCTGAGAGAAAAGAGCAAGAAATAGATTCGTGTCAGATTCTGGTAAAACATAAGACAATATACAAGACAATATTACAGAAAGAAAAGGGTAATATTGTTATATTCCCTACATTTAGAAGTTTGTGCCCAGTACCCATACTATCCTGACCAATCTAAGATAAGATTTTTAATGTGCCAGAATCCAATCAACTAATCTATCTTGACACAGGAAATGGGTTTTTCTGTAACAAGAAAAACATGTCTAGTGCCAGGAAACATTGAAGACCAATTAACTAGAATGACTAATCAAAACATATGAACTTAGTAACTATTAATGCAACATAACTAGTACAAAAATGTGAAAAGCACAATCTAAACATCAAAAATTTGCGACTTCAGTACAAAAATTATAGCAAAACATGGACAAATTGCACTAGTTTTGTTATTAGAAAAGGAAAGTACCTGCAACGGAAGTTCAGAATCTACATCTTTCTTTGATTCCGTCGTTTCGTATTCTGGTATTGAATCTAACATTCCTTTCCTTGTATGCTTCCTCCGGAAATTTATATGTAGAGTTTTAGTCAAAATGATTGGAGTGCCTGAGAAACAACAAGCTATATAAACTTCAATCGTTGGCGAGTGCGATTCAGATTGTTTCCCCTTAAAAAAGGCCGAAGCCGATGTTATTTCCGATTGACAATTCATATTCCACTGCTTGCTATGGTTTTTCGATTCCCCAACAAAACCATTACAATTAGACAATTCCAGGACCCCAGAGAGCACAAGATCTTCTCTATCAAAAACTTCAAACTTCACACTCCCTGTCATTCTTATACTATCTGTGCTCACAAAAGTAGCTTCTTCCGATTTCTTGTCAACCCGATCCCTTCTAAGTTGCGAAGTAACTCCATCAGAAAACATACTACTCCTCCCACCATTCACTTCAAGTAAGGTATCATGAGCGAGCGGGATATGATTAAGTGTGAGATATTCCGGAGTTGAACTATCAACCTCGCAATTGCTAATCCTCACATAGAATACTCTCATTTCAAACCAAGGCGATGAAGCTTTGCTCCGAGGAGATGGATACTGTGAATTCCTAATAATTTTATGGCCGGAATCAGCCACTTCATTACCATTCACCGTCTCATAAGAACTCTCCATCATCACCGTACGAAAACCAACAATCCTCTTGTTGTTCTTCTTCAGTGAGATCCTCCCGCATCAAATACAAGCTGGAATCAGATTGGTAGAAGATACCTGTAAAAACAGCACAAAACTACAAAATTATAGAACAACTGAGAACATCTAAAAAACAAAACAATAACAAATTGATAACAAGAAACACCTAAAGCTGAGCTGATGAAACTAACCCTTACCAGCTTCAACAGACAAAGGTATAAAACACTATTCTTTGTAAGACCCAGCTCAGACAAGGATAAGAATAAGTCAGTAATGAAGGCAAAGAAGTACTCCAAGTTCAAACAAGGAGAGGAAGAAGAAGAAGACTTGTTTTTCAGGAGAAAACTTAAAGAAGAAATTGTGATATAAAAGATGAGGAAGAAGAAATGACAAGGATAAGAAGTTACACAGAAGGAAAGTTAAAAGTCAAAATCATAAATTTGATCTTTAGAAATAAATGACAATAAAATGATATCCAAATCCAGGTTCACATGAATATAAACACAAAAAATCACAGAAAGGAGCTGTAAAATTCACCCACCAATACCAAACAATGGCCTACTAATATCCAATAAAAACTAAAAGAATATCCTTTTGTTTGGGGTTCAAATTTACAGAAAGTAAACCCAGAAAGATTTATCCTTTGCCACCCCCAAATTAAAATATTGCCGGCAATCAGATTAACCTTCACACGTCATACAAACCTCCAAATCTCTCTATGAGACTGTAATAGTGGTATGTGATTTACTGTCCAATCAAAAAAAAAAAAATTAATGAAATTTAACCAATGAATTAATAAACTTACCTGTAACCAACAAGGAATCTTCTTTCTTCTTTTATCTTTTGTCTTATCAAAATCCAATTTGTAATCGGAATTCAAGACTCTAATGACTTGACGAATCGTTATCAAAACCCCACTATGAAAAATAAACCAATTGAATAATATGAAACTAGCGGTTTGAATCTACAGAGTAATTCTAACCATGAATCGATGAAATACAACACAATTGAGAATGACCCAGGTCTTTGTATATCACTCTATCGACACAAAATTGAATCTTTTTCTGAATTTGTCATCCACTCCCTTCTCCAGAAAATTATAGAATCTGGGAAGGTTTTTTTTTCTTTCTTTCTTAAACAAAAATTGTGGAATTTTGAACTGTATATGTAAGACCCGATTCGTATGGGAACGGGATACAAGTAATAATTTTTTTTTTCCATATTCGGTATTTAAGCCTGGCAGTTTTAAGGGCAAACCCGGAAAAATTAGGAGCGACTAATAAGACAAAATAGGATCACCAAAACCTAAAATGAAGTCATTCCTTATCTCCCGTTTTTTATAATGGCCAAATTACCCCTAATAATCAGTAGTCAACATTACAATCGGACGTTAATGTTTTGAATCGGAAGAGAATTATATCGAAAATGCTATGTGAACAGCGTGATAACAGCTGATTACCAGCTGATCCCGCGTGGCAACTTAACATGGAGGATAGAGAAAAGTTTTTTCTACCCACATCATCATAGATAACACCACGTAACACCAGACTGCAAAATACCTTGATTTATATTGTAGAGAGGTTCTGGTTTTATTTGCAGAGAGGTGATGGTTTAATTTGATAAGATCCTTCTAGATTTATCAAAACTAATTGATTCAAGTATCAAAAAAAGCCTCGATTATTAGTGAAATCTCTAACTAGTTGCATGACGGGTTTTTTTTTTTTTTTTGATTGTCGATGTTCTTGCCCTTAGATCCTTCCTCTAATCGATCTCTTATTGTTTTGTAGGTTTTCTTACCTTAAAAATTTCCATGATAATGTTTAATTTTGGGGTTTGATTGTATAAGAAGCTGGGGTTCATAATTTTTTTTTTTTTTTTTTGTGATTTCTTGTTTGATTTTTAAATTCCAAACCATAATTGTTCATCCATGTTTTAATTATGCATTAAACAATACACAAGCAGATCTCCCTAAAAACTTCAAAGCAAAATCAATTTTTTTGTAGTACCAGTAATAATATCCAGCTTCAAGATAGTACATCCATGGTGGACAGTAATAAGACTAAGAAATATTAGGGTTTTTCTTCAAGACGGAATTTTGAGCTCCATGATACGATTGGATTATATACTTACATTTTTCGTTTTGTTGTATCCATATGAATGGTGATAGAACTGGTTGATCACGAAGAATATGTAGCAAGAAGACGTGGGAGTGAAGAAGTTCTAATTAGTGCACTTTTTTCGATAATTCCATTATTATTTTTTTGATGATGTGGATAAAATTAAGAATGTCTCTTTCCTCCACATTGGTTTCCAAGTCAGATCAGCTGTCAATCAGCTGTTATTGTGTTGTTCATGTAGAACGGTTGGAATTATATATAGAGGAAAACGATTTTAGTTTCTGAGTTTTATGGTTTTAGAGTAGAAGAGAAAGAAAAAAAAATATGAGTGATAACCATTTTTTTTCTTAAATCATGGATGGGTATGAAGAAGAAGGTGAGAAAAATCATGAAGAATATCATGTTGAAGGTTCAATAACGATTAGAGAGACGATTGAATGCATTCAACGCCATTAACGTCCCAGAATCGGTAGATAATGTAATACTTTATCTACCGATTATACTCTTCTGTTCCAATAGGGAAGCACAATCGGTAGATAAGTGATGTTCATTATCTACCGATTGTGATAGTTGCCCCAAACTCAAAATTTTCAAAAACCAATGGGATTCTGAATTTCTCTATTTCCATAATCGGTGATAAGTGATGGTTATTATCTACCGATTGTACAATCGGTAGATAAGTTATTTACATTATCTACCGGTTGTGATAGTTGCCCCAAATTCAAAATTTTCAAAACCAATGGGATTCTGAATTTCTCTATTTCCATAATCGGTAGATAAGTGATGTTTATTATCTACCGATTGTATAAGTTATTTACATTATCTACCGATTGTTATAGTTTCCCCAAATTCGAAATTTTCAAAAACCAATGGGATTTTGAATTTCTCTATTTCCATAATCGGTAGATAAGTGATGTTTATTATCTACCGATTGTACAATCGGTAGATAAGTTATTTACATTATCTACCGATTGTGATAGTTTCCCCAAATTCGAAATTTTCAAAAACCAATGGGATTTTGAATTTCTCTATTTCCATAATCGGTAGATAAGTTATTTACATTATCTACCGATTGTTATAGTTGCCCCAAATTCGAAATTTTCAAAAACCAATGGGATTTGGAATTTCTCTATTTCCATAATCGGTAGATATGTGATGTTTATTATCTACCGATTGTGATAGTTTCCCCAAATTCGAAATTTTCAAAAATCAATGGGATTTTGAATTTCTCTATTTCCATAATCGATAGATAAGTGATGTTTATTATCCAGTGATTGTACAATTGGTAGATAAGTTATTTACATTATCTACCGATTGTGATAGTTGCCCCAAATTCAAAATTGTAAAAAATATGAAACTTCAAGTTTCTCTAATTTTACAATCGGTGTTCTAGGGATGTTTATTATCTACCGATTGAGGAAGTAACCCGAATTTAATTTGAGAGGAACAAAGTAATAATCGGTTGCTATAAACGATATTTACTACCGATTGAGGAAGTAGCCCGAATTTAATTTGAGAGGAACAAAGTAATATCGGTTTCTATAAACGATATTTAACTACCGAATATGTAAGGGTATTTAGATACTTTCCGAGCCACTAGGACATCCCATAACACCATCCCTTGGTTGGGAATAAAAAAGTCGCCCCTAATTCTTTCGGGGTCGCCCCTAAAAATGCTAGGTATTTAAGACCGTTTTTCAGAAGCTTATCCTAAAAAACAATTCAGAAGGCCTGGCCAAAATGTATGTATGGTGAAAGCAATGAATTGGGATGTTCTGAGATTTCGTTTCCGCTAGGGAGAAATAGGCAATGGTTGTGGGACCACTAATAGAAAACTCTATGAAATTAGGGTAAGTCCTTTAGACTTGGCAAGTTGGCAATTTGAGTCCATAATGGACTTACCAGATTGGAAAGTCCTGCAAACAAGCAAATTTAGGGGTTTGCAAATCGTGGTAAAGGCTACACCGCGCGACATAGACTTTGCTGCTCAATAATGATATTGCCGTTAACGGCTATATCATCTAACAACACTATTTGTATTTTTTTTATAAGAATACTACAGTGTAACTGAGGCGTAAACCTATCTTTTATTTTTTGATTGTCTGTTACAGTCTGTTGTAACAGTCTCTTGTGTTCTGTGTCAGGATATAAATAGTCGTCTGCTATAAATGCTTCAGTTATCGTTTAATAAAATTCAAACTCTTTTATGTTTCTCTCTTTTACAGTTTCTTTCATGGTATCATCCCTTTTTTCACTATTACAGATTCAAAAAAAATCGATCCATTTCCGCTCATTCTTCTGTTAAGCTTTAGAGATCTATAACAAATCCAAAATGGCGATCGATCCACTTTTTGATTCCCTTATAAATCGATCAAACAATTCAAATCAATCTCAAACTTTAAATCTTTAAACTCGACTTTTAAGTCTCAAATCAATCTACAATTGCCTAATCTCTCTCTAATTTCATCTTTGTTAAACTTAAAGCAGATGGATCCAACTATCCCATTTGGCGAAATCAGGTTGAATCTATTTTGATTACCACTGATATGTATGATTATGTTGATGGATCTATTCAGAAACCAGTTCAGTTTATCAAAATTGATGGGGAGAAAGCTTTAAATCTTGAGTATTATACTTGGCGCAAATATAACAGGTATGTGATGTCCTGTCTTAATGTAGCTTTTTTCAGATTGTATTTCTCAAAGTATTGTTGGATGTAAAACTTCAAGAGAGATTTGGTTACATCTTGAGAAGCTATCGTCAATTCACTGCTCATAAATCTCTTCTTCGTAGTCAACTTTATTCAAGTCGGCGAGGTAATCGTTCTATTTCTGATTATATTGATGAGATCAAATTAATTTTTGATTCCTTAGCTGCAATTGATCAACCTGTGGATGAATCGGATCTTGTTATCTATGCACTTCAAGGATTGGGTCGTGAATATAGTCAATTTCTTGTGACTGCCAGCTATCGAAAGACTGAATTTACTTTTAGTGATTTGTATTCTAAACTTCTACATCATGAGCAGTCATCAAAATCTGAAGAAATATAAACTAAATCTGTTTTGGATTTTCAGAATTCTGCTTTTCAAACGAATAAATCTTATAAATCTAAGCAGAAAGCTCATGGATCTGATGAAAAATTAACTTCTCAATTTGATTCTAGTTCACTTGTTTGTCAAATCTGTAAGATTCCTGGTCATACTGCTAACCGTTGTAGTTGGTGTTATGCTCCTGCTTTTAAGAAATCTACGAAGGATTCTTCCAAGACTGGTTCTGGTTCTACTACAGATTTTCCATCTACTTCTACTTCTGCTTCAGATACTTTGCAACAAGATTTTCATAGCATTGAGCTCAACTCAGCTACTGTTTATCATGATCCTAATATGGCTTTTTGTTGGATTACTGACTTTGATGCAGCAAGTCATATGACAAACACTCCATCTTGTCTCTCTAATGCCAAATCTTATACATGTAATGATCAAGTTATGGTACGTGATGGTAAATTTCTATCTATTGAGCAGACTGGTGATGTAATTTTAGATACTAATTCTGCTCAGTTTCAACTTCATGATGTGCTTTATGTTCCAAGAATTAAAGAGAATCTTATTTTATTGCTAAGTTCACTAAAGAAAACTTTGTTTCTTTTGAATTTTTTCGTTGGGGATATCAAATTAAGGACTTGGAGACTAAAGCAGTTCTTGTTGAAGGCTTTGTGAAAGACAATTTGTATCCAATAACTACTTTACAGGCATCTAAGGTTGTTGTTGATTCTGTTTCAAAACATACATCTGATTTGTGGCATGGAAGACTATGACATGTACATCTACAAATATACTCCATAAGGTGGCTTTTTCAGCTGATATTACTATCAACACTTCTTCTCCTTAGTTGTGTACTTCTTGTCAATTAGGAAAGCATCATAAGCTTATATTTTATCATTCAGGCAGAAACACAACTGAACTTTTGTACTTAATACATTGTGACTTATGGGGACCTGCTGCCGTTGCTTCCTATTTAGGTTTTAAGTATTACATTCTCTTTATAGATTACTTTTCTAGATTTTATTGGATTTATCCTTTGAAAAAAAGAGATGAAAGTGTTGAATGTTTCAAACATTTCAAATATATGACTGAAAATCTATTGGATAAATCAATAAAGTTCTTTCAATGTGATGGTCCATTTAAATTGGTGAAGGATAAATTTCAATATTTTCTTCATGAATGTGGTATTACTTATAGAATTTCATGTCCTCATCTTCACCAACAAAATGGACTAGCAGAAAGAAACACAGACATATCACTGAAATGGATAACACTTTGGCTTTTCAGGCTTCTTTACCAAAGAAACCTATTATTGGGGCGGCACATTCCAATAGAGGGGATTCACCCATGATCCTAATGTCTATTTAGTTGGTTAGGGGATGTCCTAAAGGTATTTAAAAAGTCTAAATTACCCTTTCATTTATTTAAACCTAATCAATAAAAAAAACTAAAATCAAAATCATTTTTTTTCTCCTAATCGTGATAATCAACAACCGAATAAAAAATTGATAATCAATTTAATAAAACCAAGATGAAACCGGTGCACAATTTCAAGTTCCTCGACCGTACCCAATGTTTATGTGATGTTTAATTTGACAAAATGCATCTATTTTTCCCCTGTTTTGTGTTTGAAATGATTTGAATTATTAAAATATGTAGCAAAATTAGGTTTGCAAAACCAGTTACGGTTGGCTAACTAAGAACTCCTAACCGTAAAATCAAAAAATAAATAAATGCATGTATAGTTAGGGCTAGGTTGCTAACCGTAAATATTTTTACGGTTGGGATCGAATCTCGAAAAACCTATACGTAAATATACATGGTTAACAACAATTTCAAGCTTTTATGAATTAGTTACGGTTGGGTTTGAATTTGTTACGGTTGGATTATAGTTGCTTAAGGGTTTTAGCCACGGTTAGGTTTTAGTTACTTTTGGGTTCTGGTTACAGTTAGGTTTTAGTTACT
>JAJJMB010011222.1:1834265-1846238 GCA_023531105.1 Papaver atlanticum | reverse complement strand
GGGTTTTGAAAAGAAATCCCCAAAAGAATAATATTCCCTCTACTTTTCTTCCACCAAAACTAAACATCTTATTTGATTTAGGTTATTCACAAAGTATATAAGAAATTCATTAATCTAATAACTAATTAAATAATTAACACTAACTAACCGAGGGTAGTTTAGTCATTATAAAAATACTTTAGATAAGGTTTTTTTAAAATTACTAACGGGTGACCTGTTTTCGTCCTATTAGTGAAACCCCTCTATTGGAATGTGACACCCCAATAATAGGTTTCTTACCAAAGCTGTTTTGGTATGATTCCTTTCTTACAACCATTTATATTATACATAGGTTACCAACTAAAGTTTTGTCTTTTAAATCTCCCTATCAGATGTTATTCAATACTCTTCCTGATTATAATTTTCTCAAAACTTTTGGTTGTTGTTGTTATCCTAATCTTGAACCATATAGATCTGATAAGTTGAGTCTTAAATCTGCAAAATGTGTGTTTCTTGGTTATAGTCCTGTTAAAGGCTATAAGTGTTATGATCTTGCCACTCATAAGTTATACATTTCTGTTCATATAAATTTTGATGAACATGTTTTTTCTTTTGCTGATATATCTTCTACTGCACCTTAATCTTGTTCCACATCCTCATATGTTGAACTTTCATTGCCAACCACTGTATTGTCCATTGCTTGTCCAGTTTATGACCAGGCCAAACATTTCGTGGTCAACCGTCTCAAAGTAACAATAAATTTCGTGGTCCGAAGATTCTTGTAGAAGAACATGAAC
Source organism: Papaver atlanticum (assembly GCA_023531105.1). NCBI lineage: Eukaryota > Viridiplantae > Streptophyta > Magnoliopsida > Ranunculales > Papaveraceae > Papaver > Papaver atlanticum. The sequence goes on along the minus strand of JAJJMB010011222.1, from coordinate 1,845,462 downwards.
AAATTTATGGAAACTACATACATTTTACACAAGATTCTATTAATGGTGCTCAACAACAAGGATTTTGCTTTTATGAGAAACTTTATATAAAATTTTGCGAGGAAACACTAAACCTCGGAAGATGTAATTCTACAGGGTTGTCATCTCGTTTCCATACAATACAATCAGTAAAAAAGTAACCTTATATGTTGCTGCAATTATGCAAGTTAATCGAGTCAGAGGGAGCGGTGAAACTGATCTTGATATGGAAAGAACAATTACAAAAGATATTCAACTTTTGCAAATGCCAGGACCGAAAGTGTAGAGTGGATTGACACAAAAAATAAGGCAAACTTTTTGGATTTGAAAGTTATTACAAGATCCTAAAGTTGTTGAACAACTATAAACCAGTTATATTTGATTGTTTGCACCAAGTGTCACCTAGATCCTCATACTATCCTGCTAAACTAAATTCTAAAGAATCACAAGTCGATTCACAATTTTCTTCACTAGATTCAAGCTCAAGTCAACAAATGCATATTGACGTACGTACTAGTAATTCTTCTCCAAGTTCAATTACAAATCTTGATGCTAGTAAAACCAAAAAGTTTAAAGATATACGTCAAAAAAAAAAAAAGGAAACATCAAAAATTGTTGCTCTTAACATTGGCAGGTTCATGGAGAATGACCAATGTGCAACCGAAGAAAAAAATAATTCAGTGTACTTTTGTGAGACAACAACTTAAACAAAGTCGTTTCTTGCAAGAGAAACGTTACTCTGATTGGGACAAGTATAACATTCTTTCATCAAATACTTCGAAAAATAAATGAACAACAGTGTAGTTTACGGCAAATAGATTTTAACAAATTACAAAAATAAATGGATAAAGAAGAAGACCAATAATTCTTAAATGTTGCCTGCTCTGATGAAGATGATCATGAACTTCATGAAGTTGAAGGTCTAAGTGATTAGTAAATGTAATAGTTAGTCTCAAGTATTTTTATTAGTAAATTTAAGTCGAATGTAACAGTTTTATTAAAAAAAATAGATTTAGTTGTTAATTTAAAATAAATGTAATAGTTTTATTTTGGAATAATATTAGATTTAGTGGTTAATTTTTCCTAAGTGTAATGAGGAAGAACCCATTGACATGCTCTAATTTTACATGATCTAACATTATTTAAGAATTCGCTAGATTCATGTGGACATACAATCAGAATTCAAGAAACCTAGATGAAGTTGATGTCAATTATAAAATATGTTAGATTATGTACAAATATACCATGTCATAGGTTATTGCAAGCCTATTTCTGCTTCCTTACATCGCCTGGGCATTGATCTGAATACATGCACTTATCTTGTTTGTGCCAAGGGTGCATCAGCCAGGATCATGCCGTACTTGACTTGCATCATCCTTGAATGCCAATGACTTATGCAAGATCCCCTAACTTGCATACCGATTTATCTTACTTTTCATGCTATGCCAATGTGCAATTAATGCATGCTTACATCGAACGACTTGATAGGAAGTATGAGCATCCAAGGAATAGACTTCAACTCACCTCATCAATTATGGCAACAATCATCTCTTGCATTGCATTTCCGAGCCAGAGGATATGAGTTACCATTATGTTGCAATCACCTCGCAGTTAGATGATATCACCGACAAGGTGCTGGACCACTAATACTGCAACTCATTGCGGCTGCATACGTACCCTACAATGGAAATAATTGTTCATTAGGTTCTGGTGGTAAAATTCGCGCCCTCGAAACTTCAATCTTCTTTGGAGTACTTTTTTGGTTCTGGACGTGTAGGTATGAGCCCTGCATGTTGCAATGCCAACATAATTTTTTTTCTCTTGTTTGTCCTCATATGACTCATCATCCAACTATTGTAGTATCTACAAATACTTTAGTTGCTCTTTATAATACAAAATGATACTCATTTCCATCTCCTCATCCGAAAATCAAACTAGAATCTATTGATTTGAAATTAAATGAAATTTAGAAAATTAAAAATTTATTTATGAAGAGGTAAAAACCTGTGAAATTTAATTTATGTAAGAGAGGTGTGAGCTAATCGAGTGTGTAATAAAGCGAGTCATATATATGATTTAGGGATATTACTATTGCAAAACAACTACAAAAAAAAGTAGTTGCTAGCTAGTGGCACAGATTATATTATTGCATGTTGTTTTCCATAATAAAGAAGCCCATTTCCAAATCCACCTAAATTCTCTTCTTTTTTTATAGGAAAACAAAGTGTGCTGTAAAGCGCAGCAAACTCAAAATACAGCCTGATTTTCTGCAGGGCTAGGGATAGCACCATGCAAAGTATCCTCATTTTGATACATAACAGTGGTATTGTCACCCATATCAGTAGTGTCAATCAAATGAAGAAAAGTAATTTTTTTTAAAGGCTTGGTCCTTTCCAATTTAAATTTATCTAAGGACATAGACTGAATTGAAACTTTTGTTAATCTAATTGCCGAATTATTTTGGTCACGCCTTACTTTATTACATTGCCTATGACAAAATCGATAGCTTCAAAATTTTCACCTCTTATATGGAAGAATCCTAGGTGAAATCTGCCTTGAACTTCTCTTTGGTAATCTTTCTTTATTGCTTCCAGGGTTACATCATCTTGGGTTTGAAAATCTATATTGGAATTGTGCAACTCGTTTCCCCACTCCAAAGCTAGAGCATCTCCTCTTGATGGTCTGTTACTTCCAGAGATGTTGTCTTTGAAATTCCAGCTTCCACACAGTTCCCTGAGAAGTACATAGAAACAAGATCAAAGTTAGCAAAGAGATACTGATCACCATTAGCATTGATGGAATGCACATCTATAATGCTTATGCTAATAGTGACTCCAAATTTTTCTTTGTGATGCCTTATAAGTCTTTTTCTGGGATCTTCTAAGGGTGTTTGGAAGTGGAGGTTATTCAGGATATGGCCTATTTTATGAATCACCATGTCAAAGGAGCAGAGAATGTTGTTGACTGTAGAATCCACCACATGAAAAATGTTTTTGAAGATGTAATCACATCTAGCTTTCCAGATGAACCAGTATATGGTGGTTAGGTAGAATTCCTATATCAAAGCTCATTGTTTGGAGCAAACCAGCTGCTTAGCCAACTATGAAAGGAATAGGGCCACTAAACATTTTGTATTGAACACCAAAAATCTTAATTCAGACAAAGGAGGCAGCAGGGCAGGACATCACCAAATATGTTGTATCCTCCTTAGCACAATTGCAGAAATTGCATATGGGGTCAATGTAGTGGAGGATGCTAACAGTCTTAACATTGGTGGGGAGAATTCCATGGGCACATTTCCAGATAAACAGTTGAATAGCTAGGGAAGTATGCAGATTCCATATTTCCTTTCAAGCAGGATTGGGAATGTCATTGGCATACTTGGCGGATATCTGCTTGTCATAAAGATATTTCACAGTGAAATCCCCTCTGCTAGTCAGGTGCCAAATGATAATGTCATCCTCACTATTGTTGTAATTGGTTTGTTGAATTGCTAGCTGATCATCTTGAGAGAACCAAAGAGTTAAAGTGTATAAGTCTCATTCTCCAAAAGAATTTAGAAGTTGATTGACAATAATGTTATCAGAAGGACAATGTAAGGGATTTGCTAGGATACTTTTGTTTCCATGAATCCGTTTATCTTCCCAAATGTGGATCTGCTGACCATTTCCCACCTTCCATCTGTAATATTTTTGTATGTTGGCCACTCCTTCAAGAATGTCTTTCCAAATCCAAGAATATGAGTTTTTTTGTTTTGTGTTCATTCTTATCACTTCCTTATATGCAAAATGAGTTGTCTTCATAGAGATGGACCAGAGAGAATCTGGTTCTGAGATGAGCCTCCAAGCTATTTTTGTTATCATATAGCATTATTGAAAAATTGCATATTTTTGAAGCCCAAGCCACCTAGATCTTTTGGTTTGTTGACATCATCCCAAGCAATGTAGTTTTAACCCTTTTGTTTGTCAGGATCCTTATTCCAAAATAAGTCTCTTTGGATAGAGTTTAGCTCCTTGCAGGTAGCTTTTGGAAGCTTGAAACAGTTCATTTGATATATGCTTGATGTAGAGATGATAGAGCTGATCATGGTGATTTTCCCATTAGTAAGAGTAGATTTCCAACCTGCCAACCTGCACCTTAATTTGTCAATGCAAGGATTGCACCCTTTTTTTTTGTGAAACAGGAGATCCCAGGAATTTATCCTTGATATCAATTTTTTTGCGAAACTACTAATGTTGTCAGCAATTCTGGAGCGGTGCTCTTGTTGAAGAAGATCCCTGCTGATTTAATTTTTTTTATCATCTGACCAGAGGAGAGACTGAAGTCATTGAAAACATGAATCAGATTCTTACATTCATTCATGTTAGCTTTGCAGAAGACCATACAATTATCAACAAACAGAAGATGGCTAATAACTGGAGCTTGGGGGAAAGTTTAGGTCCCATGTATTATTTCCAGCTGTTCAGCATTAACCAGGCTTCTGGAGAATTATTGGAATCAGTACTTAAATAATTTGCATTTAGTGTATGGAATATATGGTACTCTTTGCTATATTTAGGCCAGGTACTATTATTTCTATGTTTGCCTAATTAACCTTTGACATGACTTTAAAAGTTTTGGAAGAATGTTTTACATTATTAAAGGTTGTTATAGGTTGAGATGAAGCTAAGATAACTCTTTAGATATGAAATCTGCTATAATACTTAAAATTTGCTTCGTGACTGACAATATGTTCACGTAAACCATCATTTTTATCGACAAAACTTTTTAGTAAACCAAATCTGACTAGTGTCTCGGAAAAATAACTAACAACCTAAAATCTGTGAAAAATCTAGATTTTGCATTCAAACCAAAATTTATCTTTGGACACAAATTCTATTATTGTGAATTAAAATTCCTTGCATAACTAAAAATATTTCCCATGGCTTGCATCCGCAACAAATGGGTAATGAAACCGTGGAATAAAGTAGACTAGTTGGGCCGATCGAGCGAAGCGAGGGAGGACCTTATATATGGTGACTTTGTGTCAATGTGAAGCATGACTCTTTTTTTTCCCAATTTGACACAAAAAGATTGGATTTGGTGTTTGTAACAACAACAAAAAACCAATCAACAATGAAGAACTAACTTGTCCCTCCTTTTTCGTCCAAAACTATAGCTCCTTATGTATCCTATTTTTTAGGGGTATAATTGGCAACCAAACTTTAATATAACATATCTAAAAATCCGTGCCTTGGAATTTTATAAATTTTATCTCGTTGGAATGGTAATAAAAAAAATTACGCAATGAGTACAAACAATAATATCAAATTTAGAGTTTTTACGAAAAATTCGGAGGTGTTTTTCATTTTAGACAAAATTTTCAAAAATTAAATGTATATCCATCATGCAAACCACCACAAATGATACATAATACTTTATGTAGCCATATTTTAGTTTATGGATCAACTTATTTTCCGTTGCAACTAATAACACGATGTATTCCCTCCGTTTCAAGAAAAGTGATACTTTCACTTTAGGCACAATTTTCGAAAATTGAATGCATAGCAATTATGCAACCCACCTTAAAGGACGCATAACACATTATGCAGCAATATTTTGGTTTATGCATCGACTAATTTTCGTTTCAGGAAAAGTGATACTTTCACGCTGCGTCAGGAAAAATGATACTTTCGCGCCGTGTCAAGAAAAATGATAATTTACCGCTGTGTCAGGAAAAAGGATACTTTCGCGCCGATTTTTTCGGTCGGCCGTCCCACCGTGGCAGCGGTCATTGGGCCGACCGAGCGAAGCGAGGGAGGTCCTTATATATGGTGACTTGATGTCAATGTGAAGCATGACTTTTTTTCCAATTTGACACAAAAAGATTGGATTTGGTGTTTGTAACAAAAAAAAATCAATAAACAATGAAAGGACTAACTTGTCCCTCCCTTTTAGTCCAATTACTATAACTCCTTACGTATCCTATCTTTGTAGGGGTATAATTGGCAACCAAACTTTAATATAACATATCTAAAAATCCGTGCCATGGAATTTTACAAATTTTATCTTGTTGGAAAGGTTTTAAGAAAATCTACACAATGAGTACAAACAACGATATCAAATTTAGAGTTTTTACGAAAAATTTGGAGGTATTTTTCATATTAGGCACAATTTTCAAAAATTAAATGTATATCCATTATGCAGACCACCACAAAGGATACATAATACTTTATGTAGCCATATTTTGGTTTATGCATCGACTTATTTTCCGTTAAAACTAATAAAACGATGTACTACATCCGTTTCAAGAAAAGTGATACATTCACTTTAGGCACAATTTTCGAAAACTGATTGCATAGCCATTAAGCAAAACACCACAAAGGATGCATAACACATTATGCATCCATATTTTGGTTTATGCATCGGCTAATTTTTCGTTTCAGGAAAAGTGATACTTTCACCATGTGTCAGGAAAAATGATACTTTCTCCCCATGTCTGGAAAAATGATACTTTTAATACTTTCGCACCTTGTCAGGAAAAATGATACTTTCGCGCCGTGTCAGGAAAAATGATACTTTCACACCATGTCAGGAAAAATGATATTTTCGCGCTGATTTCTTCGGTCGGCCGTCCCACCGTGGCAGCGGTCATCTGGTATATGGTGACTTTGTGTCAATGTGAAGCATGACTTTTTTTTCCAATTTGACACAAAAAGATTGGATTTGGTGTTTGTAACCAAAAAAATTCAATCAACACTGAAAAGACTAACTTATCCCTCCCTTTTAGTCCAATTACTATAATTCCTTACGTATCCTATTTTTTAGGGGTATAATTGGCAACCAAACTTTAATATAACATATCTAAAAATACGTGCCTTGGAATTTTACGAATTTTATCTTGTTGGAATGGTTTAAAAAAAATCTACCTAATGAGTACAAACAATAATATCAAATTTAGAGTTTTTACGAAAAATTCGGAGGTGTTTATCATTTTAGGCAAAATTTTCAAAAATTAAATGTATATCCATCATGCAAACCACCACAAATGATACATAATACTTTATGTAGCCATATTTTAGTTTATGTATCAACTTATTTTCCGTTGCAACTAATAAAACGATGTACTCCTTCCGTAGAAAAGTGATGCTTTCACTTTAGGCACAATTTTCGAAAATTGAACGCATAGTCGTTATGCAAACCACCACAAAGGATGCATAACACATTATGCAGCCATATTTTGGTTTATGCATCGGCTAATTTTCCGTTTTAGGAAAAGTGATACTTTCATCCCGTGTCAGGAAAAATGATACTCTCACCCCGTGTGTCAGGAAAAATGATACTTCCAATACTTTCGTGTCGTGTTAGAAAAAATGATATTTTTGTGTCGTATCAGGAAAAATGATACTTTCCCACCGTGTCAGGAGAAATGATACTTTCACGTCATGTCAGGATAAATGATACTTTCGCGTCGATTTCTTCGGTCGGCCGTCCCACAGTGCAACGGTCATCTAGTCTAGTATATGGTGAATTTGTGTCAATGTGAAGCATGACTATTTTTTCCAATTTAACACAAAAAGATTGAATTTGGTTTTTGTAACCAAAAAAAATCAATCAACAATGAAAGGACTAACTTGTCCCTCCTTTTTAGTCCACTTACTATAACTCCTTATGTATCCTATATTTTAGGGGTATAATTGGCAACCAAACTTTAATATAACATATCTAAAAATCCGTGCCTTGGAATTCTACAAATTTTATCTCGCTGGAATGGTATTAAAAAAATCTACGCAATGAGTACAAACAATAATATCAAATTTAGAGCTTTTACGAAAAAATCGGAGGTGTTTATCAATTTAGGCACAATTCTCGAAAATTAAATGCATATTCATTATGCAAACCACCACAAAGGATACATAATACTTTATGCCATATTTTGGTTTATGCATCAACTTATTTTCCATTGCAAATAATAAAACGATGTACTCCCTCCGTTTCAAGAAAAGTGATACTTTCACTTTAGGCACAATTTTCAAAAATTGAATGCATAGCCATTATGCAAACCACCACAAATGATGCATAACACATTATGCAGCCATATTTTGGTTTATGCATCGGCCAATTTTCCGTTTCAGGAAAAGTGATACTTTCATCCTGTGTCATGAAAAATGATACTTTCACGCCGTGTCAAGAAAAATGATACTTTCGCGCCAATTTCTTCGGTCGACCGTCCCACCGTGGCAGCGGTCATCTAGTTTTATAAAATAATTTGACAACGGATGATACAATGTTTTTTCTCGCTAAAATTCTACACATTTGGTAGTACATCGTAATTAATTTGCCCCGTTTTTCTTTCTTTCCTCATGATTTAAGACTCAAATTTTCTAGAAAACGAGTGGAAGTGCTAAAGTGAGACCACTTTATATAGTCAATTAAAAACCCACCAAGAGTAAGAAACCAAATCACATGGCCATCTGTATTATGCAATGGTTAATATCCCTTACCTTACTCGATCAGACAAAAATATCTTTCAGTGTAGTGGCTACTCTGTGTGCCTCTCCGATACTAACGTATTAAATCCAAAGGCCTTGTGCCATGCAGGCAGTAACAGAAGCCATAGCAAAAATTGATAATAAAATCTTTTCCATGTGCAGATTTGTTATAAGATGTGGGAGGCCATGTCCTCTCCGTGATTATCAAGGTTCTACAGAAATTATCATGGAGGATGTACCAATCCTGTAGAATTTGGTAGGCTTCTGTAGCAGCCTTAGTGATTTTTCGTGCGATAAATTAGTTTATGCGTTTGAAAAGAGAGTCATCATATAGATACAAATAACCTGAGTTCGAAATTCGTCGAAGAAACAATCAGTGATTCCGTTTCAAAACATTCGAAAGAGAAGGAAGCACACTGAATGCACTTCTCTATCTGTGGGTAGAGAGACACTCAGACACGTATGACCAAATATAGCTAGTCGGTGATCATGACTGATGCATTTTTCAAAATTAAGATATTTTTATTCTACCTAAGTAAGTGCTTAATTAAGCTATCAATCCGTTGTTCATTCAGTTGAAAAAACAACAATAATATGATGAATCTTATCCTCTAGTGTACAGTACCTTAAAATTTTGATATGTCAAGCAACAATAATCTAATGATTATTTGCAGTTTTGCATGTACTTTAGATCCTTAAAACCGCAACATCTGTTAACCTCTTCTAATACTAAAATTGACAATGGGAGATTAATAAAGAGAAGAAAGAACCTAGGAGACTGTAATCAAAGGTTACTGGAGTTTGTGCACACAAAGTACAGGGATGAGTAAAATGGATGGATAACCTCCCTCCTTTTTCTATATTAGTACTATTATTAGTATAATAAATATCTTGTTATTAGTTATGTGTGTCTTTCATTTGTTGCCTGCTGTCTGGCTGAATTATCTTGCTAAACTATGTCTATGTTATTGTCATTAACTTGATCAATATTGGACTTGGATAAGATAAACTCTCTCAGATTTGTCACATGATCAGCATGTGACTACTCTCAGCCAGGTGAGTCATAAATTTTGTGACATATCTATGTTTGAAAAACTCTCTCTCCCGTAGGTAAGTCGACAAAAACACAGGACAGCTATGGTGCAGATATTATGTCAACTTGGTCATCTGTGATTTTGATGTGGATCAGTTTTTCTTAAATTTTAGGTCGCGTGCTTCTGTATGGAAGAAAATCTACATTTTTTAACAATATGTCTACTCCTCGATATCATTTTAAAATTTTATCGCCATATATGACTTTTGATTTCTAAAAATCAATAAGTAACTTCTGTCCAGAATCAAAACAGCATCAATTATTAATGCAGAGTTTTTCGTTGGGAGGTCATTGCAGAGGGTTTTTTTGCTCGAACTACACACAACCCAACAAAATGAACTCACCTGACCCAGTCACCATTATATATGAACAGAAATGAGGCGACTTGTATGTTAATCTTGGAAATGTGCGATATGGGTGAATATACTGAAGAGTGAAGACAGATAACATAACTTAGCAAAACGAAATGCTACGAGGATTGTAAACTTTTTAGCAGATTTTATTTATTAATTTCCTTTTTGGGCATTTTGTTTATTCTCTTCTTCTTTTTTCTTCTTTTTTTGGGCAGAAGATCGTGGAGGAGTCTACAGGTGGCACGTAATAAAATACTTAAAGAAAAGTGGTACATCACATACGAAAACATGATACATCTGTTTTTCTGGTAAATAAGGATGGGCTTCCTTCATTCTTTTTTCTTCAGCTTGACAAGGGAGTCAGTAAACTATTGATAAGGAAAGAAGTAGGATGGCACGTGAATACCCACGTGATCAGTTAGAGAAATATTGGGAACAAAGGTTTTCAGTTTTCTTTTCTCATGAAGATGCCTTCCAAGAACTCTTTCAATTCTCTCAACGATGAAGCCATGTCTGGTTGTTAATACTTCAGAGCCATCTGTCAGCTGCAAATAGACTCATTATGGATGGTTTGGATCTCTAAGTTCTCCCACCTCGAACTAAATGTAGATTTGTTGGGGCCTGCAGTAACAAAATCTATATCGGCATTTGGCAGCCACGTATTGTGTAGATGTGATTTTGGATGGCTAAGCGCCTAAGCCGGTTTGCTTCTACCGGAAATGGATGGATCTATTAATGGGCTTATCCTCGTTACAAGAGCCCAGTATAAAGCCTATGTTTTTCGCCTTCTTCTCTTTTGTTTTGGCTGATTGGCACATCCTTCTTTTGTTTTTTGTATCTTGCTCTTTATCCCATTCAATAAAAATGTACAAATGTACTCGTTTAGAGCCCAATTCTAAGAAGAGACAGTACTATCTTACAGCATCCACAGTGGCTGCAGATTTGACAAATATAGCCAACTTTGTGAACACAGATGTAACGATGATAGCACCGTGTTCACAACCAATGTTCGCGGTATCGATAAAACTACTATGATGATTAAAACTCATACAAAATAGTATACAACATTTATATGAGAAACTCTGAGCCTTCGGGCTCATCCTTGTTTCACAACGCAGATATGTCTATGATAGTTCAAACGAAGCATAATATGAGTATAAGAAAACTATGAGTGCAGAATGTAAATGAGACAATGATTTACGTGGTCAGCACTAAGGCCTACGTCCACGGGGGGTTCGGTTTTTCACTATGTATCATATAAG
>JAJJMB010011222.1:1758028-1834255 GCA_023531105.1 Papaver atlanticum | reverse complement strand
TCCTTATCGTCTTGGTTAGGGTGCCGATCCTGAAGGTATCTTCGTCATGTCCCGATGATGTCCAACGGTATCCTAGTATGACGATCGTCTTCCCTTGTCTCCTCCATACAAGTGTTGACACGTACTCTATGCATGTAGCTTTTATGGTGGGTTGTTGGGAGCAGACTGCACGCGTCATACGGTTGGCACTGTTGCTGTCACATCCATGTCTGTTAGACCCATCTCCTCCATTCATTCCGGATCTATCTTGGGATAGGGTAAAGTAGGTGTTGGGTCTTCTATGGTGCTTCGCGGCGTCTTCCTTTTCAAGTACTCCTCGATCCTTTGTCATTGGATTCGTTTGGTGACGAGCACGTGGAAACCGATGATGATGCAAGTTTCTCGGGGTGTTGCAACATGGCATCATAGTCTTGATGCTCTTCCACCTTATGGCGTACACATGTCTTATTCTTGACACGTGGCTGACTGTTGATTTATGTGTATACAAACTTCAATATCGATACTATAGGCATGATGGCATATTTGGCAAGTTTGCCATTTTAACTTGCAAAGATGGCGAGTCAGGGAGGCAATCACCATTTAGCAATGCTTAGTTACATCCCCGTATTAACACAGACTCGAAATAATCACACTAAAATCTGGATGAAATGTCTAGCAATTTTTGATGTGTAGTTATAGAGAACAAAGTAACATTGTTATTTCTAAATTTGGCAATTTATGGGGCAATTATTGGCAACCTCCACTGTGATGCTCTTAGAGCGGTTCTTATGGACTCAACAAACTTGAAGTCTGTTGATTTTGCTCCCACTATGGACTCAACAAACATGAAAAATGGATGTACAACCCAACAAATTTGTTGGTTTGTTCATTGAGATGGAACATGTAGCGCGCGTGTGATGTAAGACCGGGCGAGCTTGGCACCGACGTTGGAGCTTATCCCAAACACGCTGGCGCTTTTCCTTGCAGCGCCCGGTGTTACTTCAAACGCCAGCGTTTTTTCTCAATGCGCCGCGTTTGAAACAAAAGCGCCAACGGCTCCTTTCATCCAACGGTTGTTGCTCCTTTTTGTTTCCAACATGAAACTTGTTTCACCATTTTTAGGGCGCTTAACAAGTTTAATCCATACTTGCTGGAAGGTAATCAAGTGCCTGCAAGATCACCACATAGTCCAATATCGCAGTATTTTCATAATGGAGGGCATGTTTCCTCACCTGATGGAAATGGATCTCCAAGTAGTCAGGAACAACACAACACTAATCTAGATGTTAACACCAACGTCAAGAGAAGAATAGGAGGGGCTCAGAAAGCTGCAAAAGCAGCGAGTGACGCAGCCCAACGAGCATTAAAAGGAGGTTCAAGCGAGTTCAACTATGCTGATCACAAGGAATTCAAGATGCAGATAGAGCCAGGGACCGTGACATTGCTATAAATAATCAACAAAAAAGTCATCTTTCGCGAGAACAATACTACAGGGATTGTAAGCTAAACAAGTTACTCTCCTTGAACACTTCAATAATGAATGAACGACAACTTGCTCCATGGACTAAGGAAATGGATGTGGCCGAACAACAAAAAGTCACGGCCGAACAATAACAAGTCCCTCAACAAACTGGCCAGTATGTGAATGTGGAAGAAGACGAAGATTAATTCTTGTTTAGTTAAGTTTAATTTAATTGTACTCGTTTATTTAAAATTACTTTTAATATAATTGCCTCAATTTTAATTTTACGTGTAGTCGTTTAAACAAATAACTTTAAATTAAAAAACATATTAATTAAAATAAACAACACTAAAAATAACATCTATCTGCCTCTCCCACTGCCTCTGCCTCGCCCCCGCGCATCGTCTCTTGCTCTTTTTAAAGCCCTAATGTGCTTAGTTAGATCTTGTCTTAGTTGTCCATAGATTCCCCGGTTTTGGAGTCTGTCAGTGGCAAGTCTATATTCTCTTGCCGGACGCCCATTCTCCACCACAAGATTCGGCGCCAAATCTTCATCTAGAAAACTAGTCCAGGTTGGGTCACGCCTAGTTTCTTCAATGACCATGTTATGCAGAATGATACAAGTCAGCATAATTTTGTTCATTTCTTGAAGATCAAAAAAGCGTGTCGGCTCAGCTATGATGGCAAACTTCCTTTTCAGTATGCCAAAAGCGCGTTCAACATCCTTTCTGCATTTCATTTGTTGGGTGTTAAAGTACTTCATATCCTTCGAAGTCGTCGGTACAAAACCTATTTGTTTATAAGCTTGAACCATAGTTTACCATTCTGGATAGATTCCGTCTGCTAGATAATAACCCTGAGTGTAGTGATGACCGTTGATGGTGAAATTATAGTGCGGCGAAATCCCATTCTTAAGATCTTCAAACAATGGTGACTTATACAAAACGTTGAGATTGTTATTTGAACCCGAGAGTCCAAAAAAGACATGCCAAAACCAACAATCATAGCTAGATGAAGCTTTCAAAATTACAGTTGGTTTTGGATAATTGACCCTTATATTGGCCTGCCCATTCAACCGGACACGCATGTCACGTCCAGTGCATGCAGTCAAGACAACCTAGCATTCCTGGAAAACCCCTCGCGGTGTTTTCTTCAGTTATTCTTTGAACGTCTTCCGGAGTAGGCATTCTTTAAAAGGTTGAACCAAAATGATCGAATATTGTTTCGCAAAACAATTTGAGATACCTAAAGGCGGTTGTTTTCCAAATACGGATGTAATCATCCGTGGAATCCGCTGGTACCCCGTAACATAGTATACGGAGGGCCGCAGTGACCTTTTGTTTGGGACTAAAGCCTCGTACATGTCGTGCATCATACTGATAATTAAGTAAAGGTTGTACCTGACAAAGCTCGGCAATAATCCTTTGCGTCAAGTTGCGTCCCATGCGGAATCGTCGTTGAAAATCCTCATCGGAATAGACACAATCATGATTAAAATAATCATGCATCATCTTTTCGTGGTAAAAATGTCGATCTCGTCACGTCCATCTTCTAGTCGCAACTTCATATGGCTCTAAAGGCTTTGGTATGATCCCGGATTGTAACTGCAACATAAAATTTCGACTTCTTCTATCTTGATTTGCATCTTCATCCATTTGACGTAAAAACTCCATACACATTTTTTCCTCTATTTCATACAACATTTCATCCATCTCTATATATATCTTCCTCAGAAGAATCAAAATCAGAATTCATGGTCGAAAATTGAAGGAAATTTAAATTAAGAAAAGATTGATCGGATGAAAGATTGTTGTGAATTTATGAGATCAAACACGAGCCGTATTTATGGAGGTAGAAACTAGCCGTTCCGGTGACCGTTTAAAAGTAGCCGTTGGCGGCTCCACTGTGATCACTGGCGTTTTTTCCAGGAGTGTCAGCGCTGGAACTTCGAGCGCCAGCGTTTAAACGACGTGCGCCATCTCTGGAACTTTGTCCAGGCACTTAATGGTCAACCGCCCACTTCTTTTCCATAGTGCAAAACCCTATTTGGCCATCCACCTGGCTCAACAAATATTTTCATCTGAACATTGCCATAGGAATTGCCCTTAGGGTTTTGATAAGGAGTATGAATTGGCTGAGCTTTCTGTGAAATAAATCACATTATTTTAATGTTATAGCTCTGCGAATCGGGAGATAACTCGGCGATTGAATAGGCGATGACTCAGTTTCGTTTTTTCTTCTTTTTGTCGAGAGAAGCATTCAATCCTTCTTCGTCTCAGGTGATTCAAAGTCAAATTTAATGATTGGTGGTACAAATTATGGTATCGTTAATCATTAGATGGTAGTTATTTCTATTGAAACAAACAATATTTCTTTAGAAAATGGATCTATAGTTAGGTCCAATCTTAAACATTCCGATTCGAAATTTGTGACAAATTCTTTTGATTCCTTGACGATGAATTCTAATCCGAAAGATGATTCATTGTCTGTGTTCATCTCTGATGAAGTTATTGAAGATTGTTTGAATGAGTGGAGATACGATCTGATTAGAAAACTTGATTTAGTCAAACTAAAAATGGAAATAGTTGAAGCATCATTGAGAAAACAGTGGTCTATAAAAGGTAAATTTCAACTTATTCCATTAGGTAAAGGATTTTTCATAATCAAATTAGATAATTAAGAAGATAAGAATATAATTTGGAAAGATCTTTGGATTGTTGAATCTCAAACTCTGAAATTAAGAGCCTGGGAACCAAATTTTAATCCAAATAATCAAAAAACTATATCATCATTTGTATGGGTTATGTTTCTTGGTTTAAGTATTGAGTACTGGAAGGAGAATATTATACTACAAATGGGAAACAAGGTTGGAAGAGCAATCAAAGTTGATGAAAATACCTTGAAAAGAGTAAATGGTTTTTATGCAATTGTTCTAGTTGAAGTAGACTTGGAAAAATCAATTCCTAGTAAAATTAGTATTGAATCAAAGTATGGAAAATTTGAGCAGTCTTTACAGATTCCTAAGTTACCAAAATTCTGTAATCATTGTACAACAATTGGTCACTTAGTTGCTGAATGCAGAATGAAGAGAAAGGAACAACAACAAGAGCCAGTTAAAGAGGTACAACCTAAAAAGGTTTGGAAGCACAAAGTAAAAGAAGTTCAGATACCTACTATTGGTTTTGATATCTGCTTGCCACCATCAGAAAAAAGTCAAGAAACTCCTAAATCAGTTTTTCAGGTGGAGGAAATTTTTAGAGAAGAAGAACCTATTGATCCCATACTTCAACTTGGAGAATCTTCTACTTCAGGGAGTTTTCACATATTACAAGACAAATCTGAAGAACTAAAAGAACTTCTTGAGGCTCAGAATTCAATCCCAGCACAACAAATTCTTGAAGTAAGTTTAAATACTCCTTCAATAAATAATATAATTCAAGTTAAACATCCTATTAAAACTCTACCAAAAAGTGGAGCTACTAATGTTCAAAATTCTAAGGTGGAAGTTTTAAAAGAAGGTAATAGAACAAAAGCAAATACTAAACCTGTGAGAAATGTTACAACTAGAAACCAAGCAGCTCAAAGAATGGACAGTTCAGCAAGTAGTTCAAAATTTTCAGGAATGAGGGGTCCTTCTTCTCCTCAACATTCTTCTAAATGAGAGTATTATACTGGAATGTCAGAGGCTTAAGAAGATCTAAAGCCAGAGACAAATTGAAGAGTTTAGTTAGTAATTTTTGTCCCACTTTAATTTGGATTTCAGAACCAAAAATAAGAGTCAGTTCTGACTCATGTACAAAACTTAGACTTCCTGGAATGAATAAAAAAGTTATTCATAATTCTTCAGCATCAAATAAAGGGAATATTTGGCTCTTGTGGAGTGCTTCAATAAAGGATCCTGTAGTGGTATCTATTACAAAACAAGCAATAACAATGGACATTGGTGGTCAGCTGGTAACTGGTGTTCATGCATATTCATTAAAAATCAATAGGAGAAGCTTATGGGAGGAACTAACAACAATATCTTCTTTAAATAAGCCATGGATGATAATTGGGGACTTCAATGCAGTTTTGTCTATGGAAGAAAAGAAGGGAGGAAGAAAGCCATTAACTAATGCAATGCTAGATTTTAACAATTGTGTTCAGAATTGTGAAATGATCCAAGCTCCTAAGACAGGTTTAGAATTTTCTTGGTGTAACAATAGAGCAGGAAAGAAAAGAATTGTGTGTAATTTTGATAGAGCTTTTTATAATGTGCAATGGCTTGAAGCTTATCCAAGTTGGGGATATAAAGTTGGAACAAGAGGTACATCTGATCATAGCCCTTTATTTGGAGCAAATGCTACTCTTCTTAAACCATCAAATGTGCCTTTCAGAGCTTTAAAAGTGTGGATGTCTCATGAAGGTTTCAAAAAAGTTATTTAAGAAGCATGGAAAATTGATGTAAGAGGCAATCCAGGTTTCATTTTCCTTTCAAAGTTGAAACACCTCAAAGTAACATTTAAAAATTGGAACTGGAATGTGTTTGGAGATGTGAAGAAAAAACTTAAGCAAGCAGATGAGGACGTAATGAGACTTTCTCTAATCTCATATTAGTCTCCTAGTAACAATGCATTACTTAATCAACTTGTCACAGCTAGAGGAGTATAAGAGGTGTTAACTCAGCAGAATCAAGATATAGAAAAACAAAAAGCTAGAGTTAAGTGGCTCAAGTATGGTGCTGCCAATACAAAAAAAAAATCATGTCAATATGAAAATCAGGCAAATGCATAATGCTATAGTGGAACTTGAAAATGAAGAGGGAGAGCTTATATCAACCCAACAAGGAATTGCAGATGTTTTGGTGAATCATTTTGAAACAAAATTTAAATATAAATAAGTTCAAATTTCTGAGGAAATATTTGATTCAGTTCCTAAAGTAATTAATATTACAGAAAATGAACAATTGGAAGCTACTCCTTCAGCAGATGAAGTGAAGAAAGCAGTGTTTGATCTAGACCCAGATAGCTCACCTGGTCCAGATGGCTTTGGAGGATGGTTCTATAGGATGGATTGGGAAATAATCAGTGAAGATTGTATTAAATCTATCCAATTTTGTTGGGAAAAGGAATTCATCCCAGCAGGTATGAATGCTATCTTTTTAATGCTTCTTCCAAAGGTCAAAAATGCAAGAAAAACAAATCAATTCAGACCAATTGGTCTAATGAATTTCAGCTTCAAGTTTATTACCAAAATTATAACAACAAGATTGAGCTTTATGGTGCAAAAGATTGTTCCCCCCCAACAAGGAGCATTTATTAAAGGAAGAAATATTCAAGATCAGATTGTTCTAGCCTCTGAAATGATCAATGAACTGGACACAAAGATAAGAGGTGGTAATGTGGGGTTAAAGTTAGATATTTCACAAGCTTATGATTCACTTAGCTGGGATTTCCTCTTCAATGCTCTACACAAATTTGGTTTCTCTGAAAAATTCACAAGATGATTCATATTCTGCAAGTCAACTAAGATATCTGTGCTTGTCAATGGAGGACCAGTAGGTTTTTTCAATGTTAGTAGAGGGTTAAGACAGGAGATCCATTATCTCTACTACTTTTTGTTATAGTTGAAGATGTATTAAGCAGAAAATTAACATCTATGGTATCACAAGGTAAACTGCTTCCAATGGTACACAGAAATGGAGTGCATCCTACTCATATAATGTTTGCAGATGACATCTTCCTATTTTGTAATGGTGATAGAAGAAACTTGAGAAGTTTATTAAAGATTCTTGATGTTTATCAAAAAGCTTCTGGCCAAGAAATTAATCTAGCAAAGAGTAGATGCTTTGTGGGTGGTACAAGTAATGCAAGAAATAATCAATTGGCAGAAGACTGTGGAATGAGGTTATCTGATTTTCCTGATAAATACTTGGGAGTAATACTTGTTACAGGAACTATTAGAGCTAAACATGTATGGGGATGTGTAGAAATGTTGCATGAAAATTTAGCAGGTTGGAAGGGAAAAATGTTATCATTTCAAGAAAGATTGGTCTTAGTGAAATTTGTTCTTTGCAGCATTCCAATCTTCAATATGTCAGTCTATAAGTGGCCAAAAAAAGTTCTAAAAAAGAGTGAAAAGATTATACGAAACTTCTTGTAGTCTGGAGATCCATCAATTAGGAAGACAGTCACCTTGAAATGGGAGAAAACTTGTTCTCCTCTAGCTGAAGGAGGTTTGGGAATCAAGCAGTTAGAAGTTATAAATAAATCAATGTTGATGAAGCTGTGTTGGAAAATACAAAATGGTAATGATGAATGGGCTAAATTCTTTCAAGGAAAATTTCAAGACAAAACTGGAAATTGGATTAAGTATTATAAAAAATCCTCAATTTGGCCAGGAATCAAGTGGGTTGCAGATGATGTTTTTGAGCACTCCAGATGGCTTGTAGGAGATGGAACTCAAATTTCAGTTTGGAATGATAAATGGATAAAAGATAAACCATTAAAAGATATCTTCCCTTAAAATACTACTATGTTACAAAACCACTCAATAATCAGAAATGGGGAATGGCAGATTCCAGCAAATTTTCTTGAATTCTCTGCAACTTCAGAACTACCAGTTATAGACAACAAAGGAGATAGAAGGATATGGAGTGCAACAGCTTCTGGTAAGTTCTCTGTAGCTTCTGCTTCTGCTTCTGATTGTATAAGGAAAAAGTCTCATCCAATGAATTGGGCTAAAACTGTGTGGCACAAGAACATCCATCCAAATGTGTCTAGCAATGTGTGGAAGTTAGTGAGAGGAATTGTTCCATCAGATGATAAAATGAAGAAGAAAAAACTCCAATTGGCATCCAGATGTCCATGTTGTAAAAGGGAGGAGGAAACTTTAGAACATATCCTTTGGTACTGTGATTTTAGTGAAATAATTTGGAACTGGCCTTGTGAATTTTTCAGTTCACAAATCCAAAATCTTTGGAAGATATTCTCAAACTGGCAAAACACAAGAGTCCAGCTGTAAAAGAGCTATGGAGAGTGGCAGCTCTTGTAGCCTTGAAAGAGATATGGTTTTTAAGAAATAGAATTGTTTATGAAGAGAAACAACCAAATCTGAATGCTCTTAAACAGAGGATTATTCATTTTACAAGAGAATGTGATGTTAGAATGACATGAAATATGTGGAATTCATCGTATGACCTGCAAGTTTTGAAGTTCTTTGATTTGAAATGTAAAAGAGTGAAGACAACAAGGATAACTGAGATTTACTTCCATCTTCCTAATCCTCCATTCATTCTAATATGTTGTGATGGAGCCTCAAGGGAAAATCCGGGTGAAGCAGGTTATGGTTTTATATGCAGACTGGGGAATGGAGAATACATGTTTGCTATGTCTGGAGGTTTAGGCCTTGCTACAAATTTTATGGTAGAAATTTTTGCAATATTATGTGCTGGAGAATGGGCAATCAACAACAACTTCCTTAAAGTCTGTTTTCAAACAGATTCTCAAGCAGCAATGGCAGCATTTCAGAATGGAGAAGTACCATGGTGGGCTTGTACTAGATGGAACAGAATAAAAAGTACTCTTCAAGACTGGTACTTTACTCATGGCTACAGGGAGATTAACTTCTCAGCTGACTTAATGGCAAAAAAAAAGGAGCAGGACTAGCCAAGGGAGAAAAGAGAAGTTATGATACAAGACCTGACTTCGTAAGAACAATGGAAGTACCAGATAAACCATACTACAGATTTGGCTAAAAACACAAAAGAGTCGAAGTTACTTTCAGTTTTTTCATGAGCTAAAATAGTTTAAAATGGGCTTCTTTTGTATTGTTCTGAATAACATAGTTTATTTTCAGTTTCTTCAAGGCCCAAATAATTTCAAATGGGCTTTTTTGTATTGTTTTGTAAATCATTTTTGATTAATAAAATTTGATATTATCAAGCAAAAAAAAAAAGATCCTAAGTGCAGGCTTAGTGGTACCAACAGGCTTTCCAAAAATCAAATAACAGCAAGTTTATTTATCAATACAAAGAAAATTTCCATGTTAAATGTTTCAAAAGTCTTAGCTCATTTAAGAGAAGATACAAAATTCATACACCACAAGGCATGACTTGCACCAAACAGAAGTACAAAGTTGTGGCTAACAGAATAGCAAATTAAACAAATGCTTGGTTCAGAGTTGTGATAGTCATCAATCTTTGTCACCGAGGAACTGCAAAATCTAAGGAGAGCAGGAAAAATATCAGTAGCCGGAAAGTTTAAGACCGCACCTTAAGCATATGAAGACAATGTAACATGCAATAGGAACACTGTAAATAGATTTGACAAAGTGTAGTTAAACACACTTTCTACTACCAATTATCTATTTTCAAACAGATCCAAACTTGATCTGGATTAAGAAGAAAAACAGTGTTTGATACTGATAAAGTCAAGCTAACAACCTGTTTGCTTAGCTCATGAGCTGTTAAGAAAAAGCCTCATCTAGTTAAATATAGACTTATAAGTCGTAACCCAAAGCATTTACCCTGTTTCAATCATGCTAAACCAAAAACTCTAGATATGTCGGTAAAGAAGGATGCTTGAGATAATTTGTACTTCTCGAATTCATGTGGTTCTTCTATACTGAGTCACATTCAGGCTCATCCTAGGAACACAGTTGGGAAAGACTTACAAGGAAAACCCCTAAGAAAAAGGTTAAGGGATATAGTATCCTTCTGACTTTCTTTCATAAACTTATCGTATAACCTATAATTTGTTCACGGATTCCCTAGATATATTCACAAACCTACTGGAGCTCTATTTGGCATGTAGGACTGCATAAAGGACAGGGAACATTGGGCAAAACATGATAATAATCTCAGAAGCTGCACTTAGCATCATCCACATCTCCTAAAACTCATCCCTTATAACCGAGAGACAACAAATCGAGATAATCCAAACATACGAAACACTACAATTAGATCTTTTCTAATGTCTGTACCACCACTAACAGCTTATTTAACAAGATTCTCAGTTGCTAAAACTCCATACCACAATGACCTACAAACACTACCATGACCTTTAGTATTTAGCGACAAACAAATATTAAGTAACAGTAATGGCATCAAAGAGAATTATAGAGATTGTACCCGTGAATTAACAACAACAAAAAAAATCAAGAATCCACTTCCACATAACATCAAATAAACAAAAATTTGCACTTAGCAGTCATAACTCAGTGGCGATATTTAGCATATTAGCTGCTTTATACAATTTTCACAATTTCTAAGCTCGGAAAAAATAGAAAAATTCAGATGCGTACAATATAGCCTTGTTTTAACTTTTAACGCACCATGAGTCCCTTCGTCACAATGGTAATGAAAGCCCTATACGATTCAGTAGAAACATAGGTCAGAGACTAGTACGATTGCACACTCTAAATTTCAATACATGAAGCAGTATCACAAACTCATTTCAACAACCAAAGTAAGAAATCCAGCAATGGTTTTCATTGTTTTCACATTATAAACATTGCCTTTCAAATGCTGAATTTGGGGGAAATCTGAAAGTTTATTTTCTTCATCTCATGCTTTCCCTTTGTTTTGTTATCCTTACTAATTGGCATCATTTAAAATCCAAATAAAATTACAGGGAAAGATAAAGACAGGTAGTACCTTGGGACATCCAACTCCAGCAGCTAGAGTCAACAGCAATACTTGATTTGAGACGAGAATTAGCAATTGCACTGTGAAGAGGCATCATTGATTCCACACTTGCCAGGGCCACTGCAAATCTGAAGAAAAATAAAAGGAATGAACAAACATGCCTAAGAATTTCTAGAAGCAAAATTGATGATAAAAAGTGGAGGTTAAACCTAGAAGTGCGAGGAAGAGAGCTTGTTGGAAGAGGGAACGGAGAAGAGAAAGGTCTTGAATTTAGGTTTTGGTTCCGTAATGCAGCCATGGATCTCATCCCTGACCTCGCAGCTGATCTACAAAACGAAGCCATTTTATTCTTTCTTTCCTGCAAGTGAGAAGAGATGAGAAACTTAAACCCTATACAAGTAAGTCGGTAAGTGTATACAAACCACATTTCTCGAGTACTTCTGCTGAGTCAACACGGAGATCACATAACGATTTAAAACGGTAGGCTCGAATCAATCGGGATTGGCATGGATATTTTTGCCGGGCCTTTGTTTTGTAAGGGCAGTTCCTATGAGAATTAAGAATTTGCTAATAAGAAAATTTGTTCCAAGTGGATTGGCAAACCGTGCCGGACCCAGTGTTTAAGTTTGTATTTTTTGGGGCTAATATATCTAGCTTAAATTTGGTAATTTTGCACCACTTCTTAAAAATTATCTCTCTTGAGTTCGGAGAATACCAAACTTAAATATGTGCTTAAGTAGAAATGATAATTCTAAATTTAAGACACGGCTATAAATTAAAAACGTGTGATTGGGATAGTAAAACTAATTGGGGATAGAGGAAAAGGACAAAAACAGGATCCAAATATCAAATCAGGATCACCCCTTATCTAAGTATTTTACCTAATTCCTAATCTACCCCTCACTAATCAGGTTTAGTGTTTAATTATAATTAGGAAAAATCTTAAGTATTTGTTAAAAGATTAGTGTGTGTTTTTATTTGTATTTGGGTGAGTGAGGTGAGAGTAGAAGGAGGGGGAAAAAATTGAGAGGGAACTTTTTTTGGTGAAAATGGAAGATGATTGTGAAGAGAGAATTGCTGCTGCTGAATCTTTAGCTCAACTACAACAAGGAGCATATCTTGAATCTTTAGCCAATGACAACAACTCACAATTGCAACTCTTTGTTGAGCCAGCACCCTTGAATGATGATTTTTACGAGCATGGAGAGTTTTTTGAAGAACCTACACAAGAGAGTAAACTTGCACAACATACAAGCATCCCCAACACACAGGTAAAGCTGCTAAGAGGTTGAAAGTTTGATTTTTTTTTTCTTTGAATCCACCATTTTTGCAGCTGAAAAAGCTCTGTGCCGGCATGGATGTTGTATGAATACAATGCCGGAAGCTGCTCTACCGGCATGGTATTTATACTACGGCCATGCCGGTAACTCGATATCCCCCAATTTGAAACCAAAACCGGCATAGTATTCAACCAAAAAACTATGCCGGTACAAAAGTTACTTTTTACCTACCACGGAATATTCTCCGGAATATGCTACCGGCATGGTTAAATTCAAAGGTTACCATGCCGGTACTGCATGAAAAACATACAGGAAGCAGTGCCTTCCAAAGCTAAAAACCGGCATACTAGATTAATTAACTACCACACCGGAAATGTGTACCGGCGTGGAACCGTAGATGATGGCAATGCCGGTACATCCACCGGCATTGTTCATGTTTAACGTTACTATGCCGGTACCTACGGGAAAAACATACAGGAAGCAGTGTTTTCCAAAGCTAAATCCCGGCATGATATATTAATTATGGGCCACGCCGGAAATCTGAACCGTCGTGGAACCATAGATAACGAGCATGCCGGCACTTCTGTTTTCGGCGTTGATTTCAAATGAAATATGTATGCCGGAAAGAGTTTCAAATTTGGACTTCAGTTTTGGTTCAGTTTGACCGGACAGTTCCGGCATAGTATTTTAATTTATTTTGGAACTAATTTATTTTCTTTTCATTCGATCCTTAGGTTGTCACATATATTGATCCAACAAATGCAAAACCGCTTGGTCGGGATACGTCGGAATACTATAAAATGCCTCCGGTATGTTACCAAATCTCATAGTATCTTGAACTTTACTAATGGATTGCTTGTAATGAACCTTATAATCTCCCATTGTTTGCAATGTAGGGAATAAAATCTCCAGAGGAAGCAATTGCTTGGGCTAAAGAGACGGCTCTTAAGAACATGTGTGTGTTGGTGAGGAATACCCAACGTTCAAATAATCGTTTTGAGATGGTTTGCGAGAGAAGTGGGGTATACAAGGAGAAGAATAACCACAAGAGAAAGGGTTATGTATATCCAAAGAAGACTAATAGGGTATACAAGACTCGTACGAGAAAGGATAATTGCCCCTTTAAGCTTGTATTCCATCTAAGAGACAAGGACAATGAATGGGATTGTACGGTGTGTTTCAGCCGCCATAACCACCGGGATCCGAAAGATTTTGTTGGTCACTCCCTAGTTGCGAAGCTAAAACCTCATGAAATGGAGGATGTAAAGAGATTGACCAAAGCACTTATCAAACCGAGACAAATTCTCAGAGGCTTCAAGGAAAAGGATCGGACGAACGTGTCTTCTCTAAGTACAATTTATAGCGCACAAGCAAGTATTATGAGGGTTGAATGGGAAGGGAGGACCGTTATGCAAGAATTTGAGAAGATGGTTTGGGATCACAACTACACGCTTATCATTAAAAGAGGGCCGGACAACA
Source organism: Papaver atlanticum (assembly GCA_023531105.1). Taxonomy (NCBI): domain Eukaryota; kingdom Viridiplantae; phylum Streptophyta; class Magnoliopsida; order Ranunculales; family Papaveraceae; genus Papaver; species Papaver atlanticum. Next base: position 1,820,430 of record JAJJMB010011222.1, on the reverse strand, counting down.
AGCTCCTTTAAATATTCATTTCGCATCCTTTGCTTTCACAATTGGCTCATACATGTTGTGGTGTTCTTTTGATGGATTGCACCTACAAGACAAACAAATACAATATGTCGTTGTTCAACATCGTGGGGCAAACATCGGACAAGGTATCATTCACATTGTCTTGGTGTTTAATGGAAAACGAGAGGGACTATAATTATCATTGGGCATTACGACAATTGAAATTATTCTTGCCGGAAAATCAACTTCCGAGGGTCTTCATAACCGATCAAGATGACGCATTAATGAATGCAATATCCGCCATCAAATGTGCCATTACCACGGTGCCCCAAGAATAGTTATAGACATCTTCCAACGGATCCAAGTATTGAAGGAGTCTTGCACTAACCCTGTTGCCACTAGTGTCAGGGAATACCTTAGTGCCTAAGATGAATAACAGGTACGTAGCGGCTGTATAACGAATTTGTGCAGGGTCCCATCCATCCTTCAAACTTCTTTCCTGCGTCTTTTCAAACTTATCCTTAAGTAGCGTCAGCTTGATTGTCTTTGTCCTACTAGCCTTAGATACATAAAAGCTTTCCACAGAAGTTTTGTAGTCCCAACCCAACAACTTGTTAGTCAGGGCGTTCAACTTCGACCATTCTAGGTCCGGACACTTATCTCCTTCTGCAATTGATTTTCCGATAACATTCAAGCCTAGGATGTTCTGAGAATCATCAGGGATCAAGGTCATCTCCCCAAACGGGAAGTGCATGGTATCAGTTTCACCATGATACCTTTTGATGAAGCAATTGATTGTCACAGAATCACACTTCACATATTTTTCAACCAAAGCATATAGACCAGAATCTCTTACTAATGTTTGGACCTCTTCACATTCCTTAGACAAATCCCAATGAGACGCGGCTTGGTTTCGGCAAACACGCACAACCTTCTTATGATGCTACAATTAGGAGATAGTACGATTAAAATATTTTACATAAATACACAAGAATACATATGCATAAGATAAAAAATTCTTACATAGGTTTGATAGATAGTACGAGCCCACGTGTCCTTGTAACCAAATAGAATTCTCGGATCGTCAGCTTCACCCCAAATTCTACCACGAGCAGGGTCAGGTATCATGTCATCAACACGAGGAAGGTGGGAACCTTTAACTTTTACTTTGCCCTTGCCTTTGCCTTTGCATTGTGTCGGTTGTTGACTTGGCCCACCAACTTCCTCTACAACTTCGCTTTGGCTTGCTAATTGACTTGGATGAACCTCATTATCTTCCTCCTCACTTTCCTCTTCATCTTGCTCATCGTGCTCAACTATTCCAGTAGGTTCACGGATTACAAGTCGACTACGGTCACCACGACTCTCCCAAATTATCCCTCTTGTATCAGCCCCCAAACGCTTGTTGCGACCTTGATCTTTCCCTCGAGGAGGCAGAGACTGGGTAGTATCAAGACCGTCCTTCCTTCTTTTCTTAATGATAGCATCTTTAGTTTTTCCTTTGTTAGCTTCCTTGACTCTAGCCCTATATCAAAAGACACACGAAATGAATATAAGACAACTCACTTTCATTCTTAATACCGGCATAGATTTACGAAAAACAAACCATTCCGGGACAAAAAACGGCATAGTAATTTGGCAAAAACAGAATGCCGGTACATAATTCCGGTAGTGAAAAATAACTATCGACAATGCCGGTAATTCCTAGGATGTTCCTGGATACCAAAAGAGCACTACCGGCACAGACTAAAAAATTCAACTCCTTGCCGTAACTGGGTACCGGCACACAAGGCAACCTAAAGTCAATGTCTGTACTGATAACAATTTCTAGTGGTTTCCTGGATACCAAAAGATCACTACCGGCATACTCGAATTAATGTAAACCAATTCCGTAACACACTACCGACATTTTATTCAACTTAATATCAATGCCGGGACAAAACATTCAGTTTCAGGTGTTTCAGTAACTCTATACCGGCATAACATTCATACTAAAATCAATGTCGTAACTATATACCAGCATTGCCTTCAACCTAAGTTCAATGCCGTTATTAAGTACCGGCATTGTATTCATACAAATTTCAATGTCGGAACTCACTGAAACTCAACTGTGTGAGTTAGGGTTCGCGATTCTAACCTAAACCCACTGCTGTAAATCGATTCAAACACTTATAAACTAGTTCAAAATCACTTACCTTCTCACAGAAGCCATGTTTACGAGAAGTTGATTGTCCGAGTTCGCTTTTTCTTCTTCTTCTTGCTCTTGAGCAATCAAAGCAAGCCTTTGTTCTAATTTTTGTTGAGCAATCGATTTTGACTTCGATTGGGCATCTGATTTCTTTCTTGGAGGCATGGTTATGATTCGGGTTGGTTAATCGATGAAGAAATTTTTGAATCGACGATTAATCGTCGATGAAGAACGGATGAAGAACGATGAAGAAGAAGATGGAAGAAAAACAAAAATTCAAAACCTAACCCTAGTGTGCCGGAACTGATTAGAGAGAATGGGGGATAAATGATTTGGTTTTTAGATTTTAAGTTTTAGTAGAAAGGGTATTACAGTCTTTTCATTATGTTTTTTAATTAACCAAAGGATATTTTAGTATTTGCATACCCAGAAATCACCCCTTAGCAGACACTATTGGTTGGGGGAAGTAATTTATATCCCCCAATTAGTTTCACTATCCCAATCGCGCATTCTAAATTAAGCTTTCAATAACAAATTAGGTTTCCATACAGATGTAGCAAAGTTTACGTTTCCATACAAATTAGGTTTGCAATAGCTTATGATCTCGCAAAGATTATTGTTCAGCACGATGTTCATTATGTATGGACATTTTTTCCAACACCTTTGGCATCTCCACTCTTGCTGTCGGAGGTTCTTTGCTATATGTTCGTTACTTTTAGTTTTTTTTAAGGTGTGTATTTTGCTATTTGTTTTTTTTATTGTAATCTTACATTATTAATATAATGTATCGACCTTCCTATCAAAATAAATAAATAAAACAAATTAGGTTTCGTTTTTCAAAAAAAAAAAAAAAAAAAAAAAAAAATTAGTTATCAGCTACATATCTAGTTCCATAAAACCGAATTATGTGTGAACAATAACCATTACATGTATTATTAAGTAATCAAATGAAAGCTCACTTTAAAAAAAAAAAAAAAAAAAAAAAATGAGCATTCTGCTTGGTCCCTTTCAGACTTGCTACCATGGTCTCCATTAATCGTTTAATCCCATTCAGACTTGCAAAAAGAAATTGAATATGTCAGTAGATATTTGTGAGAGGTGGATTCTTCACCGTCTGGAAGTTGTGATGCCTGTATACTTAGATCTTTGACTCTAAATTCCAAAAGTAAAACAGACTTATTAACTATCATAAAACAAACTAAATCCTCAAAATTAAAACTACGTACCAAAAGAAAGAGTAGACTTGTAAAGATCATTTTTTAATGTTGGAAGCAGAAGAGTCATGAAAACAAAACGATAGAGGAAAGAGTTTTTTTCGTGGTTGCACCTTTATGAACCAATCCTGCACTATAATCATTAATATCAGAACTATACAACTTCGAGGTGGTGTTGTAACGGAAATACAATTTAAATGAAAAAGAAATTAAAACATTAAGGATATCAACGTTGTTTATATACTTATAAAACTAATACAAATCCATTTTAAGGATCAAATGAGATCCAAATCAATGAGAAGGATGGGAGGAAGTAGTGAACTGTATTCTGCAAGGTTAATATTATTTACTTGAATGGTGGATAATTCTCATTTTATTATCCATTTTAAAATCAAAGGAAAACTAAATCTATTTGTGCATATCATTAAGATAAAATCATCAATAACTGAAATAAAATTTTAATATATAAAATTGCACTTTACTTTATCCAATAAAAAGAAACTTTAAATTTTCTATAATAGAATGAAGAACTAACATGAAATAGAAATATGCTTCCAAGAAAAAGAAAAAAAAACTTGAGAAAATCCCACCTTTCTAAACAGACAATTCTGATGCGATGCCAACTTCCTTTCTTAAACCACCTTTCTAAACAGAATATTCTTCAAACCCATAAAATCATTGACTATTTTGAAAATGGATAAGAAACGCACCATCGGTAAACAACTTCAGACATGACTTCCCGTTATCGAAAAAAGCCCAGCCATTAGTGCCTATTGATTGCATTCAAAACAAACAATTAAAACAAATTAGACAATAAAACCCTAGATTGCAAGAAACTGCAAAGACAAAAACAAAAAAAAAAGGGAAGAAATTGAACAGCAATGTGCAAACAATAAGATTTGGTATTTGCTATAGTGATACGTATGGAGAGTAACCAAACCTAAACTCCATAAGAAATGACTATGTTTAAGAAAAATCGTCTACATAATTGTTATAATTTTGGATAATTATTCTATTTTTGGATAATCATATTTAATTTAGTTATCGCAGCATTATTGTCCAAAAAAATATGTAACATATCCTACGTACACGTCCATGGTAACATATCATACGTACACGTCCATGGAAAGAAATCTTTTATTTTGTTTTTATTTTTTATTTTTATGGAATGAATATAATGAAGAAAAAACTCATTCTTTGTTGTTTTAAATTCTCTTGTACTCAATGTTTTGTTGTTATGCTCAATATCATGTTCAGATACCCCACGATTTTGTGCTAACGATTTTGTATTTTAACCATCGGACATGATCACTCATCAATTTCAAGAGTTTCAAGGGGCACTAGCACAAGTAAAAATGATTGAAAAGTCTACTGTTTGAAAGAGAGTACAATGACCCGAAATCCCACGAGCTAATCCAAAATCACCTACTCGATTGACAAGCATAGCTTTTGTAGCTGCTTTATCTGCCTTAAGTCATGTAAACCAGACATACGAAGCTAGACCTACTCCCTCCCATCCCAGGAATAATTGAAGAAAGTTATCTCCAGACACCAACATTGGCATAAAAAAATAAAATAATGGATAAATAATCTTCGATGGACAGGTAAGTATCCACAATTCTATGTATTTTGATTTTAGATTTCAATCATCTAAATTATATCAAAGTTTCTATAATTTTACTTGAATTGTATTATAGCTTATTATTAGTAGATTGGAATAGTTTAACATTAGGATAGTTTGATTATAAAAGGTTTAACCGGACATTAGACATTTTTATTTATTTTTAATTTTATTATTGATTAAAATTTATCATGAAATATTGATGAATACTATGTAATGTGATTTTATTCCAATTTATTTGTAAACTTTAATGTTAGATTTTACTTAGTAATATAAATATATTCAAATTAGTTTTTGATGTATTTCTGGCAACACTACAAGATTTTGTAAGATTTATCTTTTAGGTAAAAATACATTGTGGTTAAACATATTTTCTTGAATTTTATTGGAAAAAATCCGGTAATGATACAAAAAAAAAAAAAAAAAAAAAAAAAAAATTGGTAGGGTCATAATCAACCAGAATTTACGTGAATGAGAACAGGCAAAAAAAACTCGGTTATTATAGATTCCTTTTAATCCCAGACAGAAATAGGATATAAAATCGTTTGGTTAACCGACTTATCTGTCAATCCCTGAAGTTTCCTTAATTTCAGGTAAGCCACTTGCTAATCCATCTCTCTTTTGCCTAATTTTAGAAAACAATTTAAATATAATCCCCTTTCTCCCTCCATCTTCATCACTCTCTCTCTCTAGACAATAAATCCCTGTAAATTGATACGAGAGAGGGAACTGCAAATAAAAATCTAACAAAAGAAAAACAAGAAACTTTGGAAAAAAAAAAAAGAATCTCACTACCAGAAAGAATGGCCCGAGTACAAATTGTTGTTGTTGCAGCTCTTGTAATGGTATTTTTCGTTGTTGGATATGTATCTGCTGATGCCCCTTCCCCATCACAGACTGATGATATCGCTTTGGCAGCTGGATTATCACCATCACAAAGCGTGCCTGCTGGTGACACCGATGATGTTGAGTCTATGATGGGACCTTCGGCTTCTGCAGGTGTTGAAGGTGGTGAAACTGCTAGCGGCCCTAGCTCCCACAACGGTTCTCCTATCTTAAACGCAGTTTCTGTTGTTTCTTCTGGTGCTGTTGTAGCAGTTGCTGGTTACATTCTCTTCTAAATATAAAACTTCCACTAGGATACATTACATTTACGGGGGTTCATTCTAAATTAGTGTTTGTATGTTGTGTTTTATCTAATGTATGATTCCATGTCGTACATTCATTAAAGTTGTTCCCGAGATAATATTCAAGTGATAAAATGCACATGTTTTTTTTTTTATATATTATCGCCTTACAAATAGCTAGAACAATATACAATTAAGTTTGTACAAGGAACATAAAACCGTAGTAGGAAGAATGATATACAACAATATACAATTGAGTTTTGTGCAAGGCACGTAAAACAATAGCTTTAAGATTTGTACTTGGCAAGCAAGTAAATACAATAGCTTGGAGGTTCGTATAGTTAAAGCACTACTCAACACCTAAACATGATAAAAAAAAAAAGAATATTAATTTATTTTTTTAGAAGCCTCTTACTTCGATATCTAACCTTCTCAGCCATAAATAAGGACAGTTCCCTTTGTCTCAATAGTGTCAAGATTTCTTCATAAAATAACAAATTCAACTTTAAAGACATTGAGTTCCGTACATTTTATCTCTGAAGTATTGATCAAGTACCTTGAAAATCGGTAAGATAGGTATACATAAAAACATGAAAATAAAAAAACTGCTGCAATCACCAAAGTTAAAAAAATAAATAAAAAATGTTGCAATCACCAAAGTAATTAAACAAAAAATGAATCGATCAAAGCCAAAACCAAACAAAACAAAAGATGATATTCAAAGTATATCTAAGTCATCTAGAATCTTAATATATAAAATTGCATTATACTGCATCAAAAAAAAAAAACACTAAATTTTCTATAATAGAATAAAGAACAAACACGAAATAGAAATATACTTTAAAAAAATAAAAAAATTAGAAATGAGTACTTAAAAAAATCCCACCTTTTCTAAACAGACAATTCTGATGCGACGCCAACTTTTCTTCTTAAACCACCTTTCTAAATAAAACATTCTTCAAACCCATAAAATCATTGAGTATTTGCACAACTGCAGCTATGACTTCCCGTTGTTGCAGCCATTAGTGCCTATTGATTACATGTAAAACAAACAATTAAAACAGATTAGACAACAAAACCTAGATTGCAAGAAACCGAAAAGAAAATAAAAATGGGAAGAGAAAAGCAACGTGCAAACAATAAAATTTGACATTTGCTATAATGATTTTTATGGAGAGTCACTGAACCTAAAATTCCATAAGAGAAGACTCGGTTTAAGGAACGGTATATACATAATTTTTGTAATTTTGGATAACTACTACTATGGATAGTCACATTTAATTTAGTTGTCACATAATTTTTTGTCCAAAAAAGTATGTAACATATCCCACACGTCCATGAAAATAAATCTTATTTTGTTTTTTTATTCTTTTTGTGGAATGAACATAATCAAGAAAAATTACATGAAAACTCATTCTTTGTAGTTTTTAAATTCTCCCGTTCTTAATGTGTCGTTGTTATGCTCAATATTATGTTCAAATACCCCCATGATTTTGTATTTTAACTATTGGACATGACCACTCATCAATTTTCTCCCGAAAGATATCTTCGATCGAAGGGTGAATATCCACAATTCTATGTATTTTGATATTAGATTTCAATCATATAAATTATATCAAAATTTCTTTAATTTCACTTAACTTGGATTGTTGTATAGCTTATTATTAGTAGATTGGAATTGTTCAACGTTAGGAGTTTGATTATAAAAGGAGTAATCGGATATTGGACATTTTATTTATTTTAAATTTTATTATTGATTTAAATTTATCATGAAATCGTGATGAATACTATTTAATGTGATTTTATTCCAATTTATTTGTGAATTTTAATGTTAGATTTTACTCAGTAATAAGTATGTTCAAATGATTTTTTGTTGCATTTTCTGGCAACACTGCAAGATTTTGTAATGATGTGTGTTTTAACTTACAGCACCAGCGGTTGAACATGCATCGCACGCGGTTAAATATGAACCGCTGGCGATCAATGCCCAACTTTCACCGGGTATATTTTTACCTGTATAAATTACAATCACTTTCAAACACTCAACACACACTAAAATTCACCTTTTTCTTGAATTTTTATTTACTAAGATCTCTTCTAATTTTTACTATAGTTCTTTAAATTTCTCAATTGAAATGTCTTAAATTGCATCTCAAATTTTTTACAAACCCAAACTTGAAGCTGCTGCTGATAAGTTATACGCTAGTTTCTTTCTTTTTTAAATGAAAATGGTAAAAGAAAAAGAAAAGTGCATGTTTCAAAAATTAACCCAAGAAAATTTATTGTTAAAAGGAAAAGAAGTGCTAAAATTTAGAAAGTTAACAACGAAAGTTACAAAAACCAAGAAAAAATTGTTCAAGAGCGCGTCAAATGGAAGTTATGTCAATTGAAATTAACCAAGAGGCCAAAGATTGTCCAGGATCTTAATTGAAGCTTTTATTGTCTAAGTTTATATCTTGTAAAAAAATGAGGCATTAATATTATTTAATTCAGAAATTTTAAAAGTTAAAAATTAGACTTTCATTTTGAATTAATCGTTACTTTTATTATATTTAGACTCACTGTTAAATAACTAAAAAATGATGGCAATTTTTCCTTGATTACCAACAGCTATATAACGACAATATTTGCAATGGTTATGTTTTGAATATTATTAACGACTATATTTTATCTTATAAAATACCACACATTGTTAACAATTTTATTTTTCTAATTAAACGCAACCTACCGAAAGCATTCTCAACCACACCGCTAGCCATGTATTCTAATAATAAAGGAAAACAAATATTATGTATGAAAGCAAAAGAGGTTTTTTTATTATGTTCATGGATGACCATAGTCTGATGCAATGCCCTATCTTGGATGTTTTCAATGTGCCCACAAGTAGGTTTTTCAGGCATTAAAATGGTCATTGAATCATAACCAGAAAAGATCCGGTATTTGCAATGCCAAGATCCTAACTGTCTTGAAAAAACCACAAATGTTAGGTGATGCTACGAAGGATAAATAAGATGAAAAATGTTGCAGCACTATGCAAAACCTTGAAACTTAAAGCATTGTCCACATAAAATTATTGGATGTTCAAACCCTGGTTACAACGTTTATATGCACATTTAAACTTCTTCAGAAGAAAACGCATATGGAAAGTACATCTGGAAATGTCCTATGTATTTTAAGTTGTAGTGGACTGATTAAGTATATAAACTGATTCACCATTGTTTTATTTTTAGTTTGGTGTTATGTTGTGTTATGTTTAATCAGTGAAAATTTCCTTTTTTTGCACCATCAGTGCATTATCACAACTAATTTGAACCTTTCTTATTTTAGAGCAAACTACATTGAACTAAGGCAAACTACATTGGATTAAAACTAATATATCATCCAACTAAAACTAAATTATAAAAATCGTTACTTAACTTCCTCATTCAGCGGCCGGCTGGTGGAGCATCTAGGAGGTAGAAGGGGTTGAATCTGTTAAGCTCTCTATTTTTGTTGAAACAAGCTTCGTAAATAAAATATTTGCCATTAGATGACTGCCATGTCGCTCGAGTTCTTTGTACCACTTTATTAACAGTTTGACCATTGGATCTATGACGGTTGTTGTGCATTACTTGAGCTAAAAATTGCGTGTCTTTACGACTAATTGTTTGAAAATGACTCGAAAATCCTTAAGCATCAAGCATTTTCAAGTTCCCCATTTCTTCTGAGGACATTGCAAAAATGTTTTGCCAAAAACCCAGAATCCACAAGGCTTGATCACTATAACCACTTTCTCTTGTTTGAAAAACATAAGCTCTACAAGGAGCTAAATCCTCTTCTTGATTACACTTAATACCACGAACTCTGGGAGACATTTTTCGTGGTTAGAGTGAATTTATGGGTGTAGAAGGTGTGAATTTGGATTTAAGAAGGGTTGAATTTATGTAAGAAGGAATTGGAGTCGTTGATGACCAAAGATGTACCCTATAAGATATATCCGTTGGGTGGCGGAACCTTGACCGCACAGCTGTACCAGAGACACCAAGGTATTTGCTTATGTCACACGACACAAGTTACGCCGCGAGCGTCTTCAATTCAGCCACACGGCAAGAGCGCACGTCTTTTCTTCTACCGCGGTAGGGAAATCCTCAAATTTGAGGGTTCCCTATATTTTTTTCATGTTTGTTGGGTCCATAGTGGGAGCAGAATTTGCAAATCAGGGGAATTGCAGGGATCACAAAAAATTGGCATATTCACACCTTTTACACCCATAATTTCACTTAATCACTCTAATCACGAAAAATGTCTCCTAGAATTCGTGGTGTTGAGAAAAGTTGACTTTATAGGGGAAATAGATTAGATCCACCAAATGACCAAAGATGTAGCCGTTGGGCAGCGAAACTTCGACTGCGCGGTTGGACCAAAGACGCGAGCATCTTTGCTTAGATCGCACGACACAAGTTACGAGCGTCTCCTTTCCAGCCCGCGGCTTGGGAAGAGACGACGTTTCTTTTTCAGCGTAGTGGGTAAACCTTCAAACTTGAGGGATTACCCATCCATTTTCATGTTTGTTGAGTCCATATTAGGAACAAAATTGGCAAATCAGAGGAACCGCAAGGATCACGAAAAATTGCAGGGATTACAAAAAATCGGAAAAATCCCACATGAACTGCAGGGATCACAATTTTTTTTAGCAACTTCACACCTTCCACACCCCACAATTTCAGTCTAATCACGAAAAATGTTTCAGAGAGATCGTGGTGTTAAGAATAGTTGAATTTATAGAGGGAAGTTAGAGCAGTTAAATGACCAAAGACGTAGCCATTAAGATACATTCGCCGGACGTTGGAACTTCAACCGCGCAGCAGGACCAAAGACACAAGCATCTTTGTTTAGATCGTGCGATACAAGTTACACCGCGTCTCCAATTCAGCAGCGTGTTTTTCATGTTAATGGAGTCCAGAGTGGGAACAAATGGGACTAGCCATTCTTTTGGGAAGTGGGAACGGCCATCAGTATTGGGCTTCCGGGATAAGTTTGTGTAGATTTGGGCCAATTCTTGATTCATCCACAAAGATGCAGGAGGAGTGATGTGATGTCATGATACTAGGTGTAAAGAGCTAGTGGCAGCTCATGGACGCAGATATCGAGGCACGACCCCGACCATCCAATACCTACTGACTACACAGAGTAGGTCCATCACTGCAAAGATCGAGAGAGATTTTATTGGATTTGCAATGTACGGTGATTGATGCAACAACACCTATTAGGAAAATGTATATATCAACGGATATTAGTTATTCACCATTTGTTTTCATATTAACGCGGGGTTTGCATTTCGCTCGAGTAAATTTGGCGGCGCTAATCAGAATTTCGTCGGCGATGTATTTGAATGATGCTTAAAAAAAAAAAAAATCAATGCTCCATGGCTGTCTTCTACCATTGATGATATACCAATACTGAAATACGTACTATATGGACAGTAATGTTGGCTGATTGAATCAACGTATGTGTACCTGCTAATTCGAAACTAATTTTTCCTTAGTAGGACAATGTTCATTAATTATTAGTACTTGGTTAATACTTTTGTAGAATGATAATAAGCCAAGAATCAAGATGTTCACCTGCCAAAAGCTTTCAGTGTTGAAGATTATGCAGAAGACTCCATTAAAATTAGTTGACCTATACCAATACAAGTACTTGATTCATTTTGAGAACAACTTTCAGTGAAAAAAAAGAAAAGAAAAGGGCGGTAAAATCACATAAGATAGACGTGTAAGCCAAAAATATATACTGTAACTCTTCATCAGTCTTCATTAAATAGATGTAATTATTAACAATAAATGATAATTATGAAACCTTAAAACACACAAAGCCAATGAGATGTATAGCGTGTAAAATTGGTGTTAAACCAATATTTCTTGTACGTCATTAGTCAGTCAGTATCAGTAGAGTCTTCAGAGTACTTATGATATTTTCTCCGAACAGTTATAACATGTGGTGGTGTGTGTGATTTCCCAAATAACAGTCAACAAAGTCTCTCCTCTGTGGCTAATAACATCATTAATTTCGTAAATTCGTGATTCTGAAGGGTAAAATGGACGAAGGGACAAGGAGCTGTCAACACGGGTCCCCATAGGAAACAGAGAAGAGAGGAGCTCAGAGCAGAGAGATGAGAGGGTCGGATCGAGTACTAATTCTTAAAAATTCAAATAAATCACAACTCTACCCTCTACTTGAGTTAATTGTCAGTGAGTGCGTGCTTTGTTTGTGGTTAAACCTACCTTAGTTTTAACTATGGTTAATAATGTTTGTTCCTCAAAAAGAGTAATTCTGGTTTTACTTTTCTCTTCTCTTCTTTTCTTTGTATTTCTTCCTTCCAGAAACCTTTTCAATTATTTCTTTCTTCTCAGAACTCTTTGATACAGAAAGCAGAAGAAGAAGACTCAAAAGAAGGCAACAAAAACAAGTTGGTTTTAATGGCTAATATTTACTGCAGATATGGATATTGGTAATTATTGAAGAAGAAGTTGGAATCAATAGTTCAGGAAGAAATTTTGTTAGTATGTTTTCAGGTGTGAGTTTTGTATCTTAAATAGAGATATCCATATCTGATTACTTTCAAGATTCTATTTGAAAATACATAAGGAAGAATCATTTTCTATTTGATCAAAACTTCAGATTTCACTTTAGTATAAAGATGGGAAAGAAGAAGAGGAGTGAGAGAGATTTGCAAGAAGTAATAGAACAAACTGCAGGAGAAGTAGTGGTAGCTTTAGAAACAGATGTACAACCTCCAAGAAAGCGAGGAAGACCAAGAAAAATCATCCAAAACAGTCTAGAAATCAAGGGAAGACGCACTCAACCAAATAAATCAAAGGCCAAGGAGAAAATAAGTGAAGAAGAAGAAGAAGATGATGAAGAAGAGGAGAAGACAGAGTTGATAGAAATGAAGAAAAAGCAGAAAGGAATAGTAATAGAATCTTCTTCAAATATATTGTTGTCAACATCTTCGTATAATACAGGAGTTGAAGCTGATAAGCAAAAGCAAGAAGAAGAAGAAGAAGAAGAAGAACAACAGGAGAAGCCAATAGTGGTAAGGAAGAGCAGGGGGAGGAGGAGAAAAGGCCAGCCGCGTAAGAGCTCTATTTAAATTTTAAAAAATACAAATATATATATATATATATTTGAAAGAAAAAAAAACTACTGGAATTCCTAAGCTTCTTTATTTTGCCAACAAAAAATCACACCAAACATCATCAAGAATTTAAACTTATCCATCAATCTCTTTTTGTATTCGATTGTTCTCGGAATTTTTTCACTTTTCTTGCATGAGACTATTGTGTTTGAGAATGCAATTAGAAAGTGATATTATTATTATTATTAGAGTTTGACTCTCCTCCTCATCTTCATCAAATAGACATATCCATTGAATGATTTTATTGTCTTTCTCTCTAATTTCTTACTGTCTTATCTTGTTCTATTATTATTCCATTATTATTACTGTCTCATGAAGAACATATACAGGATTTTTTAAGGTAGCTCCTTCAATAGATAAAAGTATCATCACAAATCATAACAAATCCACAATCAATCAAAACCTAAGTGTATGAAAAAACAATAACATAGTAGTAGAACAGGAGGGACGAAGAACAAGTGGAAGGATAGAAAGTCAAAAAAGGGAAATAATTTTATCCTTTTATGCAAAAATAATTTGCATTTTTTTCTTCTACTTGGCACATAAATGAAACATTCTTGGGCATGGTTTTAACGGGGCTTGTTTTATCTATTTCTGTTGGCTAGCCAACATATGGATAAGACCCACGTGTTTGACACAAAAGTAATTGTGGGCCATCACATTCCTTCACTAAATAAATACTACTATGTCCCCTCTTCACATCATATTAGCAAAATGGGTGCCTTCATCCATTTCTTGATAAGATCCCACTGTGCGAGCATGAATGCCAAAGAGGGTGTTCGGATATCACAGTAGTTTTTAGTCAAGTGGAACGTCAAAAACTAGTTGGGAACTAAATTTCATGAATCCTACCAAGCAAAAAATAACTCACATGTTGTTTTCCGCAAAGCAATCCAGACAGATAAAGAACTTTGATTCTGATTTCTGTAAAATCTTAAGAATTGCTTGGCAACTAATATCCAATCTTCATCTCCAGCAAGGCCCGGCAAACAAAATAAGTAAAATCATAAACAAGCGGAGTACCCATTTGTCTATGGATACTGGCGACTGTGTATAGTGCTTACTGTATACCAGCTTTTGGAGAGATAGATGCTAGTCAGAGGTCCCATTTTCACTATGGATCCTACCAAGAGATCCTACCTATGCAAATCAAATCTCTTCTCTTAACCCTAAAACAATCTAGCAGATGTAGACATCTCATTATGAACTGAAAATAAAAAGACCCCTAGAAAGATGAAATATACTACATCAATTTTATTTTATAATAGCTACATTTCTCTGCTGCTGCAGACAGAAGAACAATAAACATAAGACATTGAATTTACCAAAAACGAAAAAGAAGAGAAGGCCTTTAACGGTAGAGATAACCAAGTTCTTTTACAAGTTAACCAATCCAAAAACATTGACAGAGGGCTTCGATCTTCTTTGAGGGCTTATGTTAAGAGGACAGGAAGTAATCGACGTTTTTTTTGTTGCACGGAACAGAGAAAGAAGGCATACCAACATACCAGAGCTTTACAAGCTTTACAAATCAGTTTTCATCATAAAAGAAAAGAACCATATATAGGAGAGACTCACTTTCACCGACATTTACTCTATTTTCTTTCTGTGGGGTACGCGACAAAATACAATCCTATAAAAGCTTTACTAGGCATCTGTAATTGTCACTTACCTAACTAAACTATTAACTGGAGTAAACTAAATTCATTGATGTCCTCAAAGTTTAAACTCAACTTAATCAAAAACCACCGATCAAGGGGTTTAAATTTGGAGCCATCATTAAGTCACAGATGTATTATTAAGCGCACTTATACGGAGCAAAATTGCATTCTAATACAAACAAAACAAAGCCAGAAAGAGGCAATAAATTGAAGCAGTGGATCTCAGTAAAAGATCACTAAGAGATAATAAGCAAAATTTTGGACCCATATGTCTATTTTAGACTCTCACCGAATTTCGCTACTTAGTTTTGTGGCGGCGTTCCTTTTTGAATCTAGCCTGGTCTGGATCAAACCCGCCTTCTTCTGCACCATATACTGCCCAAGTTGGCGTTGCAGCCATGTAATCTTTGCTGTTAAACGGTTTCCCAGAAGCCACCTACATTGACAACAACCAAACGTTGAGTAAGGCTTTACTATTAACATGATACAAGGAACCAAATGCAGAAGGGAGGAAGACGAACCAAGTCGTGGAACTTTTCATAATCTATCCATGTGAACCATTGACCGTCGACCTTAAACTTGTCAGTTCTTGCCAAGAGTACACAGCAGGAATGAACATGCTCACATGCAACTTCATATAGCCCACCACTTTTCAGTGCTAAGGCCTCTGAAAAGGCTTTCACATCAGCATGCCAAGGAACATTCTCCATTGTAAGCTTCGATGTGGCAGACCTGTGTTTCACCAGTGTTGTAATAGGTTAGCTTAACAGCAAGTCAAAACAGAAATTGTAAAAAAAAGAAAAAAGAGAGAGAAATATCTTGCTTACGAGCCACAATATGTAACACCCTTGATTTCTACGAAATCGGGCTTCCCAATAGCAAACAAGTCGTAGTAAGCATCTATTTCTTCTGCATTCCATCCTTTAACCAGAGTAAGACGGTAAACTGTTCGCTGTTCTTTCTCTATAAGAGCTTTCAACGAATCCTGTCAAACCCAAATAGTTTAAGTATTTATAACACTAACAAATTAGTTGGTACCCTAGTTTTACAACTGACAACATAAGTGCACGAAAAGAAAATGTCATGGAAAGGAACAGTGTGTCCATCAGGACTACTCAAAAGGTGAATATGGTAGTGACGGAGGGTTTCAGATTATATGCGAGCAAGAAAAAATGCAAAACTAATACAAAAACTGAATAGATATTAGATGGCAGGACTGGATTGACACCTATCGAAGATGCAATAGTACTACACCTCCGGGGATAAAAGAAGAGCGGTGAACTAAGAAGCACGCGTTAAGTTTACCAAGAAAATAGCTTGAGCATAGATATTTACCAAGAAACGCTCCCAAAAGTCCCCAAACAGTGGCCTATCAACTGCCTTCATGCTTTCCTTAGATGCAGCATCCACACTCACATACAGCTGCAATTACATCAAACAAGTTAGACCTTCTTAAGTGAAGAAAGGACAGCAAGGACTTCTAAGATGCCACTTCTATAAATATGATTGTACTTTTCGAGACGGATCATGGATAAATAAAAAAAGTCCAAACCTGAGTTATAGGTTTCAGGGATCTGATCTTTTCAGGGAACTGGGCGTTGGTCACAAGGAAAGTTGAAATCCGCCTTCGGTGCAGCTCATCCACAAGTGTGTTAATCTCAGGATACATGATGGGTTCACCAACAAGTGACAAGGCACAATGCCTAGGAAGGAGACCTTCTGCTAGACACTCTGATTTCACTCCTGCAGAGAGAAAAAAATGACCCATTACCAACTTAGGCAAAAGCTCTAACTGCAATCGCATTAATCCAGAGAATAGGTAAGCCGAACGGAAATCTACAACGATCCTAGGACCTAAATGGCTTCTTTATAGTGCATGATGTCGGTGAAACTGAAATAACCTCTCAAAACAATACCGTAAAGAAACAATAAAGTTGATCTCATGTTGTATCAGCTATTTGAAGTACTATTTCTCCATGACTACATGTCTACCCCTATGTTTCATATAAGTCGGTCTTAACCCTTGAATCAATAAAGACATCTTTGATTGCTACATACGAAGAAAAAAAATGACCCATTACCAACTCAGACAAAAGCTCTAACTGCAATCGCATTAATCCAGAGAATAGGAAAGCCGAACGGAAATCTACAAGGATCCTAGGACCTAAATGGCTTCTTTATAGAGTATGATGTCGGTGAAACTGAAATAACCTCTCAAAACATTACCGTAAAGAAACAATAAAAGTTGATCTCATGTAGTATCAGCTATTTGAAGTACTATTTCTCCATGAATACATGTCTACCCCTATGTTTCATATAAGTCGGTCTTAACCCTTGAATCAATAAAGACATCTTTGATTGCTATATCCGAGAAAAAAATGACCCATTACCAACTCAGACAAAAGCTCTAACTGCAATCGCATTAATCCAGAGAATAGGTAAGCCGAACGGAAATACAACGATCCTAGGACCTAAATGGCTTCTTTATAGTGCATGATGTCGGTGAAACTGAAATAACCTCTCAAAACAATGCCGTAAAGAAACAATAAAAGTTGATCTCATGTTGTATCAGCTATTTGAAGTACTATTTCTCCATGAATACATGTCTACCCCAATGTTTCATATTAGTCAGTCTTAACCCTTGAATCAATAAAGACATCTTTGATTGCTACATACTATGAACAAAAATAAGCAAGGTGCCATACATAAGAACCAAAAAATACATGCTGTAAACTGAAACTTATACAATATAAGATAGTATAAAACAGAAAAACAGATGACTTATAGAAGCCTCCACACATGCAACCTACCAGGTACTCCTTTCATCTGCTTTATCATTTTTGTGTGCTGCTCTAAGGCACCGTTTACAATATCTAAAGGATCATCCATCTTCCACCGCCAGCTTTTTCCCACAGGATTCGTGTGATGCCTCCAACAGAAAACACATTTATTGGCACAAGCTAAACTAGGTGTTGCTTCCATGCACCTGTGCGGTTTAGAAGTTAGACAGGGCACATTAGGGATTGCATTATTGAATTTAACATGGAAAAACAGAAAAAATACAACACAAGAAACTACCATCGACATATTAACTCAAAAAAAACTTTGAAGTTTCAGCTTTAGGCAAACTAGAGCTCATCACAACCAATTCATTTCTGTGATGCAGGAAAATCATAGTTAAGAGCCTTGAGGCAAGACTAGCCATAATTACTTTCATAACCAGAAAGTTGGTGGAAAAGTACAACAACAACAACCAAGTCTTTGGTCCCAAAGGCTAGAAAGTTGGTGAAAAAATATCAGGAAATAGATCGGAGCGGTTACATGGTTGATTAAACAAAATATTAACACCGGGTAGATAATTTCTGTGGTTAAATTAACCAAGAGTCAGGTAAACCTAATTACATAATCACCTGTGAGACTCTATGCCATAAAATGCATGCTTATAGCAACCTCCACGGCCTCGAAGTTGTGACTTGGTCCATCTACAAATTTTAACACCACTGTGGGAACCAATAATTTTATATCCCTGCATATAAAATCACCAAACATCGCAAAGTAGTGTATTAGTTTCCTTGCCAAATAAAACTACTGATAACTACAGTGTACAGTAAAACATGCAAGTGCATATCAACAATGAAACACAAAGGCAAACTGAATACGGTTCATTGTAATTGACATTTCTATAGAAAGTACAAAACATCCTGGCTCAAGACACAATGATACTTGAACATGTCCATGCCAACTTAGTTTAGCTCAGAATTTCTCGCCCTTCCGTTACGAATCCAATCCATTGACATGTAAAGTTAGATTGGAACACTCATACAAAGACAATAATTTAGTGAATCCGAGCATAAATACCTGTTTTTGCAAGCTCGCTCTAATAACTGGAGTCACCATTTCCTTCTCCCCATTGGCCGCTACTTTCACTGTAGCTGCCGCTTTAGAATTTCTCGAAGGACCTTTACCAGCAATATCTTCAAGATCAACAATATCAGATTCCTCCTCCTCTTCTTCTTCATCAGAATAATCCTCATACTCACTCTCACTAACACACTCATCACCATTAACTCCACCATTTTCATTCAAATTCTCCCCTTTCAAAACCCCAATAAGTTTCTGATTCCAAACATAAAAAACATCATCTAAATCCCCCTCATCAACATCACCTTCACACAAAGGCAAAATCTCTGAAGCTCCAAGTGCTCTAAACCTCTGAGAAAAATCTCTCCCAACAGCATTAAAATTCTCACCATACGATCTACTTCCAACACCAAACACAGCAAATTTACACCCAGAAAGAATCAATGATCCTACCCTAAAATCTTCAGCACTTTCAGCAACCCAGTTAGCCAAAAACCCACCATCTGATGGTGGTTTACCATTCTCCCAAGTTGATGCAATAATCAAAACTATGGTTTCTTTAGGAAGATCTTCTGGTTCATAATCTTTAGGGTTTATTACATCAAAATCTAAACCATTCAATTTAAGAAGATCTAATAAACGATTAGCTAAAGCTTTAGAAGTTCCTGTTTGGGATATGAAAAAGATTTTACCTTTTGTATTTGCTAGATTAGGGTTAGGGTTTTGGAGTGAAAGTTTAAGCTGTCTAAAACGTCTTGATTTCCAAATACAGTAAATGGTTGAAGCAGAGAGAAGAGCAAGTAATGCATACCTAGCAGGAATTGAAGAGCTCAATGTCATTATTCTCAATTTGTTTTAGGAAATTCAAAGCATTTTGGTGATTAAAAACTTCCCGCGATTCACTTCTCTTCAGTGAGACTGCTGCTGTTTTACGAAGGTTTTTGGTTGACGCAAGAAGATGGTGGCAAAGTTTATTATATAGGGTTTATATTTATTGTACACCCATAAAACATTACTTGTTACAACCACCTCAAACTCAGTAAAAAAATTCCCGGGGCGGCTACGATGTGGTCAGGCCTCAAACTCAAGTATGTGTCCCCTCTTTAAATGCTGACACGTCCTATAAAGTAGAAAAAAACTTGAAAAACTGTTTTATTACCTAACTGTTTTCCTTTTTTCCTTTTTCAACTTCCTATTTTTTCTCATAAAGTTGAGCAGTTACGGGGATTTAGAGGGGCAGGTTTTTTAGTTAAATAGGTGTCAGATGATAAAGAGGAGCCATATACAAAATGTATGTGACCCGACCACATCGTAGCCAGGGCGAATTTTACCAGCGTTTAACGAAAACCACTGGGCGGAAATAAAATTTCCAATACAGGTTTTTCCTTTAAAAGAGAAAATAACCCCATTTCGCTCACAAAAGCAAGGGTTTAAGAGGAAGACGAAGAACACCTAATACCAGAACACAGACTCTTCGTCTTCAAACAACATCATCATCAATGGTGGACGATGATAATGATATGGGTGATATGGGGTAACTCTCTCTCTCTCTATTCTTTTTGTAACAATTTCCCCCAAAATTTTCAAATTACTGTAATCTCCATCTTTTGAACTAATCTGTTAGAAATAACTCTCTTACAGATACGAGGATGAACCAGTTGAGGATATTATGGTAAGTGGATGAATCAGGTTTCTTTTGTTGAGTTTTTTTTTTTGGGTATAATTGATGGTGATTGTGATATTTGTAGGAAGGAGAATAAGAGGAGGTTGAGAATAACAATGAGGATGAGGTTGCTGAGCAAGTGGTTTTAGAAGGTGGAGAGAAAGAGGAAGTTGAACCAGTTAAAAAAGATTGGAAGACGTCTAAGTTTATGACCAAGTATGACCGAGCAAGAATTCTTGGTACCCGTGCTCTGCAGATTAGGTATATGACTTTTTAGGGTTCATATTGTGTTCAAGTTTGAATGATAATATGGTAATTTTCTGAGATGAAGAGAGTTTTAGTTGCTGAATAATAGTTATGTTTTGTTTTGATAGCATGAATGCACCAGTGATGGTTGAGCTGGAGGGCGAGACTGATCCACTTGAGGTAAGAAGCTTGCTCTTTGAATTTGTTTTTTTAAACTTATTAGATGCACTGAAACATTTCAAGTACATTTTATTGAATTAAGACGGAATATGTGAAATACAGAAAGACTAATAATTTGATTGCTTAGATTTTGTAAAAGTGCTTGTAGCATTCTTTGTTTTTGAGGCTTGAATTCTCAGATCATGGCCTACTAAGTTTATGTATATTCTTTATGGGTACTTTGATGATGGACAAAGTTACTCCCTCCGTACCTATTATATAGGCGGAATTTTGGATTTTTTTTGTCCCACTAGACAGGCGGAGTCCTATTTTCAAGATGAATTTTCTCACAAATACCCTTATTTATTGTATATAGAAAATTGTGTTAGTAATAAGACAAAGGGGTAAAACAAGAAAAACCATGAATTCGAGGCAATTTTCTTAATCTTAGAGAACTGGTCCCTCCGCCTATATATGTGGTACGGAGGGAGTATATCTTTTAAGGTTGAGACGATGGAAAGAGTTAGGTATGGTTTACAAGAGTCATTGAGGTAAGTAAATTCATGAAATATTGGGTTTAAGTTTAGTTGGAAAAAACTTTTCAACTGCCTACTTACATTATAAGCTCACTAGTAAAGGTAAGGGTGGAGTTCATTGGTGACTACTGATGAAAACAAGGTTGGATCCTCTATTGTTTAGAATATGCTATTGCTGACCTATTGAATTTTAATGTAAAGAAGAAGTTGAAATGTTAGTTGAATAGTTTTCTTGCTTGATTGCGTCTTTGTGTTAGATGGAGAAGTGAAAGCGTAGTGGAGTGAAAATTTCAATGAATTAAACCAGCTCTTTGCATTATGGAGGGATAAAGGATAGTGGACCTCGAACACGGATTTGGTAGTTGGTTTCTAACCTATTAGAAATAGTTGAGGATCTATCTGTGTATGAAACAATTTTCAGAATGTACCTGCAACCTATTCGTTTAGATAATAACCAATGCTTAAACAGAAAATCCTGGAATAGGCGAAATAGAAATAGGATAGCCAAGAGGTTGTTGAATTCTGTGGAGCATTCAGTTTGTATTTCAGGTCTAAATGCTCACATGTATATGATTCATGGCCCGTGTGTTACTTTTGATTTAGGAAAATTCGCATCTTTAAAGGCCGAGACCCAGAAAGAGCTTGGTATTGGTTATATTTGACTCATTGAGGTAAGGTAATCAATGATCTCTAGGATATTCGGTGTATGTAACCAGGACAAAGAAGCTCACCCGAGGGTGCAACTTAGTTGGATTTTTTTTCTTTCAACTGCCTATTTAGGTAGAAGCTAGGTCGTACGGATAAGGGTGAGTTCGAACCAAGTCAGACATTTAAATATTGAACTAATTTGTTCATGGTTCTTAAGAAAATGCTGACCTGTTGAAGAACTCTAATAGAAGGAAGAAGCAGAATTGCCAGTTAACAAAATTATCTTGCTTGATTGCCTCTCTGTGTTAGTTGGGGAAGTGAAAAGTCCCAGGAATCAATGAAATAAACAGACTCTTTGCAGTGTGTAGGGATAAGGCGTAGTGGACGGAAACATGATTCTGCTAGCTTGATTCTAACTCACTAGAAACCGCCAGGACTTGTGTTTATGTTTATGAAACAATTTTCAAAATGTACCAGCACCCAGTTCTTTATAGATAATTAATAACGCTTAAATAGAAAAGCATTACTCATATGAAGTTTTAAAGTAAGTTTGGTATACAAATTTTGTGTTTGGACACACTTCATATGAATAAAATACCAAGTTATGGATATTATATCATTAGACATGAGATTGATGTTTGGCAGATTACTTATAACCTTCGTTTATTCTCTAATGTTCAGATTGCCATGAAATAACTCCGGGCCCGCAAGATACCTTTCACCATCCGTCGCTACTTGCCTAATGGAAGGTACGTTTTCCAATTAATAATGCAGTATTACTGATCATTACCTCTTCCTATCTTAAACGCTGAAAACTCGAGCTAATATTACTGCCTCCACTTTTGTCGTACGCGAACAGTTATGAAGATTGGGGAGTTGATGAGCTGATCGTTGAAGACTCTCGGAAGAGACAAGTTGGTGGAGAATGATCATTCGATCAATCTGGGGTTCTCTGTCACACTGTCAGCACTATGTTCGGTTCTCTTGGTCTGTTGTGTCTCTAGATAACTTTGTCAATTAAACAGGTGGTTCTTTTGCTACTACATCCTATGTTACTTCTATTAGGACCGGTTGCTAATGAACTTCTCTGTTACCTTTGTTACATCCTATGTATAAAGCTATAAAATCGTAAACAACGGTATTTTACTTTTGGTGACTATTGATTTCTATTTCCGGAAATCTTGTCAAGGTACAGATTGTCTCGGCTACCTTTGTTTGTTTTTATACCTTAAGGCCCAACTGTTTGTTTGTTTGTTTGTCAACACTGTCAACCATGGTCTTGAGACCCAAACTCTAATTTCAAACTTTCTTAGACCCAAACGCAGCTGTGGTCACTTTTTGAGACCTAAAGTCAAAATAACACTAATATTAGGGCGTTAGTTCGTTAGGTTTTGTTGATTGGTTCCAAATGAGCCCTCGTCAAACTATCAACAATCTGGATCCTTCTGGTTCATATCATATTCTAATTTTATTAATAGTCAGTAATACATCATAGATTCTTACGTTTATATTCAAGCTTTTTGACTTTTTTCAATCTAAAGAGTTTTGCTTGAAAACTATTGAGCGTCAATAGTTTAAGAGACAAAATAGGGATACTAAGTTGGCTCTTAAAAGATGGAATTATAAAGAATTTTGGCAATGTGACTCAAGAAACTAGATTAGATATTTTTCTTCGGGTTTATCGACATCAACCCCCAAGGACTACTTCATCTTCAATACGAACTTATATACTGGATAAAGTTAATGATAATATTGTTGTAAAAGATGAAACCGAAAAGCAATTTTAGGATTGTGGGTATCAAGTTGGACACAAAAGCCATTGATAAAATAAAGGTGGACTGCAATAGAAAGTATCCCCAATTTATGGAGATATCCCCCAAATATGTGTTCAAAACAAAATGGTCATTTAATTCAAATTCTTCAGCATTTGGGATTTAATGATCAATTTGGGGATATTTCTTTCAATGTATTAGCACAACTACTATAGTTATTTTATGTATGGAAGAATTTATCATACTGTTAGTTAATGTTATTAATTCCAAGTTGATATAACCTAGTTATTTGCATTTCAAGACACAATCCTTCTGTTAGATGATTGTTTGATTTATTTTTATTTTTTTTGCATGGTGAAATTACTTAGAATTAAGGAATCTTATATCTAAATTCTTCAATGTCTCACGTCAAATGGTAATCTTCTGAAATTTAGTGTTTTTGTTTGCAAAATTCTGGCTCAGAAGTTTATGGAGACATTTATAAAATTATTTAAATAAAACAAAGGCTACTGGGCCACAACAACCCTCTAAATTCTACTATTTAGGAAACAACAACGACGACAAAAAATATTGAAAAGATGCAAAATCCATTTTCAATAAATAGAAAACCGCTATGTTTCTACAGAGGTAATATATATATATATTTTCAACAGACTTTCTAATGCCTTTTACAATGCTTATATATATATAAGCATTAACTACATTGCTAATTTATGATGCTAGAGTCTCAAATATATTGTTGTTTAGAAGATCTCACTCATGTTAAAAGGTTTTAAAAGTATCGTCAACATATAAAAATATATATCATCATATATATACACAGTTGATACAAACCCTGTGAGAGGCGGAAGAAGGGTTTTTCTCTCTCTCTTCTGAGTTCTACTATGCGGCTCGGTTGTTGAGAGTTCCTATCCGATTCACCATTAACAACCTCCTTCCTCTTCACTGGCAGATCTCTCATATTAACAAATTAGTGATTCATAACCTAAATTAAGATGGGTTTTCAATTCGATGTTGATTGAATTGGGATAGCGCGACAGTTGATGGATTCGGAAGGCCGTATTCTTCATACCTCTTAGTTTTTAGATTGTATCAGGTCGAGTAAAGGAATATCTGCTCTTCTAGAAGTCGTAAACTAGGTTGTGTCCCTGGAATCTCCCTCTGATTCGCCTTCCTATAAGTATCCTCTTGTTTCAATAACATCTTACATGTTTCTTTTTTTAGCTCACTTCGTCTCTGGTTGTGTTTACTCAATACTGGGAAAAGATATGTGTGTTTAGTTGGAACCTAGACTTACATCTGAATCTCAGTTACCTCACAGTCCTTTAATGGTTTAAGAATCTTTGTTCTTACCCCCACCATACCAAAATCAACCCAACCTGTGGAAGATATCTGTTCCCGGGGACCAATCAGTCGTATCTGTCTCTTGGGAAACCCACATATGGTATCTCCCCCTCTACCATCTGATACACCTCCCCCAACATCCATTCTAATCCATTCCAATCATTCAATCAAGCTCTCTACAGATTTGAATGAGTTGCAAAAAACAGCCAGAGAAACAACCAGAAAGAGACTAAAAACACATTCATCGCCCTGGAAGTTTCAAAAGAGGATATGTTCAACTGCAACTCAAAAATCAACCCCCCATCACAGACAAAAATCATCAATCCTATCCAATTTAAATTATTTAGAGATAACGGCACAAGACAATATCCTGATGAAGCAACAATCGGCAACTCAGTGACTATGCTGAGCCGGATCCGAATCTGTTCTACTACAACGATCCTCAATATCTGGATAGGAAAATTATCAATGCGTACCTGCGGCTGTAAACTCTTCCATGTCTATGGAAAAACTATTAACGACGACAACATCGGACTACACCGCTGCTTAAGCTCAGTATCAACTCAACTCCGAACCGTTTTAAGACATGGTTCCATGCTGAAGGAATCGGGGGCATAATGAAAATTAAGGGGAAAGAGTCCAGGGGCAAAAAAGTAAAAACAGCTAGTGCAATAATTGACGGGACAAAAGTTGTGTATTGTCAGTTGGATAAAGCGGGTAGCAGAATTGACAATATTATTATTACCCATGAGGAAAATAGTAACAAGACCACCAACAACAACCCACATGGTCAAATCTAAAATAAAGATCTCAAGATCTAACAACAGATACAATATAACAAGCAACAAACCCATGGAACTATAACCGAAATCATGCATCTGTAAACTTATACTATGTAACATACAATTAACATAACCAAGATCAGAGAGAATGGAAAAAATCCTCCTTGTTGCCGGAGATCAGGTGGAGATGATGCCGTTTGTCTGTCTGGTTTTGAAACTTTTACGTGCTCAAAGATTGGTTCTGAAGATAATGAATGGTGCTGATTTCTCCATTGCCAAAGATTACAAACCATCCCCACTCCAAATAACCACCGATCCATAAGAGGAGCAGAGAGCCAAAAGAAAGTAGCACAAAAACATAATCTATTTCTAATGAAAATCTATAAAACTATGCAAAATAGATAGAACAGGATGATAAATAGTTTGGGTGAAGGTTGATATTCTCAAATCGACTCCAAAGGAGCCGATCTGAGAAGGGGAGGCGTTAGTGTTTTAGGGTTTTCGTTTCGTTTCGTTTCTGTTTTTGGGAGAAAAAGAGAAAGAGAGGTATTGTGGTATGGAGAAAGATAATCAGATAGAGAAAGTCCATCTAATTATCCAAAAAAGTCCATGCAAAAAAGAGGTTATATAGGTGAAGAGGTCGTATGGGTTAGTATTTTGGAAGCAAAATATTTATACAAAAAAGTCCATCCAACTAAAGACAATAAAGGTTTTGCAAGCTTTGAATATTATGACAAACATTATAAAGCGATTTAATTGGATTTCTAATTATTCGTCTAGTTCTCCTCAAATTCATACTCAAAACTAGCATATGACTGTCAGAGATCTTGTTAACCAATACACCAAAATTGGCGAGGGTGATATTTTGTTTCGTTATTTATCTTAAGAGTAAATGCATAAAATTATGTATCCATTGTTAAGATACACCAAAAAACTTATACTGCTAAGATGACTTTAACCAGGGTGGTATTTTCACCATCAACTCAGCCTTATTAATGTGTAGACCCCAACTTGTAATTGATGATCAAACTTGTTAATTTGTGGTTTCATTTAGGAGGACGAATCAATTGATAGATTTACAAGATGTAACTGTTAGAGCACTGCTCGGTCGAACTCGCAAGCGTTGCTATCTCAAGCTTGTTTGTCAATATTAGTGATCAAAACTATAAGTCTTGATTTCTAGTCTACTTATAGTAATGTCTCGGACTAGGATAGATTGTGTAGTTGAGCATTAGACTTCACGGAGGTCATAAATTGAAAACGAAGAACTACTAAGGCGAGCTTGTGGAACTTCATAAACAAAAGGTATGTGGAGACTAAAACTCATCTATAACTTGGAAAGTCTATTTCTACTCTATCTCCTATATTGAGGCAAAGGTCGTTTATGGTTTTCGATTATACACATTTGAGATTTCGAACTGAGTTTAACTCGCTTACATATTTCTCGGAATATGTGTTGGTAAGATTTCATTTCAACCAAGTTCGTCTTATATTCTTGACGAAAGTCAAAAGATGATCATGTGAAAATCGCCGAGTAACATCTTACATGGTTTGTGTGATACAATCATTTGATGTAGGCTTGGAATGTTTCGTTATGATTATTTCTATAACTTAAAAATTGCTTTGATGCTAATAGTGTGTGAAAACGACTATTGTCATCCTCTAAGAAAGTTTCAATGATTGAAATAAGAGTTTAGAATACTTAACCATCATTGGATTATAAACATAGTGTGCATTCTTGCATGTATGTGATCCATGACCGGAACTAAAGTTTGCATACCCGTATGCGTACTTGTAGTTATGAAATTCCGTGTACCAAGTACACATACCGGTACGCATACTTGCGTAAGGTATAGGTCCGAGAATTTCTGCTGGGATTTGGAAGTGTACTAAGTATGCGTACCCGTTTGCATACTGGCGAACCCAAACTCAGATCGGCTACTGAAGTATGCGTACCCGTTTGCATACTTGAGTGGTTAAAGTTCTAAAATCGGTTGGCTCATGAACTAATACATTTATATATTAAGGAATGCATTCTTTGCAAACCTTGGCTATAATGTTCATGAATTGATTCGAGTGAATCAAACCGATTTTGCGTTAATTGTGTTCTTGTATACTTCTATGAGAATATAGCAATTTAACAACTCTTTAACTAGTTTCATTTGAGTCATTTGAACTAGTTATGGTTAAGATGAATAAGGTTGATATGAGAGTGTTCATATAGCTAACCTCGGCTAACTACGGTTGAGCCAACATGGTGTACACGTTTAGGTACGGTTACATAAACCTAAATGAGGGTACATTTCATTTTTTTATAACAAGTTAAGTTCGATCTAACGGTTGAAAGATATTAGCTTGTATCTAATCAGGTTTTCATCTAACGGTAAATATTGAATGCTTTGTTACCAAGATAACTTAGATTGCAAACCCTGATCTAAAAACTATATAAAGGAGAACTCTAGCAACTGGGAAACCTAATCCCCACACCTCTTGTGCGATACTAGTTACGACTAGAGTCGATTCTCCTTTAACCTTAGGTTTTTCACGAAACCCTGTAGGATAACGACTTAAAGACTTCATTGGGATTGTGAAGCCAGACCCAACTATTTTCTCTGTAGTTACGTGATCTGATCTTGCTGTTTCTATCGTGTTTGAGTACTATCTTCTCTAAGATTGGCTCGAGATTTAATCTCCGATACGCAAGATAAAAAGTAGTCACAAACATCTTCGTCTCATCGTTTGTGATTCCACAATATCTTGTTTCGCTACCATACGATTAAGACTATCGTGAGGTGATTGATAATACTAGGCTGTTCTTCGGGAATATAAGTTCGGTTTATCAATTGGTTCCTGTGCACCTTGATTTATCAAAAGACGGAACAAAACTCGTAGGTATTTTTGTGGGAGACAGATTTATCTATTCCAATAAACTTTTATGTGTGAGACAGATTTGTTTATCAAGTCTCCGACTTTTGGTCGTAGCAACTCTTGGTTGTGGGTGAGATCAGCTAAGGGAATCAAGTGCGTAGTATCCTGTTGGGATCATAGGCGTAAAGAGCACGACTGTACCTTGAATCAGTGTGAGATTGATTAGGGTTCAACTACATTCCAGTTCGAAGTTCATTGGTAGTAGGCTAGTGTCTGTAGCGGCTTAATACAGTGTGGTGTTCAAATCTGGACTAGGTCCCAGGGGTTTTCTGTATTTGCGGTTTCCTCATTAACAAAACTTTTGGTGTCTGTGTTATTTCTTTTCCGCATTATATTTTGCTATATAATAGAAATATCACAGGTTGTGCGTTGTATCGATCAATTTGTAAATCCAACCTTTGGTTGTTGATTGAAATTGATTGATCCTTGAATATTGGTTTTTGGTACCGTTCAAGTTTTCTCTTATATTCAATTGGGCACGCAAATTCCTATTTGCTGATTGCGGATTGAATTAAGAGATAAAGATATTAAACTCCTTGATATACTTTTCTATAGATTGAGTCTAACTATCTTGTTGATTCTCTTTAAAGTATATTGGAGTTTGTCTATTCAAATTGCCGAACGAAATATTGGGTGTGGTTGTTGTACCTCCGCTTTTTCAGTAACAATGTTATTTAGCCGTCGTATATGTCAAAACTGATAGTGGCGACTTAATAAATGCAACTTTATTTTTGGGATGACCCATGATCCATTTCAAGCTTTCATATGATAATTCTTATCTATTCTCTTTATTCTCGATACCTCTCTCTCATATGTTATTTTTCCTTTATCCATCTCTTTGTTATGGTTCCAGGGCTATTAAGATTTTGTGCGATGTTTCCAGTTTCTACAATTTTTCTATATCTATGTAAATATTTCATTTGTTTTTTTCAATCATTTTTCAATATTCAATTAGTTATATAAGATTTTGAAGATTTGTGTGCTTCGAAGAAAAAAATCCATCTCGCCGCAATTTTACTTCCCCTGGATAACACTTTCGCAACAATGGAACCTTTAATTTTCATTAGGATTGCTTAATACCACGTTTCTTTCTCATTCTCTCGTTGTCTGTTTCTAAACCTAATATATATTTTATCGCTCTTCAGATGTTAAAATGGTAATGTATATGGTGGACGTAGCTACAAGAAGTGTTGACACTTATAATGAGGGTAGATGGTTAGGTATCACTACGATGGTAACAATTTTAAGTACGCTTAACTCGAACAGGACTCGAGAAACATGCTGACCACTTGGACAACAGGTTCTTGTCATTTGTTTCCGAAAGAGAGAACCAATTTATCGATATTACAACCATGATCGAAAATGTATTTCTATTGGGTTTTATAACACATTGAAGATGGTTTATTTCCGGTACAACAAAAGGGTTTTATACTACTAGGTGGCTATAATCAAGGTTGTCATGAGCCTAAGCTTTTCTTCGTGAAAAATGTTGGTATCCTTAATTTAATGGTGTATTCCAATTGGTTTTTGGATATGTAACTGCCTTTGTATATCTGAATGAAAGGTACAAAAGAAACGAAAATATAACAGTTGGCACAACATTGCTAAAAAACACAATTTACTCTGTTATTCGAAGTGACAATCACAATGGTGAAGGTATACAAGTCCATATGATCCAACCAACAACGAGGGATGGTAAGGTGAAGAGAATAAAAATTAAGGAGCATGAGAAAAGAAAAGAAAAGAGGGTCGTTGGTAACTGATGATACACGTCGTCATCATCTGATCTTTTTGTAATAAAAAACTCATATCATGTTTGATAGGTGTTGTAAACACCTTAATTATTATCTAGTATTTATTCTTTCTTTGCTATTTTTCTTATAAATTATGTATCTTATGTTTACTTTGGAGTGTTTAGGTACTTTGGAGTCATTTGGAGCGAAAGAAGAAGAAAGTACTCATTTGGAGCGAAGAGGGCGAAACACAGGCAAACGCTATTGGAAGCACAATGGAAGAGAATGATTTGTCATTCTCTGGTGGCTCGTATCAACTCTTAGGGTGCCTAGAATTATCTGGGTATCCCTTATCTACTCTCCCTGGGTGGCTGTATCCATTGCCATTCCAACACAAAACCTAAAAATTAGAATTTCTCTTCTCATTTATTTCTGTGTCTGAAATTGAGAAAAGAGAGGAATTAGTAAGGCGGCTGGCAGAGAGGAGAAAAGTTGGATCTGTTCGTGATGAAATGAATGAAGTTCAGAATTGATCTAGGAGGAATTATCTAGTGTTGCTGTTGATTCATAGCTGCATATCGAGAATTCAGAGATGAAGAATTTGAGTCTGTTGCTTGAGTGAACCCAGAGAAGAATTTGTGTGATTCAACACAGAGAAAGAGAATCTGTTGCTGTTCAGATTAGATTTGAGTCTGTTGATTGAGTGAACCCAGAGAAGATGATGCTGCTCATGGAAGAAATTGGAGTTAGGGTTTGCAACAGGAAGAAGAAATATTATGAATGATGTGCTGTTAATTGAATCTGAGGAGATGCTTGGAGCTGTAGATGGTGGCAGTGATGAATTAATGAAATTGGCAAACTAGGGTTTGAATTGAGATGGGTTTCTGCTGTTATAAATGAAGAATGAATGAGAAGGAGGAACTGAAGGTGAATTCGACATGGGTTTGTGTGATACTGCTATCCAATTGAAGAAGGATAAGCTTACTGTGATGAAGGATGAAAAATGTGTTTGAATGTATGTTGAATTCAAGCTACAGTGAAGTGGTTGCAGTCTGCAGTTCTGTCATGGTTACCTGAGTTACGGGATTGGGTTTTGAGTATAAGATTCAGTGATGCTGTGGTGTTACAGGGAATTCAGTGGTTGCAGGATTTTGGTTGAGCAGATGCAGCTGTCATAGATGTATGCTAGGACAGATGAAGGTACAGATGCAGTGAAGGTGACGTTGTGAAGAGCAAGAAGAAGTGACTGAGATTTTAAACAGGGAGATATGGATTATGGAGTCTGTGTTGCTGTTGAGCTCAAGATGAGCTGGTGGTTAAACTAGTCAGATGGGAGATGAAGATATGAAGCTGTAAACAACCTTCATGGTGCAACACAGAGGTTACGGTTCATGCAAGAATAGCAGCTGGAGTTGAAGCTGTAGAATGGAAGAGCAAGAACTACAAGAAGGAGATGCTGTTTTGGCCGGAGAAAGGAGTTGTTACTGGTGGTGCTCGGAGTGGTGTCACAGATGGACTAGAAGATGGAGTGATGGTCCATTACAGATTTGCAGCCGAGAAGGTCAATATGCTGTTGCTGTCAAAGAATAGGTATGAAGCTACAGCAGTTGGAGATGGCACTGGTGTTTGAAGTGTTGGCAGTGATGCTGAATGGATGTGATACACAGTTAAATGGTTTTTGAGGAATCTGAATTCAAGAGTTTCTACTGCTGATGAATTTGAAAGCAGAAGCAAGAGATGATGGCAGTGAATGTGTGGATGGTTATGAAGCACAGTTGGAGATGGTGATGTTGCTGTGTGTTGCTGGGTTGGAATTAGATGAATGCTAGGGTTGCAGTTGAACATGGTTTATGGAGATGGTGCTGGGTAATTCATGTTGCAGTGAGAAGCTTAGATGGAAGAATGGGTCTGAAATGACTTGCACAGATGGTAGCGGAGATTATGAAGCTGATTTGGAATTACAGATGCAGTTGTTGCTGAGAAGATTGCAGGGTGTTGTTTGCTTCCAGTGTATGAGAGAAGAAAGTGTAGTGGTTGCAGATTATGGTGGTAGTTGCTGGCCATGGATATTGCAGATGAAGTGAAGCTCAGATGGGTTGTATTTGAGGAAGCTACATAAAGAATGGAGCATAATTGCAAGTGGAGGATGATGCAGTGCCATCATGGCTGTGACTGAGGTGGTGAAGCGCAATCATTGTGCAACACAAATTATGGCCGTGCAAAGTGGCTTGGCCTGGCACCTACCCCACCCAGACGAGTTGACTCGGCCTTGACTCAGTTGACTACCCGAGTTGACCCGTTTGACCGGGGACCGGGTGGACTTTTCCGGTCACCTGAACTACTTCTCCGACCACTTTCCAGGCCAACTTACGGCGGTGAACCCAGTTTTCCGGCGACTACTTTTTGGAAAGAGTTTTATTGGGTTATTTCTACACATAATTTGATGGGCTTGGTGGACTTTTTGGTGATGGACTTTGAAGACTAAACCTACTTTTGGAAACAAGGAGCTATAAAAGAAAAGATTTCTACAACTTGGAATATCAGGTATTTTTCTTATTGGAGCTCTTGGAGAGAGCCGCAACTAGGCTTTGCTTTCGTATTTATTTTTCTTCTTCTTTATTTGATTATTGATTATGATGAACTCCATAGTTATGAGTAGCTAAATTCTATATTATTGGTTAAGGATGTAGTCCTATATCTATAACTTGTGCTTGATTAATGCATTAGTTTTCTCTCTTGATTATTGTTCAAATCTCTACTGTTTTTATAATCACATGATTGATGTATTGTGATAGGATTTCGATGTTTGTTTAGTTAAGTGGCCAATTAATTGAACTTGCATCCTTGTCCATAGCTATTTTAGGAATTTTCATCGAGCGATAACCCCAAATACAAGTAGCGTGATATGATTACGGTTTGTAGTGATACACTCTGGTAATCATATGTAGAGTTTGACCCTTGTCCGAATTGTCATGCGCAATGTATGACAATTGCATTGATTAGCCTATTTCTGAAACTTAATGCTCCTAGGAATTGAACTTAATTAACGCAAGGCGTTAGGTTATTCTTTAGGTAGAATTCACATACGCAGGTCTAATGTGTGTGTTGATGAACTTAGGAAATTATTGGATTATCTTGCTCTCTTGATACTCTAGGCTTTTGATGATAAAGAGATTAAATTGAAATTCTAATCATGTATGCAAGCACATGTTTAAGATTGAAGATGAATTCCTTGACCAATATCTTTCTTTCATTGATTACTTTCTCCAATTTACTTTGCTTTTAATTTACTTTTATTACTTGCATAAAAATCAGAAATCCCCCCAACTTGGTTACTTAGGAAATTGAAAACATAATAACTACAATTGCCTCTCTGTGGAAACGAACTCTTTCTTATCATATACTTTAGGAAAGTGAAATTATTTTTGACGCATACGACAGCGAACAATGTTTACATCTACTTGGATAGTGGTCACCAAATAGTGGTTTAACATTACTTCTTTAAAGTGTCTCAACAATATAAGACTAGATAAGTGAACTAGTTATGAACAACACACAAAATGGATATTTCAGTTTACTTAGTTTATCAAATAGGCATATGGTAGAAGAATTATAAAATCTAAAGCTGGTTCTTGAAGATTCCATGAGACCTGGTTTCAAATTTGATACTTATAATTATAATCAATATCTTCATAACATAAGTAGCAGTTCATTAAAATAAATAATTGACTAAATAAAAATGAATTAAACTTTTGGGATCCTACATCTTTCATCTTTATATGTATGTATTTTCTAAAAATATTTATATAGGCTTTCTTCTGATTCCGTTTGGTCTATGGATTTTTTTCGTTTGATTACCATTGCTAGAGCACTGTTAGGTCGAACTCGCAAGCGTTGCTATCTCAAGTTTGTTTGTCAAGTTTAGTTGTCAAAACTATAAGTCTTGATTTCTAGTCTACTTATAGCTATGTCTCGGATTAGGAAAAAATGTGTAGTTGAGCTTTAGACTTCACGGCGTTCATCAATTGAAGACGAAGAACTACGAAGGGGAGCTTGTGAAACTTCATCAACAAAAGGTATGTGAAGACTTGAACTCATCTACCACTCAGAAGTCTATTTCTATTCTATATCATATTGAGACAAAAGTCGTATAGCTATATAGACTTTACTTTATACACATTTGATATTTCGAGCTGAGTTTAACTCGCTTTGGTAAGCTTTCGCTTTAAACAAGTTCATCTTTTATTCTTGAAGAAAGTCAAAAGATGATCATGTGAAAATCGCCTGGTAACATCTTATATGATTTGTGTGATACAGTCATTTGATGTAGACTTGGAATGTTTCGTATTGATCATTTGATCACTTGAAAATTGCTTTGAAGCTAATAGTTTATGTGAGACATCTATTCTCGTCTTCTAAGAATGTTTCAACGATTAAAATGGAAGTTTAGAACAATTAACCATTGATTGGATATAGCACAGTATGCATACTTGTATGCTAACTGTTGCAAGTGTATTCCAAGTCCGGGAATTTAGTATGCATACTTGTATGCGTACTGATTCAACAGTTGAAGTCCGGTAACTATAGTATGCTTACCCGTATGCGTACTGATTTCAACTAAGTTCGGTGATGAACGACAGTATGCGTACCCATTTGCATACTGGCGAGCAAGACCAAGTCCGGAAACTTAAGTATGCGTACCCGTTTGCATACTTGAGTGGGTTAAGTTCTAAAATCGATTAAGTATGTTTACATACTCATGAACAAATACATTTATATAATAAGGAATGCAATATTTGCAAACCGTGGCTATAATGTTCATGAATTGATTCGAGTGAATCAATACCGATTTTGCTTCAATTGTGTCTTGTATACTTCTATGAGAATATAAACAATTGAACAACTCTATAACTAGTTTCATTTGAGTCATTTGAACTAGTTGTGATTAAGATGGACAAGGTTGATATGAAAGTGTTCATATGGCTAACTTTGGTTAACTATTGTTGATCCAACTAAGTGTACATGTTTTGGTACGGTTACCCATATCTAAATAAAGGTACACTTCATTTGTGTGTAACAAGCTAAGTTCAATCTAATGGTTGAAAGATATTAGCTTGAATCTAATAAAGTTTTCATCTAACGGTGAATATTGAATGCTTTGTTACCAAGGTAACATTGATTGCAAACCCTGATTTGAAGACTATATAAGGGAGAACTCTAGCAACTGGGAAACCTAATCCCCACACCTCCTGTGTGATACTAGTTGCGACTAGAGTCGATTCTCCTTTAACCTAGGTTTTTCTAAAACCATTATAGGTTAACGACTAAAAAGACTTCATTGGGATTCTGAAGCCAGACCCAAGTATTTTCCATGTAGTTGCATGTTCTGATCTTACTTTGTTCTATCGTATTGAGTACTATCTTCTCTAAGATTTGCTCGAGATTTAATCTCCGATAGGTAAGATAAAAAGTAATCACAAAGCTCTTCGTCTCATTCTTTGTGATTCCACAATATCTTGTTCCGCTACCATACGGTTAAGTTATTGTGAGGTGATTGATATTACTAGGATGTTCTTCGGGAATATAAGTCTGGTGTATCAATTGGTTCCTGTTCATCTTGATTTATCAAAAGACGGAACAAAACTCGTAGGTATTTCTGTAAGAGACAAATTTATCTATTCAATAGACTTTTCTGTGTGAGACAGATTTGTTTATCAAGTCTTCGACTTTGGGTCGTAACAACTCTTAGTTGTGGGTGAGATCAGCTAAGGGAATCAAGTGCGTAGAGTCCTGTTGGAATTCAGAGGCATAAGGAACGTGACTATACCTTAATCAGTGTGAGATTGGTTAGGGCTAAACTACATTCTATTCCGAAGTTAACTTGTAGTAGGCTAGAGTCTGTAGCGGCTTAATACAGTATGGTGTTCAAATCTGGACTAGGTCCCGGGGGTTTTCTGCATTTGCGGTTTCCTTATTAACAAAATTTCTTGTGTCTGTGTTATTTCTTTTCCGCATTGTATTCTCTATATAATTGAAATATCACAGGTTGTGCGTAGTTCAATCAATTACATAATCCAACCTTTGGTTGGTGATATAAATTGATTGACACCTGAACATTGGTCTTTGTTACCGTTCAAGTTATTTCTCATAATAATCAGGCTCGCGGATTTTTATCTGTTTGATTTGCTGATTACATTGAGAAACAGAGATATAACTCTTGGATGTATTTTCCTTGATTGAGTCTGACTGTCTAGTTGATTCTCTTGGAAATATATTGGAGTTAGTCCATACAGATTGCTAAACGAAATATTCGGTGTGGTTGTTAGACCCCCGCTTTTTCGATTGGTATCAGAGCAGGCAAACACGATAAACCTAATAAGTTTGTGTTTGATCATTCCTAAAGACTGTCCCTACAGGAAATCACCTTTGGAAACTTGTTCTGGGCATCTGTGACGCATACCAGAAATCTTCAAAGATTGTTCAGAGTTTATTCTTGTCAAGACTGCTGGTCTCTCAAGATAATCTCACATCATCTAAGACGTTAGAAATCCTAGATGATGGAAAACAATCTAAAGAAAAAAATTTAAAGATTCCTTTAAAAAGGTTCGTTGCAGGAAACGTGTGAATAAAAGCTCAAGGATATGGAACCTCACTAGACTTCTTATTAATCTTTTTTAGGATTACTATCGTGATGGATCAATTGACAAAGATCTATTTATGGCTTTTGAAAACGTTTTTAAATCTCTGGAACGACTTGTCTTGATTAAGGAAAAGGCTTGTGCTGGTAAAAATTATGATTCTGTCATTCATGACATACATTCGACTTTTGGCAACTACTCGGTCAAAATCGATAAAAAGATTTTTACAGGTGGTGTTGCAAGTTCCAGTCATTGGAAAAATCCTTCCTTTAATCATAAGAAAAAGGAGTAAATTTTTTCAAATAACCATGAGTATCATCATTACTATGATTATACTTCTGGTAAATTTCACAAATATCAACCGGAAAAGGTGCATGAGGGTTCCTATGCTCATCTTGCCTCTTGGTAACAAGATTGGCGTCACCCCATTTGTATATAACTTGGAGTGGGGCAAGTTACGGTCTGATTTGTTTCGTGTCTTTGTATTATGGGTTAGTTTTATTTTTGAAATTTATTTTTCCTTAAAGAAAAACTCATTCGTCAGATTTTTTTTGACCACCCGAGGTTAAATAAAGTGATATAGTTCTACTATTATCCTTTTACTGCACTTTGTTGATTTTTTCAAAGTGTGCGAACCTTGATGTTTGAACATTTTGAAATCCTATTTTTATTTCGTGGGTCGCGGTTCATGTACGGGTCCAAGCCCACTACTGGGTATATAAGAGTGTGGTACGTGTACCCTTCTTCATCTTTCCCTTGTCCGCATACGTGAACAATTTCTAGGGTTCATGTATCAACTCCATTCGAATCACCCTTGGTGGTACAAATGAGGCAAAGGGTTGTCTTCATCTTCAAGGTGTATATCAAGTAAGTTTTTCCTTCTCTTAGTCCTCTCAATTTTTAGATTTCATGGGGAATTTCAAGGTTTCTAAGAAGGCTTCAAAAAACTTGGATTCTTCTTCTCCTTCTAGCATGAACATACCTAAGGACCAAGACTCCATTAGAATTAGATTTATCAATGATTCTAGTGGTAAGACCTTTGAAAGGATTTCTTCTAATGGTTTCATTTCAGAAAAGAAATTGGATTTGGTTAGTGGACATAAAGAAGTTTTGATGTGTTTTGAAAAATATGATCTTGGAAGCATCTTTAATGGTCTTGGTGAAGGTTTTGACACTCTCACAAGAATCTTCTATGCTAACATCCTTGAAGTTGATCTTGATGACATGGAATTCAATACCATGATAAATAGAGAAAGGATTCTTGTTGATAGAGAGTTGATTTCAAAGATTACAAAAATTCCATTGGGTAATTTTCGTCTTCCGACACCAAGGAAAGAAATACCATCATATGAAACCATTTCTAATGGTCTTTGCGGCAAGAGTGTTGATTGGATTGAAGGGAAATTTCCTACTAATTATCTTAGTCTTGCTTTGATGTCTTTCGGAAAACTTGGTATTCCTAATCTTTATCCCTCCACAATTGAGAATTCTCGGTGATTCAATTGTTTCCGATTAAGAAAAACTATGTCAATTTATTTGACTTATAGTTTGGCATCTATTGTTTGGTATCTTCTTTATTGTATGGTATCAAGTGTTTTTGGTTAACAAAATTTTCGGTGCAATTGCAATGCTATAATGTCTATGTTTGTTTCATTTGCTTCCGGTTAAGAAAATAATTGTGCAAGTCAATTTATTTTTGTTTGTATGTATTGTTCATGGCTTAACAAAATACGGGATCATTTGTTTAGTCCAATTCGATTCCGGATAAGATAAACTAAGTTAATTCTGATCTTAGTTAGACTTATCAAATTGAAGGATTCGATTATTCAAGTATAATTGAATGCCTTGTTAAGATATACCAGTTAACTAACCTCGTGCTTGTCTTGTCTAAAGAGAAAGGTCTAAGTTATTGTCTGAATAATTAGAACCTGATGAGAGAAATAAAGTTAATTCTGATATTTACTTTGGTCTTATCGAAATAAGCGATTGTATAAGTCTATCTACTCTATCTCCTATCTTGATTTATAGTCTACTTATAGCTAAGTCTCGGATTAGGATAGTAAGTGTAGTTGAGATCTAGACTCCATGACGTTCATCATGCAAAGACGAAGAACTACTCAAGGAACTGGTGGATCTTCATCGACAAAAAGGTTTGTGGAGACTTGAACTTATCTATCACTCAAAAGTCTATCTACTCTATCTCCTATCTTAAGACAAAAGTCGTATTGCTATATAGACTTCGATTATACACGTTTGCTATTTCGAGCCGAGTTTATCTCGCTTATCTATTTCTCGAAATATGTGTTGGTAAGCTTTCGCTTTGGCCAAGTTCATCTTTACTCGTGACGAAAGTCATGTTGATCATTTCAATTTCTTGAAAATCGCTTTGATGAAAAATAGTTTGTGAATAACAACTATATAACATCCTCTAAGAATGTTTCAATGATTGAAATAAGAGTTTAGAATATATAACCTTGAATGGATATAAACATTGTATGTGAACTCATACTTGTGTAAGTCCAAAATCCTTGAACCAAAGTATGTGTACTTTACTGGTTTAGGATGTCCGGAGCTATGTCCACGTACCCGTATGTGTACTGCCGGAAGTTCACATCCCGTGAATTTCTGCTGCAGTTTGTGAACTAAAAACAAGCTAAATCCGGGTACTTAAGTATGCGTACGTAAGTGGGTTATTTTCTAAAAACGGTTTATTCATGAACTAAACATTTATATATATTAAGGAATGCAATCTTTGCAAACCGTGGCTATAATGTTAATGAATCGATTCGAGTGAATCAAAATCGCTTTTGCTTCGATTGTGTCTTGTATACTTCTATAAGATCTAAGCAATTGAACAACTCTCTAACTAGTTCATTTGAGTCATTTGAACTAGTTATGGTGAAGATGAATAAGGTTGATATGAAAGTGCTCATATGGCTAACCATTGGTTAACTATTATTGAACCAACTAAGTGTACACATTTAGGTACGGTTACTCAAACCTAAATGAAGTATATTTCATTTATGTATAACAAGCTAAGATTCGATCTAACGGTTGAAAGATATTAGCTTGAATCTAATCAGGTTTTCATCTAACGGTGAATATTGAATGCTTTGTTACCAAGGTAACTTAGATTGCAAACCCTGATTTGGAGACTATATAGAGGAGAACTCTAGCAATTGGGAAACCTAATCCCCACACCTCCTGTGTGATACTAGTTTTATAAGCTAGAGTCGATTCTCCTTTAACCTTAGGTTTCTCTCGAGACCATGTAGGTTAATGACTTAAAGACTTCATTGGGATTGTGAAGCCAGACCTAACTATTTTCTCTGTAGTTGCGTGATCTGATCTTGCTGTTTCTATCGTGATTGAGTGCAATCGTAAGATTGGCTTGAGATTTATATCTCCGATAGGAAAGATAGAAAAGTAGTCACAAACACCTTCGTCTCATCGTTTGTGATTCCACAATATCTTGTTTCTCTAGTCGATTAAGATTATTGTGAGGTAATTGATAATTCTAGGCTGTTCTTCGGGAATATAAGTCCGGGTTATCGATAGGTTCATGTTCACCTTGATTTATTAAAAGACGAAACAAAAATCGTAGGTATTTCTGTGGGAGACAGATTTATCTATTCCTGTAGACTTTTCTGTGTGAGACAGATTTGTTTATTCAAGTCTTCGACTTTGGGTCGTAGCAACTCTTCGTTGTGGGTGAGATCAGCTAAGGGAATAAAGTGCGTAGTATCCTGCTTGGATCAGAGACGTAAGGAGCGTAACTGTACCTTGGATCAGTGTGAGATTGATTGGGGTTCAACTACAGTCTAGACCGAAGTTAGTTTGTAGTAGGCTAGTGTCTGCAGCGGCTTAATACAGTGTGTGTTCAATCTGGACTAGGTCCCGGAGTTTTTCTGCATTTGTGGTTTCCTCATTAACAAAACTTTCGGTGTCTGTGTTATTTCTTTTCCGCATTATATTTTGTTATATAATTGAAATATCACAGGTTGTGCGTTGAATCGATCAATTGGTAAATCCAACCTTTGGTTGTTGATTGAAATTGATTGATCCTTGAACATTGGTCTTTGGTACCGTTCAAGTTATTTCTCTTGTATTCAATCAGGCTCGCAGATTTCTATTTGTTTGAGTAAGGATTGAATCGAGAAATTGAGATATAACTCTTTGATATACTTTTTATTAAGATTGAGTCTGACTGTCTAGTTGATTCTCTTAAAAGTATATTGGAGTTAGTCGATACAGATTGCTAAGCGAAATATTGGGTGAGGGTACCCCCGCTTTTTCAATTGGTATCAGTGCAGGCAAACACATTAAAGATCTTATAAGTCTGTGTTTGTAGCAATCTGAATATGGACGAGTCTATCTCTAATAACGTACCAGTTCATAAATTACCAGATGATTTTCAAAGCTTGGATTCACCTGAGAGAACTATCACATCTAGGTCAGTATCTAAACATTCTCTTAATATAGAACATGTTGAAGTCTGGGAAACACGCCTAGAAGAACAGTTGGATGAACTTTCTGATGAAGGTGATTCAGAAATTGATAGAGATGTTGATGATGAAGTCTCAGAGTATGTTAAGCTTTTGAATTCGTTGGGAAAGAAAAAGATGACAACTTCTCATGTCACACCTTTTCTGACTAATCTCTGTCGTACAAACAAGAAATTGAGAAGATGTTACGCAGGTGTTTATGTTTCAAATCGTTCTAATGAATCGATCCTCAAGGATTCTGAGGAAAATCTACGTATCAAGTCACTTGAATGTGATAATCTTTCTCAAAAGTACTTTATGTTGAAAGAAAGACTTGCAGA
This sequence comes from Papaver atlanticum, assembly GCA_023531105.1. Taxonomy (NCBI): domain Eukaryota; kingdom Viridiplantae; phylum Streptophyta; class Magnoliopsida; order Ranunculales; family Papaveraceae; genus Papaver; species Papaver atlanticum. The sequence continues at coordinate 1,778,310 of JAJJMB010011222.1, read as the reverse complement.
TTCGTAGAGCTTCTTGATCCCACAGAAGTCTTTAAACGAGCGGTCGTAAAAGATTTCACCTAATTAGGATATTTTCCTCTCCGAATATACGGCTCCACCAGAAATAACAAATAATGAAGTTTGCCCGGTGTTTTTGGGTAAAAACTGATTCTGCTGGAAATGGTAAATTGGGTGTGCCGCCGAAAAACGAATCTAAACCCTAAACAAATGTACTGCACATGAGTACTTTGGATTCGAGAGATCAATCTGTACGATTCTGGCCTAAACAAAGAAATGCCCGTTCCAGTCTTGCTTCGGTCACAAAATGAAGGAGAAGGGTTGATCTTAGGGAGGGAGCGAAGAAGGTGTTGAGATCAGAATGATGAACTATGAAGGTATGGCTATTTTATGACTTATATCAGAATGTGGAACTTGCTTGAGGATCGTACGCTATAAGTTCTTGGTGTTTTCTGGATACTTGTGTTAATAACACTGTTTTTTGAAATAGATTGAAAATCTATTTATACAAGTCATAGTCGAACACACACCGATCTCATAGGAAATGGAAGTAGTTGAGTAATGGAGATCGTGTAAAATGGTGAAAACCATGTCCCTATTATGAAGGGAAGACTGGTTGGTTTTACACCCACTACCTCTCTACTTCCACTAACTTTTCGCCTTTCCTGACACTTTCTCATAATAGGCGTATTGCACGCCGCATGCTGTAAACCGCCAGACCAATACCCTGATGAAAATCCCCCAGTTTGTGACATGTTTGACGTCTCGAGTATTTTTTGTAGAAAAATATGCAGCAGGCTGCTGAGTGGGTCTTGCTTGTAAGACCTAATTATTTTGACCAATCAACGCGCAAGCTAGGCGACAGGCTGTCATATGTGGCAAGTCAAGTTTTGAGACGTGTCGCAAAAAATATCACATAATGCTTTTAGATCAAATAATTAAGTTATTTATGAAATCGATATTCATAAAATATCGCTTGCATTCGATGCGAGTAAAGCATCGCTTTTAAGCAAGCAGCTGAAAATAATCGATGTTCATGAAGCATCGTTGTTTAGAGCTTGTTTAAATTAGTCGCAGAACTTAATGTCTTAAAAGGAGCATGACCGGCCATCTTCAGGAAGCTGCCAAGAGCTGTCCATGTACATTAAAGGTGAAGTGGTCGGTCCTTATAGGAGAGTGATGGTTGGTAGCCATTTTGACATCCTATTGGTCGACCTAAATTAGATTTTGACCGATTAAATTGGCTAGAAAAATTGAGTGGCTGAGATGATTTACGACAGTTATTGGCTACCGTTGAATTCGTTTAAGACCCACGTAGGCAGCGCGACTAGCCATCTTTGGGAAGCTGTCAGAAACTGTTCGAGCAGGTTGAGAATGGGCCGATCGGTTCCCATAGGAGGGGGCGTCCGGTAATCACGATGGCACCTCATTGGCTGCCTAAAATCGGATCCGTGCCGGTCGAATTGGCTAGCCAAGTTGGACGGCCGAGATTGTTTTGCGACAGTAATGTTCTACCGCTAACACAAGTTAGGGTTTCTCAAGCCGCGCAGCCAACCTTTTTTGAGCAATCGGTTTGAGGCTCTGCTTGCAGGTTGGGAGGGCTCCGATTGGATGAAGTAAGTGGGCCCACCGGTGTGTATGATGGTGCTTGTCCGGTCACGTCAGGAGGCGGCTAAGCTTGATAAATCGTGCGGACGTAATCGTTTTAAGACTGACATGGACAGCCTATATTCAATTCCTTAAGGAATTAAGTGTGTCGACAAGCCAACTTCCATTTTTAATTCAAAGTGTAAGCCGCGCATTTAGAGAGATTTGATTGGTCAGTATGAAAGAGGGGCCGGCAGGCAGTAATATGGGGTGTGACCGGTCGGCCATAAGCAGCGCCATCTAGGGAAACCGGCTTGCCAAGCGGCGTGGCCGCCCCCCCTTTTGATGCTGCCTTTATTTGATGCAGTTTCTCTTTATTTCTTGTTTTCCAACTTTTGGTAGGATTTTGCTCCTACTAATTCCATGATGAACTAATTTCCTAGTTTGCCTAGTGTTGATGGTGGTTTTTAGTTCAGGTCTAAAATTGTAATACCCTGCATTTAATGCGCCGTCGTTCTGCAAAGAAGCTGAGCCATTTAAGAGTGATGAGTATCCATGTCTCCTTACTTACATATGTATTGAGCAATTCAATATATATTTATATATAAAATTTACCCAGAGTGGTGCGAGTAGCAACAACCCCAAATATTCTGTAATTTTATCTTCTCGCCTGCATTATTCACTAATATACGGCTTATTGAATATTTTTCTTATGCTATGTTCCCCAGCTAAGCTCTTAATATTGGTATGACATGACAATTAGTGTTCACTCGCAGCTAAGTAGCATGAATTTCCCGAAGTATCAAGATTAAGGTCTGCATGAAAATACTCAATTAGAAGACGCGCTAACTGCTCTCTGAGAATAAAATTAAAGAATTTTGTGTCAACACATAGAATTTATCAAATTTGTTCGATTTTGTGATAACTCAAAAGATTCAAATTTTGGCCTAATTAATTTGCAAAAAATTAGGTTTTTACGCCTTGCACAATATCCCGAACCCTATTGGTCGAAACCAAACCTAGGTAAGCTAGGAAATTAATCCATCACGGAGCTAGTAGGAGCAAAGTCCTACCAAAAATCAGAAAACAATTAATAAAGAGGAACTGCAGCAAGTAAAAGCAGCAGCAGAGGGAGGCGTGGCCACGCCACTTGGCCGGCCGATCTGCTCCAGTAGGCACCACCCGTGGCCGATCGGCCACACTCCATGTTGCCGCTTGCCGGTCCCCTTTCCCATCGACCAATCAGATTGCTTTAAATGCGCCACATGCACTTTTAAATAAATCTGGAAGTTGGCTGGTCGACACGCCTGAATTCCTTAAGGAATCTAATATAGACTGCCCATGACAGTCTTAAAACGATCATGGCCGTACGTTTTGGCCACTCGATTTATCAAGCTTAGCCGCTCCCTAACGCGACAGGACAAGCATCACCATACATACCGACGGGCCCACTAATTCCTTGGCCAATCGAATCCTTCCAACTCGCAAGCAGAGCCACCAAATGTCTACCCAAAGTAGGTTGGCCGCGCGAGTTATAAAGCCCTTAATTATGTTAGCAGCAGCATATTACTACCGCAAAACGATCTTGGCTGCACAACTTCGCCAGCCGAATTGACTGGCCTGGATTCAATCTCAATCAACGGGCTAGGTGCAGATACGCTCACCAACGGCCCAACTATTGTGATGGCCAGACGAAAAGCTCCCAACACGGCACCAACACCAAAAACGTTGGCCCAAAATAGGTTGGCCGCACGGCTTTTAATCAAAATTAAATCAACGGCAGCCATTAACTGCCGCAAATCATCTCGGCCGTACAACTTCGCCAGCCGAATTGGTCGGCCTAGATTAAATCTTAGGCGACCAATAGGATGTCATCATAGTCGCCAGCCATCACTCTACTATAAGGACCGACCGGCCAACCTTTTGCATGTATAAATAGCTCCCAGCAGCTTCCTGAAAATGGTCGGTCATGCTCTTTTTAAGACATTAGGTTCCGCGACAAACCAAGACAGGCTCAAATACAACGATGCTTCACATGCATCAATTATTTTGAGCTGCTTGCTTAAAAGCGATGCTCTACATGCATCAAATACATACGATATTCTATGAGTATTAGCTTCACAAATAACTTTGTTATTTGACCTAATAGCGCCACATGTTATTCTTTGCGGCAGGTCTCATGGCTTGGCTCGTCAAACATGACTACCCACCACTTAGTTTGCGCGTGATTGGTCAGAATAATTAGGCAAGACCCATTCAGCAACTTGCTACATATTTTCTATGAAATACTCGAGACATCAAACATGTCACAAACTGGGGGATGTTCATCAGGGAATTGGTCTGGCGGTTTACAGCATGCGGCGCGCAATGCGCCCATTACGAGAAAGTGCCAGGAAAGGGCGGACGGTTAACAGTAGTAAGAGAGTAGTGGGTGTAAGGCTGACCAGTCTTCCCTCATGATGGAAACGTGATAGTCACCACCTTTTACACAACCCCACTTCTCCACTACCACTACAAGAAAATTTGCCATCAGCGACGAACGTCATAGTCGCAAAATATATAATTTTGGTCGCTAATACCTTTTGGCGACCTATTTTCTTTGTCGCCAGTTTGGTCGCCAAATGTTTGTCGCTGAATATAATCGGCGACATTAATATTTGTTTCGTCACAAAATATATATTAGCGACATAATAAAATTTGGTGGCTGAAAAGAAAATTTACCGACCAAAAATATGATATCGCAAATATAAAGTCAACAGCGGCGATACATTTTATCGTCATTTTTTTTCTTCCTTTTGCGACGAAATTTCTGTTTTGTCGGTATATTAAATCTAACTGAAACCTAATATTTTATAGCCAAAATGGACAATTGGCGACCAAAATACCTAAATTACATTAGTTGCATTTGCATAATGAATCCACCTTTAATAGAGAAAAAATAGATTTTAAAATGCATAGATGATAGAAACTATATACATTAATATTGCATTTAAAAAATGAATACAACTTTGCATTATTATCCCAAAATCACATTCAGTATTCTGAGTACTGCTAGATAGTATTCTGCTAGAGAAAGGGGTTTACAAGTGGATACCGACAATTACTCAAAACGCATAAGGTATGACTGATTTGGTTACAAGAATATCAAAAACGCCAACAATCGAAGTTCTTTCTCCGCGACACTTTAACTAATCCTCCATAAAATTCCCAGAGCAAGGATAAATCCATCCGCCAGTGCATGTTCCCTCTTCTTGCCTTAATTCATTTACTGCCACTGAACCTTCTTGCCTAACATTGTCATTGAATATAGTATGAGGTAGATGATGTAAAAAAAATCTTCACTAAATACTCTTCCCTTTTGTTGATAATAGAGTTCCATATCCTGTATATAAGCCCTGCCATTCAAAGAAACCCAATTTCACGAATCAACAAAATTATAAGAAACTCAGGAAATTTTTTAAACTTCGTCACCATGATTATCAAACAAATCAACAATTGCTTGAGGACTTTGGTATGGTGGGAAAATTTCTAATTGAACGAGAATATTTTAAGAAATTGTAATTTGGAATCATTTATGACATTGTAATTTTGGAATGAAATTAGAAAAATACCACCAAACTAACATAATCGAACGAGAATAAAATTACATAGACCACCGATTCACCTGAATAGATCCATATTGTAAGCAATGATTATAAATTAAACTCCTCATCTCTTATGATGGAAACGAGTTTCCCATACTTATCTATCTATCTTCTCATGTTTTCTTCTTCTCTGTCCCGTTTCCTAGTTCCAAGTTGGAACAAATCAGATCAAAAAGCCATTGACATCTTGTAGTTACTAATACAAAACCCTAACCTCAGAAAATCATAATTAGACGAACTAATTTTCAGAGATCCTACATCTAGACCGTAGGTTTTATGCCTTCTTTATAAATCAAAACCCTAGACTGAACTAAGGATTCTTTTTGCGAATAAAAGAAATAATAGAAATGACCAGAGAGTAGAGGAAGAAGTTGGGAAATTTAGATAATGACAATGAGAGGGGCGGTTTCTCAAAAATGAGAGGGGCGGTTTCTTAACTTATTCTTTCTCGTGGGTCGTGTAAGTTATAATGACCAAGCGGTCCAAGCCTTGTAATACGGAAGAGAAAACAAGACCCAAGCTTTAGCAGAATTCCACGTAGCTACGGCTCATTGTTTCCTGACCATAAACTCAAATTAGTCCAAAGACTCCTAACATCATCCGTGACTATTAAATAGTGATTACATATTAAAAAAAAAAGTATTAAATAGTTATTAAGCCACCGACCATTTGGCGACCCTAAATGAAGTACGTCCCTAAAAATTTCCTTTTAACGACCAAAAATGTTGTCGCTAAAATAATATTTAGCAATAATATCGATTTATGTCGTTGTTTATCTGATTTAGCTACAATATCAAATCTTGTCACTATTTATATGATTTAGCGATCATCTTAGCTACGATTTGTCAACCATGTCGCTGAAACCATTATTTTGCGACCACAATTTTTTTGGTCGTTGTCTATTATATATAGCGACGAAATCTCATATGTCGCTCAGAATTTCGTCACTGATGGCATGTTTTCTTGTAGTGTACTTAACTGTCTCCACTTCCTACGAGATCAGGGTGCGCTCAATAATGACTTGTATAAATAGGTTTTCAACCTATTTCTACAGACAATAAGTGTTATCAACACAAGTATCCAGAAAAACACCAAGAACTGATAGCTTACATTCCGCAAGCCAGTTCCATATTCTGATACAAGTCATAAAACAGCCACAACTTCAAAATTCAACATTTTTGATCTCAACACCTTCTTCGCTTCCCTCCCTAAGATCAACCCTTCTCCCTCACTTTGTGGCCGAAGCAAGTCTGGAACGACCATTTCTTAGTTTAGGCCAGAATTGTACAGATTGATCTCTCAAATCTAAAGTACTCTCGTGCAGTGCATTTGTTTAGGGTTTAGATTCGTTTCTCGGCGGCACACCCAAATTTACCGTTTCTAGGAGAATCAGTTTTTACCCCAAAACAACTGGCGACCACAGTGGGAGGTTAATCTCTTGGTTGCAATTCCAATTTTCATGAAGATGGTTGGTCTTAGGACTAATTCAACAACTACAAGCTCCGGTCAAAATCCTTCAGATGATAATGTTTCTCCTCCCAACGCTCAATCTGATCGCACGACCAATGGAGAAATTCCAGCCTTGATCGAGTTGGCACGAGTACAGGAAATCCACACAAGGAACATGGACCTGATAAAAGAGACGATAAACAACATACTCAATTTCCTCGTCAGGTTGATATCAGATTGGAGCGGCTCCTCTACTTCAGAAATTCCAGCACTGAGGGCTAACTCTCCAACTAATGATCGTCCTCAAGTCAATAGTTTCACTACCAACCAGAGGCCGGTGTACCAAAAAGCGGCTTCTCAAGTGGAAATTTTATGTGAGCTTCTACACCTCTCGAAGGACCAACGAGCGGAGATGTTTGCTTCGATCAATAAGATAGCTCTGGATACGCGTTTGGTTCCTTTTCGTCCTGAAGCCTCAAGAACATCAGAGATGTCCATAAACAATGTTACATTTACTAAAGACGACATGATGGCAGAAGAGGGCCATAACAGAGCCTTGCATGTTATTGCACGCATCAAAGATTCAGAGTTCAAAAGGGCTCTCATTGATACGGGAGCGTTCTCCAATGTTGTTCCGCTTAAGACCCTCAAGACAGCCAAGGTTCGACCAAATAAAATTGTACGACCACCTACCATGATGACAGATTTCAAAGGAAACCAAACCAACACGTATGGGTACATCTATCTGAATTTATCAGTAGGGCCTGTCCGGTCGAAAGTGAAATTCGAGGTAATAGAGAAGGAGCCAGACTACCACATGATACTGGGAAGACCGTGGCTTCATGATAATAAGATCATTCCCTCAACATATCACCAATTCCTGAAAACTATGCTGAATAAAGAAGTCGTTCGCATTCCGGTGTCATTGTCTCCATATGCACCAATTTGCGGTGTGGAACTGTTTGAGCCAAAAGAAAATTCACAAGACTCATTAAGCAAGGTTTACTGCACTCCATTTCCTACATGGACGTCGATCGAGGAGGAAGACCGGCTCGCATCACTGAACAAAGAGACCAGATCTCGCGGCGCGCCTCTGCTGACGGGACACGCCAATCCTTCTTCATCAAACAAAAATTTGTTCATCTTCATACCAAGAGGGAGCGGACTTTTGTGGCGAGTCGTGACCAAAAAGGGAAAACTGTATATCGGCACTGCTGTTAGCAATTAACAGGGGAGACTGCCGCCCAGTCTCTCCGCCCAATAGAATGCAACCAGAATGACACGCTGCAAGAAGAAGTACCAGACGCTCCACGACAGTTACAAGATGGCATCGACTCCACTACAAATGAACTTGAAGTTGTCAACATCGGAAATAAAGAATCTCCAAGGCCCGTCTCCATCAGTTCAACTTTATGTGCTGATGAACGCACGAAACTTGTGAATCTTCTTAAGGATTACCAAGACATATTCGCATGGACATACGAGGAAATGCCCGGCCTGGATGAAAAACTGGTCACTCACCATCTATATATAAAACCTGGATCCAAGCCAGTCAAGCAATCTCCCAGACAGTTAAGACATGATGTGGAGGAACAAATCAAGATTGAGATTCAGAAATTACCATATGCCGGATTCATCAAGCCATTCACCATCCCACCTGGTTGGCCAATGTGGTTCCTGTAAAGAAGAAAAGCGGTCAAATTAGATGCTGCGTCGATTTCAGAGATCTGAACAAGTGCTGCCCAAGGACGATTTTCCCCTTCCCAATATTGACATGCTAGTAGACGCTACCAGCGGACATGGCATGTTCTCCTTCATGGATGGGTACAGCGGCTACAACCAGATAAATATGTATGAACACGACGCAAGTAAGATAACTTTTCGAACTCCTTTCGGAAACTTTTATTATACTGTGATGCCTTTCGGTTTGAAAAATGCTGGTGCTACCTATCAACGCGCCATGACTGTAATTTTCTATGACATGATGCACAAGCAAGTTGGAGATTACGTAGATAACATAGTGGTCAAATCGAAGACTCGAGTAGCCCATACAGACGTTCTACGGCAAGTGTTCGAAAGGTGTCATGAGTACAAACTGAAAATGAACCCTTTGAAATATGCTTTTGGGGTCTCTTCTGGCAAATTTCTAGGATTTCAAGTCACTGCTGAAGGAATCAAGGTTGATCCCACCAAGACCCAAGCTATCCTCTTGATGCCTCCTCCGCGAACTGTGAAAGAACTCCAGAGCTTCAAGGGAAAGGTAAACTACATTCGGCGTTTTATACCTGGTTTGGCTCAGCTTATCGCTTCATTCACCCCCTTGCTGAAAAAGGGAGCAAGCTTCATTTGGACCACGAAGCAACAAGAAGCGTTTCAGAAGATCCATCAAATATTGTCATCGCTTCATTCACCCCCTTCATGTGTGATACTAGTTGCGACTAGAGTCGATTCTCCTTTAACCTTAGGTTTTTCACGAAAACCTGTAGGTTAACGAGTTAAAGACTTCATTGGGATTGTGAAGCCAGACCCAACTATTTTCTTTCTAGTTGCGTGATCTGATCTTGCATTTTCTATCGTATTGAGTACTATCTTCTCTAAGATTGACTCGAGATTTATTCTCCGATAGGCAAGATAAAAAGTAGTCACAAACATCTTTGTCTCATAGTTTGTGATTCCATAATATCTTGTTTCGCTACCATACGATTAAGATTATTATGAGGTGATTGATATTTCTAGGCTGTTGTTTGGGAACATAAGTCCGGTATATCAATTGGTTCCTGTTCACCTTGATTTATCAAAAGGAGGAACAAAACTCATAGGATTATCTGTGGGAGACAGATTTATCAATACAATAGACTTTTTTGTATGAGACAGATTTGTTTATCAAGTCTTCGACTTTGGGTCATAGCAACTCTTAGTTTGGGGTGAGATCAGCTAAGGGAATCAAGTGCGTAGAGTCCTGCTGGGATTCAGAGACGTAAGGAGCGCAACTGTACCTTGATCAGTGTGAGATTGGTTAGGGATCAACTACATTCCAGTCCGAAGTTAACTTGGAGTAGGCTAGTGTCTGTAGCGGCTTAATACAGTGTGGTGTTCAAATCTGGACTAGGTCCCGGGGTTTTTCTGCATTTGTGGTTTCCTCGTTAACAAAATTTATGGTGTCTGTGTTATTTCTTTTCCGCATTATATTTTGTTATATAATATAAATATCACAGGTTGTGCGTAGTTCAATCAATTAGAGAATCCAACCTTTGGTTGTTGATTATATTTATTGACACTTAAACATTGGTCTTTGGTACTGTTCAAGTTCTTTCACACAATAATCAGGCTCACGGATTCTATCTGTTTGATTTGGTGATTACATTGTGAAACAGAGATACAACTCTTGGATATATTTCCATTGATTGAGTCTGACTGTCTAGTTGATTCTCTTGGAATTATATTGGAGTTTGTCCATACAGATTGCTAAGCAAAATATTGGGTGTGGTTGTTAGACCCCCGCTTTTTCAGAGAGACTTTAATAACTGTATATTCATATATGCTCTGAGAGGCAATACACTCAGTCAGAGGTTCTTATAGATGTTCTGAGAGGCAATACACTCAGTCAGAGATCATCGTGGAATGAGCTTTCATGCTTAAATGAGAGACATGAGTCTCAATACTCATCTGACTACTGGATCAGGAATATGTAAGCTTATGATTTTACGATTTTAGCCTTTGCCAAAAATCCACCATCAACAGATTTAAAAAAAATCAACTACCGCATCTAGGACGATTGTGTGCCTATCCTCGATTTGTTGAACACTTCTACTTTTCGGATTCCCATAATCGTGCCTAAATTTGTTATAAATCTTCACCCATATGTTCTCGGACGAAGAGCGATCTATAACTCGAGTTGCGGCGTACCATGCTTGGGTGATTGCTAAATCTTCCTCGGAGTCAAACGATGCCATTTTTTGTATGTGGAAGTAGGGGATTAGTAGGTTCTCTACTAGGATATTTATAGATGACTCTTCTAGGGTTTAGGGTTTCATAACTTAGCTAACAAGTTCCTAATCTTAAGGATATGTATAACACACGGGTTTGGGGTAATTGGGTTCAAGTATTAGCTCTCTTTATATAGAGAAATACCTCAACGACTACTTTTTTTGAAATCACATATGCCGGCACTGAAGTTAATATAGATCGAATGCCGGTATTGAATAGTATTCAATATCCATGCCGGTACGTGATTTATTTTATACTGAAATTGGGCCCATTTTGCAGCAAATGCCGGCATCGTTTCTATACCAACTTACAATGCTGGCAAGCAAACCAGCATAGATAATATAAATACGTCCATGCCGGCATAAGGGAAATTCAAAAAGTAACGGCTAGTTTCTTGAAAAATATGACCGTTAGAGCTTCATTCTATATAATACCCCCCCATTCCCTTGGAAAAATATAATGAAAGTACCCATCAAATAACAAAATCCTTCTCTTAAGAACGCATGCGTCAAAAAATAGATCAAACAAGCACGGTTCAAGCTTCACAAGCGATAGGAACTTCATCAACAAGCTCTATTTGCAAACCACCATCAAGTTCCACTTGCAAAGTAAGTAGACGCACCATTACTAATACTATATGGACAGTAAAATCTTCTCTACTAGGACGTATCACTAATATAATCTTCTCTTACAGAGTCATCATTGAATCTGTCAAATTTGCAAGTCACTTTCTCATTTAGCCATGGACTATCCATATATTTATTCGAAGTGTAGAAATTATGATGGGACACGCCGGTTTTGGATTGCAAAAACTGATGATGCTGAAAATGGAAGAATGTTTCTAAGGTGTTTGAATCACCCAAAATGCGAAGAGTTTCAATGGTTAGACAAAGCTATTGCACTATCGGAATCAAGAGAAAACCACAAGGACCAATGCAAGCCTATTGATGGGTGTGATGAGTGTTATATGAAGGGAAAAAAAATATGTTGAAAGAGAAGATGAACCAATGAAGATGATCCTTGACACGGAGCTTCCAGACGATGTCTTCGATGATATTAGCAAAAGGCTCAAAGGTGTCGTGGTTGTTGAAAAGGGATACTAAATAGGAGATCATCTTTAAAACAAAAAGTACTCAATTCCCACGTTTTTTAGTATGTTTTAATTTAAAGTTGTTCTTTCAAATCTAATGTAATAGATTATCTAGGAATGAAATGTAAAAAGCATTCGTAACTCATGTATATTCATATAAAGCCGGCATTTTAGTTTTATCCAACCCAATGCCGGCATTCTGAAAACCTAAATTTTTGAAGGGTGCACAGAATGCCAACATTGATGTATATCTTATTTACCATGCTGATATTCTGCAAAATTCCCCAATTTTAAAAATATCAGACTGCCGACATGGAATCAATTGACATTTCCATGCCGGCAGAGTAAGAATTTTATATAGGAAATGTGGTGACTTTCATCTTTATTTAACGGCATACTTTTTGAGAATCCGTTTATGGCGGAACTGTTGCCGGCATTGAAATGTAGGGAATTCACTACGCTGGAACGTATCCAATTGTGTAAAGAAAACTTAGAAAATGATTTTTTTTTCTAAAAATCTAAACATGTTCAACATAAACCAAACCACTGAATTGTGCGTAAATGTTATTAATCCATCTACCACAAACCAAAAGTAAACCAAACAACTAAAGAGTTCTTCATGAGTTAGAAACAAAAACAAGTTCCAAATTGTTCAAAATGTAACAACCACCATCCAAATGAAGAAACACAAATACAAATCTTAAATCACTTGGTCTTTTGCTTCTTGGAGACCACCTTCCTCGTTTCCCCGAACAAACCTTTTGCATTAGGGTCTTCCATTTTATCAAGCTTTTCCTCAACTTCCTTCATTTTTTCAGGGGATAACACCTCTTCTTTCTCGTTCTTGCAACCAAATATCTTCCTCAACTTGCCAAGCCGACGCCGCTAGTTTCATAAATCCAACACATAATTAGTATATATATACTAATATAAGATTATGTTTACATTAAACGACTAAGCAATTAACAATACTTACTAGCAATCCAACGGTCTTCTCAAGTCCGGCAATTGTAGGTGGTGCATGTGTAGGAGTTGGAATGGGAGGGTTTTCCTGGGGTGGAACTTTGACGTTATTTGGGCGCACAACAAAAGGATGTGATCATTGCAGGTAATACCACATATATTCGGGATGGGCTTCATCACTGTTTTCTGCAATCTCCCAATTACTAATTGAAAAGACGAGGGTACCCAAATACACCACAAACTTTAAATTATCCACTTATAAGTCCTCTTACCGAAAGTGATTGTCTATGACAAAGTCGAGACAATACTATATATCGGTATTCACACTTTGTGTGATCGTCTATGGATACGAGATCGAGACAATACAACAATCAAAGTGTGATTACTTGATAATAGGTCCGGACTTAACCAAACTCTATAGGATCACTATCAAGTAATACGGAGTTAACGTTTGTGTATTTTACTTCTAATTATAATAAACAATTATAATTGCGGAAATAGAAAAGTAAAAGACACAGCAAGATTTTGTTAACGAGGAAACGCAAATGCAGAAAAACCCCGGGACCTAGTCCAGAATTGAATACTCTCATAATTAAGCCGCTATACAAAATCTAACAAAATTCGTATAGTTGAGACCAAGCAACTAAACCTATAGTTCACCTAGTTTCTTCAGTATCCCTGCGCTTCCGACATTCAATAAGTGCACACACTGAAACAATTCCTTTGGATCGTATTCCAAACAGTAAAGGAACAACAAATATGTTTGGTAACAACTCTCTTGATTCTTTCAGATGAAGATATCTCAAGTCATAAGCAAAGGCTCTTCTGTTTAACCAATAAACTCCTTTGCCTGGTTAGATCAGTCTATCCAACAACTACCGAAGTAGCAGAGTTTAGATTTGCAATCAATCAATATATAATCAAACAAGAAACTAAAAGGTGATGCCGATCTTACACAACTAATCAATCGAATAAATCCGATTCTAGTTGGATCGCAGCCGATCAAGGTTTGTGCACACCCAATGTTAGAGCATAGATCGGTTAAACCCACCAAGCGTTGGTATGTCAAGTTTGGTTGTCATATTTTAGTGAATCAAAACTCATTTAAAGAGTCGCTTGATTATTTACTAGAGTCAACTTCGTATAGGTTAGCTAGAAAGTTACTAGGATATGATACTTACAAGTATTACGTGAAGACTTGAAGAATGTGAAGAAGTAAAGAACTACAACGACGACATCATCCTTCCACTCGAGGTTAGTAATATTTGACTTGAACTGTTTCATTCCTAACGTATCTTTCAAGTCGTGCATATTGAAAACATAACTGCGAAGCTGTGAATGATTATACTCTAGTTAGACATAGTATTAAGGAATTACAATACGAAGTATAACGTCTATCTTTTGAACTTCGTATATAAGACATCGACATAATCGTATGAATGCTATTGTGATTATGTATGGGTATGGGTGAAGATTTCGTCCTAGGAAACAATGTTTTACATTCGTTTAAAGGAAGTAAATTCATGAACTTTTTTTGTGAATCGAAAGGGAAATCGCTAGGCTTATTGGTATTGTTATTCATTGCAAATCTTTGGATTACCAATATGTGTGTTTAGTATAACCGCTCATAACTTGTTTATGTATCTTGGTAAAACTATTCATAAGGCCTGACTTTTGTATTGGTATGACTTTTATTAGTGAAACCGATCTTAAGTAATCACCTGAGATGGTATGATCGATATATACTGTAATTGGTATGAACAACTCTAGACATTGGGGAATCGATCCTAGTGAGAGGTGCAACCGATCACAGGTAGGGGAATCGATCCTTGTAAGAGGTGCAACAATTTCTTAGTGATTGGTAACCGATCCTATGACTTGTGCAGCTGAATACAAGTTAGATACCATATATATGTGGTAACCGATCCTAGTACCTAGTCAACCAATTTTTGGAAAGCTAGTGTGACCGATCCTAGTACCCACATGGAGGCAGAATCGAAACTTGTTTTGGTAGAACCGTGAAACCCATGATTGGTGATTTGATAGGATAATCAATCACATAGTTCTTGGAAGTCAGATGAACCAATTCTAAACTTGTTTGGAAGTGTGGAAAATCGGTTCCAAGATTGTAAATATGAAAAAGGATTTACAAAGTAAAGATTTCGACATACTTTGAACATGTGCAGTAACTCATATCTTTTATTGTTCAAAGTTATTTCTTAATAGCTAAAGGAGAATCCCGGATCGAAATAAATTGAGAATCTTTTAATTAATATTTTTAGTTTTATATGCTTTTAATTTCCAGCAATTAAAATGCATATCTTTAGAAAATAAAAATTAGAAATGTTCATTTACTAGTTGGAGATTTTCTACTGAGATTTCGGTCAATATTTGGACAGAGCATTTCCAGGAATTATGAAAACCGTTTTAGCACTTATTGCATATCTTTGAGAATATTCGGTTTTGGAAATTCCTTGGGGTCCAAACTTCCTTGGTCTATAAATATTAAAGTTTGCATTTCAAGCAAATTAATCCTCAGAGCCAGCAAAACTACCTAGTTGTGTTGTTACTGGTGGAACCGTCTATTCGGAGAGGAAAGTACCCTAATTAGGCGAAATCTCTTACGACCGCTCGTTTTAAAGACTTCTTTGGGATTGGGAAGCTCTACGAGTACCGTTGGTGGGAAACTAGATAATTACAGTTTATTATTAGTTTTCGATTGATTTTATTGACTAACGGTTGTTGAACTTTGATTGCACCTAGTTTGTTTATGCTTGAGAATCTTCTCTTCTGATATAAGATTCACTCAAACTAGATCGAAGTGTCGACGGGGATCTAAAGACGCCTTGTGATAATCCATTGTTAACAAACTCCGTTATGTGTGTGATTGATCACAAGAGATTCAAGTTTTTTGTGTGCAGGAGTTTATTGAAGATCTAAGAAGATTTGAAGACAATGAAGTTTTCTGATTTGAGTTCATAATCTTTGGTGTGCACAAAACTTGATCGGCTGAGGATCCAACTATAATCGGTTTATCTTTGTGATAACCTTGATTGATTAGTTGAGTAGATCGGCATCAATACATTTCTTTGTGATTTAGAGTATTGATTGCATAAGTCTAGACGATTACTTTGATAGTTGTTTAAGAGACAGATCTAAGAACCAGACAACGGAGTTTATTGGGATAAACGGAAGAGCCATTTGTCAAACTCATATCACGTCATTTGAAAAGAGTTGTTACCGAACAGATTTGTTGTTCCTTTACTGTTTGGAATACGAACCAAAGGAATTGTTCCAAGTGCGTGACTTATTACAAGTTGGAGGCGCAAGAATACTGAGGGAAATAGGTGAACTATAGGTTTAGTTGCTTGGTCTCAACTATAAGAAGTTGGTTTAGATTTTGTATAACGGCTTAATTCTGAGAGTATTCAATTCTGGACAAGGTCCCGGGGTTTTTCTGCATTTGCGGTTTCCTCGTTAACAAAATCTTGCTGTGTCTTTTACTTTTCTATTTCCGTAATTATAATTGTTTTATTATAATTAGAAGTAAAATACACAAACGTTAATTCCTATTTACTTGATAGCAATCCTATTGTGTTTGGTTAAGTTTGAACCTATTATCAAGTAAACATACTACGTTGTTGTATTGTCTCGATCTTGTATCCATAGTCAATCACACAAGTTATCTTGTTGTCGTATTGTCTCGATCTCGTATCCATAGACGATCACATGAAGTGTGAACCGATTCGTTGTATTGTCTCGACTCATTCCATAGACAATCACTTTCGGAGAAAAAACTTATAGGTGGAAAAGTTTTAGATTGAGGTATATTTGGATACCCTCGTCGTTTCACCCAAGATATAAAAACAAAATCATAAATCTTCTTTGTCTTCAAATCTTCTTTAATCTTCAATAAACACCTGCACAACACCACTTGAATCTCTTGTGATCAATCACGCATAGAACGGAGTCTGTTAACAATGGATTATCACAAGACGTCTTTAGATCTACAAACAGTTCTAAAGATCCCGTCGACACTTCGATCTAGTTTGAGTGAATCTTATATCAGAAGAGAAGATTCTCAAGAATAAACAAACTAGGTGCAATCAAAGTTCAACAACCTTTAGTCAATCAAATCAATCGAAAACTAAAATAAACTGCAATTATCCAGTTTCCCACCAACGGTACTCGTAGATCGCTTCTTGATCCCACAGAAGTCTTTAAACGAGCGGTCGTAAGAGATTTCGCCTAATTAGGGTACTTTCCTCTCCGAATAGACGGCTCCACCAGAAACAACAAAAAGATGAAGTTTTCCTGGCTCTTAGGATAATTTGCTCGAAATGCAAACTTGGGTATTTATAGACCAAGGATGTTTTGACACCAAGGAATTTCCAAAATCGAATATTCTTAAGATATGCAATAAATGCCCAAAATTGGTTTTCATAATTCCCGGAAATGCTTTGTCCAATATTTCCGAAATCTCACTAGAAAATCACCAATTAGTAAATGCACATTACCAATTTTTATTTTCCAGAGATATGTATTTGATTGCTGGTAATTAAAAGCATATAAAACTAGCAACCTTAATTAAAAGATTCTTAATTTATTTCGGTCCGGGATCTCCTTGGGTAATTAAGGAATATCTTTGAACAATAAAAGATAAGAGTTACTGAACATGTTCAAAGTATGTTGACATCTTTTTTTCTTTGTAAATCCTTTTTCATATTTACAATCTTGGAATCGATTATACCAGACTTCCAAACAAGTTTAGAATTGGTTCATCTATATTCCAAGAACAACTATGTGATTGATCAAATATCAATACACTAATCATGGGTTTACGGTTCTACCAAACACAAGGATCGGTTCTACCTTAATATGGTTATTGGGACCGGTTACATCAGTTACCAGGATCGGTTACATCAATTACCAGGACCGGTTACCATATTCTCATGGTATTACTTTTGGTCGGTTACACAAGTCACTAGGATCGGTTACACCAATTACCATGACCTGTTACGCCAATTACAAGGATCGATTACACATACTCTTTTTTGATTGGTCATACCAATTACCAGGATCGGTTACACCAATTATAAATATCGATCATACCATCTTAGGTGATTACTTAGGATCGGTTACACTAATAAAAGTCATACCAATACATAAGTCAGGCACCGTGACTAGTTTTACCAAGATACATAACAAGATATGATCGGTTCTACTTACTCACACATATTGGTAATCCAGAGATATGCAATGAATAACAATACCAATAAGCCTAGCGATTTCCCTTTCGATTCATAAAACAAGTTCATGAATGTACTTCCTTTACACATATGTAAACATTGTTTCCTAGGATGAAATCTTCACCTTTACCCATACACATAATCACAATAGCATTCATACGATTATGTCGATGTCTTATATACGAAGTTAAAAAGATAAGCGTTATACTTCGTATTTTAATTCCTTAACACTATGATCATGTGATCATGTCTCACTACTAGAGTATAATCATTCACAGCTTCGCAGTTATGTTTTCAATATAGCACGACTTGAAAGATACGTTAGGAATGAAACAGTTCAAGTCAAAATATTACTAACCTCAAGAGGAAGGATGATGTCGTCGTTGTAGCTTGTTATTTCTTCACATTCTTCAAGTCTTCGAGTAATACTTGTATGTCTCATAATCCTAATCTTTCTAGTCTAACCTGTACGAAGTTGTCTCTAGTTACACAATCAAGCGACTCTTTAATTGAGTTTTTATTCACTAAAATATGACAACCAAACTTGACATACCAACGCTTGGTGGGTTCAACAGAGCTATGCTCTAACAATCTCCCCCTTTGTCAATTTTAGTGACAAAACTCTTAATACATATGGATTAAAAAATTACAATAATTCATTAAACATACGCTTGATTCTAAGTTTCAACAGCACAATACCCTGCATATATTCAATCCATAAATGCCGTTGTTGACATTTGAATAAAAAAGCTAATACTCCCCATAAAGGAAAGCTAGGTAGATTTTCAATCCGAACATCTGTGTTATTCCCCTTTTGTAGTCAAGATAACTACAATCTCAATATGTAATGTTGCTCCCCTTAGTCAATGCTTTACTCTTTCGTTAGATATAACGTTTAAGCACAATTTCCTTTCCTTAGTGATTACAAATCACTTGTTTACTCCATATATTTCTCCCCCCTTTTGTCACAAAATGACAAAGGTTCGAGCAAATAAAGGTAAAACCGAAAGGATCTTACAAATCTAAAAGACTTGTACAACCTATAAGAGTTAAGCACGAAGGTTTCACATACCATTTTAGATAACCAATATCGAAACCGAAACTACAAGTAATTTGGTTTTAATATGTTATCAAGGAAACAATTTCCCGAAGCAATTTTCCCTAATAGTTTAACAAATTGACTAAGAAACTTAGTTCCCTTGCTAAACCGATTGCATAAATACGATCGCTTATTTCGATAAGACCAAAATAAAGATCAGAATTAACTTAATTTTTCTCATGAGGATCTAATTATTCAGACAATAACTTAGACCTTACACTTTAGACAAGACAAGTACTAGGTTAGTTAACTAGTATTTCTTTTCAAGGCATTCGATTAGACTTGAATAACTGAATCCTTTACTTTGATAAGTCCAACTAAGATCAGAATTAACTTAGTTTCTCTTATCCGAAATCGAATAGGACTAAACAAATGATCCCGTATTTTGTTAAGCCATAAACAAAACATACAAACCAAATAAATTGACTTGCACAATTATTTCTCTTAACCGGAAGCAATTGAAACAAACATAGACATTAAAGCACCGAAATTTCGTTAATCCAATTTTTTTTTGATACCAAACAATAAAGAAAGATATCAAACCAGTTTTTCTTAACCGGAAACAATTGAATCACACACACACACACATCCTTGTACCGAATTTTGCTAAGCAAAAGAAAAATATATGCAATAAAATCAGGCTTTTCTTAAACAAGAAAACGATTAACTAACAAATTTGTTACCTCAGATTCCGCATCCTCTTCTCCCCAGAAAGATATATCATTAAGCGCAAGTTCAAGTTAGAACTCTTCCCCGTTGTGTTGTCATCCTCTCGCAAGAACAAAAGAACAACAACAAAGAGCAACCTTTACCAGAGAAAGGTTGAATCGGTTTTAACTAATGCGTGCCAATAGCAAAAGTTGAAAACCTGAAACACATATGGTTATGTTAATCACAACTCATATAAACACAAATTGATTCAACACATTGTGAATTTTTACATATGAGTTTCAATCGGAACACCTTATGATCCTTTGATAAAGCCTACCAACATGGGCTAGAACTTAATCCCGCTAAATCAAAAAGCCATACAAACCATAAGGGTTCAGATCATATGAGATCGAATATTAAGGTTAAGTAAACCGAAATCAAACATCCTATAAACACATAGCAATAATATAAAGCATACAAGCACAGGTGATAGGTGTCTAAAACACCTTAATATTTATTTATTGTTTATGCTTTCTTTGCTAAGTTTTCTTGTAAAATATGTATCT
>JAJJMB010011222.1:1546875-1758018 GCA_023531105.1 Papaver atlanticum | reverse complement strand
GATCTGAAGTTGTTTGTTGGTTCTGAGAGGAACTGATATACATGGAATGATTGAATGGCGATGGAAGCGAAGCTGTAACTGGTGTTGGCAATAGTAGCAAGTGAGCTGCAGAAGTATGAGCTGAATATGAGGAGTGAAGCGCCACCATGGCTATAACTGAGGGTGAAGTGCAATCGCAACACAAGCTCAGCCTGTGCAAGACTGCAACTGTCCTAGGCCTAACTAATTTAGATCAAGACCAGTCAGCTACCAGAACCTGACTCATTGACTCGGTTGGACTCAGTGACTTTGATTTGGTTGACTGACCGGTGACTGTTGACTTTCCCGTTCACCTGGAGGTGACTCCGGCTAACTGCCGGCATTGGAACCAGTTTTCCGGCAACAGCTTTTTGAGCATATTTTCTACATGGGTTTTCTCACACTTGGCTTGGTGGACTTCCATCTATTGGGCCTTTGAAGACTAGACCTAATTTTGGAACAAGAGGAGCTACAAAAGGAAAAGTCTTCTACCACTTTTATCACGTATTCTACTGGAAGTTTTGGAGAGAGCCGGATATCTTAGGGTTTGCTTTGGTTTTGTTTCATGTTCTTTATTTTATTTCTATAATATTATGATGAACTCCATTATTATGAGTAGCTAAAACTATCTTTTGATTAAGGGCGATTTCAAAGACCGGAAATATGAACTACAATTGATATGAAATAACTTGTTCTCTTGCACTTATTCTCGTTATTGTTTGATTTATACCGTGCTAATAATGCTTATAGATTTTTCCTTAATAGTTTAAGTTCGAAATTAAATTGTTATGTCACAATCTTATTGCTAGTTTTAATTTTCTTCGACCCGTAATTGTCTAGAGAATTAAACACAAGTAGCGATATATGGGTATTGATGATGGGACTTTGTTAAGTACCCATATGTAGAAATTTACACTAGTAGGTGATTCATGCTTTTGAGTTCATCACTAGGAGCAACCTTATCTCATAAAACTTAGAGCACTTGTTTAAATCATACCTAGTAAGCGTACCTCTAGGTAACTTGACAAGTAGAATCCGGTAGTCGAGCGCTTCCGTATCCGGTGAGCTTAAAAGATAATAACGAGATAGTTGAGCGTACTAATTATCCTAGGGTTGTTAGTAACAAGATAATGCGAAGAACGTAGTTATGTCACTTTGGTTTATATTCCATGGCCGAGAATGAATCCTTAATCAATCTCATGTCATATTTGAATACAATCTTATAATTTTCAGAATTTTACATCACAAAGCTAAGAGTATTTGCATAACAACTTTTGCTTAATACACCTCCCTTGGGACGATCCTGCTTTCACTATATTACTTGCTAGTGTAAGGAGAAGTAGAAATTATTATTTGCGAGTTGACACCTCGTCAACAGGCTATGTAATCGAAAAACTATCACAAGAAAAATTATAAAATAATAATTTTATTCATAAATAATAGATAGTTTTATTCAGCAATAGACCTTATACAATAATTGAAATAATCAAAAACTGATGTCTATTTTGTTGCAACTTAGTCCTTCATATCAGTGCTAGAGGAAGGCTGATTATTACTTTTAGTCTTCCGCTTGTGAATTTCTTCAAGTAGATAACCTTGTTGCTTGACCAGAATTTATTGCAGTTGAGAAGTTTTCGTGAAGGATTCTGCAAGAACATGTAATTTTGTCTTTGATTGAACACAGAAGTGTGTCAATGCTTCAATACACTGATTTTTCTTCAGCATATTCTCTCTTTCCTTCTTGCTAAGCCAATCTTTTTTTTTCTCTCTTTGATTTCTCAATATCAAGAGAAGGTGCAGACTTATTCTTAAGGTGATCTTTCAGATCCAGCACTTTATCAAGAGAAGACATCGAATCCTGACTCATAGTTCGGACAAGGAATGACCAAAGAAGGTGTAGGATCTTTTTATATTTTTCATACTTCCGAAAATATAATATTCCCATAAATACGAATATCTTAAATATATTTTCAATTTCTAGATTTTATTTCCATAATCTGCACATAAATGCCTTGATTTTTACTTCCTCACACACAGATTCGGCACACAAGGTGAGGAAATAATTCTAATACCGATTTAAGTGATACTAGTGTGAGAATTTCCCTCATTATGGGATTTGGAACAAACAGTGTGTCCTTGATCTATTATCGTATGAAAAACTCTTTTCTTGTTGCCTCGAATTAACGAAGTGTCTTGAGATTGACTGGAGTTGCATATGCAACTTTTAACAATTTTTCTCTTTGAGACAGTTCCGCATTTTGTCTTATTTTTCCCTTTACCATTAGATGATTTATTAACATCAGAAGACATGTCCATTCTTAAAATGGTTAAATCACTAATAGAGGAAGAAGGAATATTGACAACTAATGCAATATTAGTTGTTTCCTCTTCTTCAGAATCATATGAATCAGAGGTCTCGTCTAGAGTCACAGCTAAAACCTTGCTTCCAGTGTATTTCCTGAGATTAGGACAATCTTTAGCCATATGACCAAAACCTTTACACTTAAAGCACTGAGGATGATATTCATCATCTTCTTCTTGATCTTTCTTGTTCTTGACAGGAACTCGATCATGGGGTCGAGACGATCGATGAGTATCTTTTATGAATCTCTTATTTCTTTTCTTCAAGAGATCTCGAAACTGTCTAGTGATCAATGATAATGATTGTTAAATTTCATCATCAAAATTTTCTGCAATCAGTTCATCGGAATCATCCATTAATCTATCTTTTTCCAACGGCGCTTTTAGAAATTTTGCAGCTTTAAAAGCAATTCCTTTAGCTTGAATAGACTGTGATTCATGATCAAATATCTTCAACTTTCCAATGAAAGTGCTTCGTGAGAGAGTTGAAAGATCATTTGCTTCTGTGATTGCATGCTTCTTAGATTCGTATCTAGATGGAAACGATCTGAGAATTTTGCACACTATATCTTTTTCAGAAATATTCTTTCCAAGTGAGAAAGAAGCATTAACTTTCTCAGAGAGTTTAATATGAAACTCTTCAAAAGTGTCGTTGTCATCCATTCGAAGATTTTCCCAATCTGACGTAAGAGTTTGAAGTCTAGCTTCTTTCTCTGATGTATTTCCTTCGAATATGACCTGAAGATTATCCCAAGCTTCCTTTGAAGTTTGGCATGTTGATACATGATGTTGTAGATCACGACTTACAACATGTATAATAGCATTCAAACCATCTGAATTATGCTTTGCAAAAGCCTTTTCTTCGTTTAAATAATCTACTAAGCGTTTGAACTCAGTTTTCGAATTTTCTATTTTCGGGCGATTATAACCATCGACAACTAATAGCCAAGTATTAAAGTCTCATGATTGAAGAAAAGATCTCATAGCAGATTTCCACCATAGATAGTTTGTTCCGTCAAATCTTGGCGGTACGTTAACTGAAATCGATTCATGTGAACTCGAGTTCATTTCTTATAGGTTGGATCGCAGCAAACACAGATTGTTAGATCTTTTCGTGTTTGCCCGCTTTGATACCAATTGAAAAGATGAGGGTACCCAAATACACCACAATCTTTAAATTATCCACCTATAAGTCCTCTTACCGAAAGTGATTGTCTATGACAAAGTCGAGACAATACTACAAATCGGTATTTACACTTTGTGTGATTGTCTATTGATACGAGATCGAGACAATACAACAATCAAAGTGTGATTACTTGATAATAGGTCCAAACTTAACCAAACTCTATAGGATCACTATCAAGTAATACGTAGTTAACGTTTGTGTATTTTACTTTTAATTATAATAAACAATTATAATTGCGGAAATAGAAAAGTAAAAGACACAGCAAGATTTTGTTAACGATGAAACCGCAAATGCAGAAAACCCCCGGGACCTAGTCTAGAATTGAATACTCTCAGAATTAAGCCGCTATACAAAATCTAACAAACTTCGTATAGTTGAGACCAAGCAACTAAACCTATAGTTCACCTAGTTTCTTCAGTATCCCTGCGCTTCCGACATTCAATAAGTGCACGCACTGGAACAATTCCTTTGGATCGTATTCCAAACAGTAAAGGAACAACAAATCTGTTGGTAACAACTCTCTTGATTTTTTCAGATGAAGATATCTCAAGTCATAAGCAAAGGCTCTTCTGTTTTAACCAATAAACTCCTTTGCCTGGTTAGACTAGTCTATCCAACAACTACCGAAGTATCAAAGTTTAGATTTGCAATAAATCAATATAGAATCAAACAAGAAACTAAAAAGTGATGCCGATCTTATACAACTAATCAATCGAATAAATCCGATTCTAGTTGGATCCCAGCCGATCAAGGTTTGTGCACACCCAAAGATATAAAAACCAAATCAGAAATCTTTTTTGTATTCAAATCTTATTTAATCTTCAATAAACACCTGCACAACACCACTTGAATCTCTTGTGATCAATCACACAAAGAACGGAGTCTGTTAACAATGGATTATCACAAGACGTCTTTAGATCTACAAACAGTTCTAAAGATCCCTATGACACTTCGATCTAGTTTGAGTGAATCTTTTATCAGAAGAGAAGATTCTCAAGAATAAACAAACTAGGTGCAATCAAAGTTCAACGATCGTTAGTCAATCAAATCAATCGAAAACTAAAATAAACTGCAATTATCCAGTTTCCCTCCAACGGTACTCGTAGATCGCTTCTTGATCCCACAGAAGTCTTTAAACGAGCGGTCGTTAATGATTTCGCCTAATTAGGGTACTTTCCTCTCCGAATAGACGGCTCCATCAGAAACAACAAAACATGAAGTTTGCCTGGCTCTTAGGATAGTTTGCTCGAAATGCAAACTTGGGTATTTATAGACCAAGGATGTTTGGACACCACGGAATTTCCAAAAGCGAATATTCTTAAGATATGCAATAAATGCCCAAATCGGTTTTCATAATTCCTGGAAATGTTTTGTCCAATATTTTCGAAATCTCACTAGAAAATCTCCAATTAGTAAATGCACATTACCAATTTTTATTTTCCAGAGATATGCATTTAATTGCTTGTAAGTAAAAGCATATAAAACTAACAACCTTAATTAAAAGATTCTTAATTTATTTCGCTTCGGGATCTCCTTGAGTAATTAAGGAATATCTTTGAACAATAAAAGATAAGAGTTACTAAACATGTTCAAAGTATGTCGACATCTTTTTTTCTTTGTAAATCCTTTTTCATATTTACAATCTTGGAATCGATTATACCACACTTCCAAACAAGTTTAGAATTGGTTCATCTGTATTCTAAGAACAACTATGTGATGGATCAAATATCAATACACTAATCATGGGTTTACGGTTCTACCAAACACAAGGATCGGTTCTACCTTAATATGGTTACTGGGACCGGTTACATCAGTTACCAGGATCGGTTACATCAATTACCAGGACCGGTTACCATATTCTCATGGTATTACTTGTGATCGGTTACATAAGTTACTAGGATCGGTTACACCAATTACCAGGAACGGTTATGCCAATTACAAGGATCGATTACACATACTCTTTTATGATTGGTCATACCAATTACCAGGATCGGTTACACCAATTATAAATATAGATCATACCATCTTAGGTGATTACTTAGGATCGGTTACACTAATAAAAGTCATACCAATACATAAGTCAGGCACTGTGACTAGTTTTACCAAGATACATAACAAGTTATGATTGGTTCTACTAACTCACACATACTGGTAATCCAAAGATATGCAATGAATAACAACAATACCAATAAGCCTAGCGATTTCCCTTTCGATTCATAAAACAAGTTCATGAATGCACTTCCTTTAAACAAATGCAAACATTGTTTCCTAGGATGAAATCTTCACCTTACCCCTACACATAATCACAATAGCATTCATACGATTATGTCGATGTCTTATATACGAAGTTCAAAAGATAAGCGTTATACTTCGTATTCTAATTCCTTAACACTATGATCATGTGATCATGTCTCACTACTAGAGTATAATCATTCACAGCTTCGCATTTATGTTTTCAATATAGCACGACTTGAAAGATACGTTAGCAATGAAACATTCAAGTCAAAATATTACTAACCTCAAGAGGAAGGATGATGTCGTCGTTGTAGCTTGTTACTTCTTCACATTCTTCAATTCTTCGAGTAATACTTGTATGTCTCATAATCCTAATCTTTCTAGTATAACCTATACGAAGTTGTCTCTAGTTACATAATCAAGCGACTTTTTAATTGAGTTTTGATTCACTAAAATATGACAACCAAACTTTACATACCAACGCTTGGTGGGTTCGACCGAGCTATGCTCTAACACTAATATCTATCAAACGATGTGGTTCCCTATCCCTCCAATGTGTTGGTTCTGGATTTGGAGTATACTCCACCCTCAACCTTAAGGAAGATGACATACTCCGAGGATAGTCAACAATGTACCTTTCAAACGCAAGTGTCTCACAACTAGTTTGTTGTTTATATCCAAGTTACCACATCACACGTCGGGGATCAGCCATAACGTATCCCTTTGGGTGGAACAATGGTCCATTGTAAAATACAACATTAACATACCTCAAAAAGTGGTGGTTTTCTCTAGCCTCCTTGTGAGGGTCGAACACAACCTCTTTGGTAGTCATCACGTCCAGATCCAATCTCATATCTGTCAGTCGACGATTGTTACCGGGTTTCGGAGTATTCTTGAACTTGTATCTCTTAGCTCTAGGATCCTCGGGATCGGAACTATTTTTTATCGTCAAGGATTTGTAGTTCGTGAACAATGTTTGGAAGTGTTCATAAGGCCACACCTATGCCAATATGGAATGATACATATAAGAAGCGGTAAATTTTGTTTCTAATAATAAGGGTACATGTGAACAATTTTTTTTTTTTGATAAAAATGTGAACAATATATATATATAAGAACATAAGTTTAAAAACAAAATTACCTGGAGTAGACTGAAATTCTCGACAAATTGGTTGGTAACAGCCTTAGAGGCCCTTCTCATTTCCGCCATAAAATATGCCATTACCACGGTGCCCCAAGAATAGCTACAGACCTCTTCCAATGGATCCAAGTATTGTAGGTGGTTTGCACTCACCCTGTTCCCACTAGCGTCAGGGAATACCTTAGTGCCCAAGATGAATAACATGTACGCAGCGGCTGTATAACAAATTTGTGCGGGGTCCCATCAATCCTCCTTTTGTCTCTCCTCCGTACCTTCAAAGCTCTCCTTAAGCATCTTCAGCTTGATTGTCTTTATCCTACTATTCTTAGATACATAGAAGCTTTCCAAAGAAGTTTTGTAGTCCCAGCCAAACAGCTTGTTGGACAGAGCGTGTAACTTCAACCATTCTAGGTCCGGACATTATCTCCTTCTCCAACTGATTTGATGGTAACCCATAAGCCTAGAATGTTCTTAGCATCATCAGGGATCAAGGTCATCTCCCCAAACGGGAAGTGCATGGTATCAGTTTCACCATGATACCTCTCGACGAAGCAATTGACTTTCGCATAATCATACTTCACATAATTTTCAACCAAAGGATATAGCCCAGAGTCCTTTACTAATTGTTGTACCTCTTTACAATCTGTAGCCAAATTCCAATGAGTCGCAGCTTGGTGTCGGCAAACACGCACAACTTTCTTATGATCCTACAATTAGGAGACAATATAATTAGGAGATTTTACATAAAAACAGAACAATACATATGCACAAAATAAAAATTCTTACATAGGTTTGATAGATAGTACGAGCCCACGTGTCGTTGTAGCCAAATAGTGGTATCGGATCGTCCGTTTGACCCCAATATTTTCCACCACCAAGGTAAGGTAACATGTCATTAGAATAAGGAAGGTGCGAACCTTTTACTGTGACTACTTTATTCCTCTATTGATCTTCTTTTACCGGTTGTTCCCCTTCACCTTCACCTTGTGTCAGTTGTTGACTTGGCCCACCGTCTTCCTCTAAAACTTTCCGTTGGATTGCTAATTTACTTGGATCAACCTCATCATCTTCCTCCTCGTTTTCCTCTTCATCATGCTCATCATCAACTGTTCCAGTACATTCACGGATTACGAGTTTTCAACGGTCCCCACCACTCTCCCAATTTTTCCCTCTTGTAGAGCCTGCCCCCAAACACTTGTTGCGACCAAGTTCTTTCCCTCGAGGAGGCAGAGACTCGGGAGTACAAGAGCATTCTTCTTTCTTTTCTTAATGCCAGCATCTTTAGCTTTTCCTTTATTAGCTTCCTTGGCTTTATCCCTATATCAAAAGACACATGAAATAAATATAAGACAACTAACAATCATATATGATGCCGGCATAGATATGCTGAATAACAACATTGAATCATAAGTGTCGGCATTGTATCACGATAAACCATCCATGTCGAGACCATAAAACGACATTGTAATTCAAAAATAAACTATGCCGGGACAACAAGCCGGCATAGGTGAAAAAATATCTATAATGCCAGTAGTCTTAGGTATTTCCTAGGTTCTTCCTGTATACCAAAAGCGCATTGCCGGCATACACGTAAAAAATATAACAATGCCGTAACCATGTACCGGCATGGTATTCATCCTAATTTCAATGCCGGGACTGAACATTCAGTTTCAGGTGATTTTAGTTTTGAAGCCGGCATAGTCTTCATACTATATCCTATGCCGAAACCAGTTACCGGCATGGTATTCATACTAAATTCAACGCCGTAAATTAGTACCGGCATTGTATCGGTATTGACTGTAACTCAAGTGTTTGAGTTAGGGTTCGCGACTCTAACCAAAAACCAGTGCCTTAAATCGATTAAAACACTCACATAATAGTTCAGAATCACTTACCTTCTCATAGAAATCATTTGTTCAAGAGTTTGATGGTCCGAAACCTCTTTTTCTTCTTCTTCTTCAAGTGCAATCCGATTGATTATTTCTTCTTATTTTTGTTGAGCTACCGATTTTGATTTTGATTACGGATTGAGATTGGTTTTCTTTCGCGGAAGTATGGTTATTGATTCGGGTAATCGAAGAAGAAATTTTTGAATCGACAATGAAGAATTTTTTTCCCGAAACCCTAAAGGGTGTGAACGAGTGTGCCGGAACAGATGAAGTGAATGGGGGATATGAATTTGGTTTTTGATTTTAAGTTTTTGATTTTTATTTTGAGAGAAGGGTATTATAGTCTTTTCATAATATTTTTAATTAACCAAAGGGTATTTTAGTATTTCCGCACCAAAAAATACCCCTTAACAGACACTATTGGATGGGGATAATAATTTATATCCCCAGTTAGTTTAACTATCCCCAGTCGCGCGTTCTTAAATTTTTTTGGAGATTTAGGTTTTTGAGATCATTTTTTTTGTTTTTTAAGAATAAGGATTCATATCCATATTGAAAGTGGAGAGAAGAAAAGTCATGTATTGTTTTATCTATTTGGTGACAAAAACTTTTGATTCCATTTCCTCTTTCCATGTTTACCTCTTCCATAAGTAAATCGTTGGAGTAAACTTCTTATATATCTAAGAACATCTTCTCTTTCACAGATCTACCCAACTTTTTCTCCCTTATGTTTGTTTTGGCTCGAACTAACGAAGATGATAAGTAGGTTATGTTTACTCATAATAAAAAAAGTTCATATTTTATTCTGAAAGGGTTGTATTTAATTTTGTGTGGGTTGCATTTAGTCACCGCCAAAGCCAAATAGTTAAAAAGAAATAAATAACTAAGCCAAATGTGGCAACTAAGTTTAGCAATCGCTAAATATAGCTAGACGCCATTATAATGAGGCATCTGGACGCTTATATAAGTGGCGTTGAATGGCCGGACTCTCTTAAATAAAGAATCAATTTGAGCCAGCCGTCATCATATGGACGGCTTTATAATTAACGTTTAAACAGAAACTGAATTAATATTACCATCTGATTTTCAGAGACAGCTATAATTAAATAGCGTTCAAAAAAAGTATTTCTCTCTCCTTTTCGCTTCTGAGAGGCAGAAACCAAAAAAACTCCGCCGCGAAAATAAAAACCCTAAACCTAAATCAACCATGATTTCATCCATCCTTCTCAACTAATCTTCAATCCACCGGCCCTAGAGATGTTATAGATTTGTTTAAGCTATTAGATCGGCGATATGATCATGTTTCTTTTCTCTCAATTGCAATGATGGTATGGTGTTTTTGGGTTCATGGTGTAGCTTTTCTTGGGATCTTGGTGATGATGATCAAATCGTACCAAAATCGGTTGTTTTCTTCAACTGCAACAACCTTATTATGGGTCTTCATTATCAGGTAAATCTATTCAATCCCTCGAATGGATTTCACCATCATATTATTTCTTAAAAAACCAATCTCTTTATGTGTCAATTGGAGTGTGTAATCCTTTATACCTTCACACCTTTTTCAGATCTTTAATAGCCTTATAGAGTTGATTTTACCCTCCACAGGAAAAGAAAAAAAAAACCCCAATTTGTACCTATCATCCCATTCACAACCGTTCACAAGTTTTTTGGTTAAAATTCAATCCTATTAAAACCTTGCTCTCAAAACCTATATGTTGTTTGTCAGTGGGTAAACTTTCTTTTTTCTTTCTATATAGATTTAACTTGAATTCTACTCGCTATTCCTGCTCTTGGAACAATCCCTCAATTAATCACCGAACTTGAGCCTTGTTGCTATAAGAGGAAGAAAAAAAGTTTTCAATTCCCTGCCTTTACCCCTTGTTCAGCACAAAATAACTGGTTTACTATTTGATTAGTGGTCTCGTAATTGCACTTTGCTTAGCTGTGCACTTGTTTGTCCATCCTTGTAATTGGAAAGTTTGTAGTGGATTTTCAATGAGGTGTTTTAGTTTTTTTCTTCGTTATGTTCGGATTTTTGAACTGGTTAAGAGTAGTAAGGGAGTACGTAGTGTTGTGATTGGGAAGCCCTTTAAGGTACATCTACGGGAGTTATATTTTAACACCTGTGCAACTCAATCAACTAGAGTAGATTATGAAGCACTAGGGATATTCGGAAACTTCAGCTGCTGAAGGATGACACTCCATCACCATAGAAACATGGTCAAGAAAAATGAACTCCAATAGAAGATGTTGAGTTCTAATACTAGAATTTAGCTAAAGTTGTTCTTTAACTTTTCTGTAACTTATCTGCATCTCCATGGGCCGGTGGAAAATCCACCTTTCTTTGTGTCTTTAATTTTAGTCTAGTGTCACATTTAAGTTTAGTTAGTAGCTCGCATTCTCTGTAACTTTTACTTTCAGTTTGGTTTTAACGTCATTAGGCTAGTGACTCGTTTTTCTTTTCAATCTTTTTTTCCTAGCTAGTGTCTAGAGTTCTGTTTATTGTTCATAGTTTAAGTGTAATAGTGTTATTAGTATTATCGTCTAAGCCGGAAAACAAAAGAGTAGACAGATACCGCACAGGCATCTCACCGCAGCATCAAGATATAAAGGCATGACTAGCAACTTCAATCAATTGCATCGAACACCTCTACCACCACCTGAGTTCCTGTGGACACTGCCTTGTCCATCAACAATACAACTTTTCTTGTGGAAAGCATTGACCGAAGGCCTTTCGACCTTCGAAACCAACATCCGCCCCCGATGCAACTCAGATACGAAGACGGCTATTCTGTTCCAATATCATGCTCCTGGAGATTCATGGCTTACCAATCTTATTGTAATTGATGAATCTTGGAGTATTATATACCCTTGTGTAATGGTCTGTTGGTAGTTTAATAAATATATGCTTCAAAATAAAAAAAATTAATTTTTTTTAAAATAGCGTTCGAATATATCTCGTCCACCATTACGCCTCAGCCGAAAAGCCAAAGCTAAATATCGCTGAGCTATTTGGCTTTATAGTGTGGTGAATGATGTGGGGATCCAAATCAGCCATTGGCCCGGATATACATGCCTGGGCCCAACGGGTGAGAAGAAGCACGGAATGACGGAAAGAGATAGAAATTCCAGACACACAACAAAGCGAAGAGTTATCCGAAGCAATGACAGCAGTAGGGGCGCGCCTTATTTCCACGGTTACCGGAATTCCCCCGCCAAAACCCTTCCAGTCTGTAACTTCCCTTCCACCATTCAAACCATCACCACTGCAACAACAACAACAACATTTCATTCTCAACACCAAAACCAATCGCAGAAATTTCTCAGTTCTCCCTCTCCTCACACTCATTCCTTTTCTCCATCAACCCTCTCCGGCCTCCGCCTTCTCCTTCGGCATATGTACTCACCTCTCTGTCGAACTCCAATTCCTCAAAATATCCATATTCTATAAATATTTTCTTACAATTTTTCATATTTGATTTCAGCAGGACCAAAGGATTGGTTGAGAGATCAGAAGAAAAAAGCGTCAAAATATGTGTTAGCTCCAATCGATGCTTCTCGAAATAGCCTTCGGAGTGCACATCTTTTACTAAGTAGGGTTTAACAAAAAAAATTTTTATCTGAGAGATTCTACTGATGATGATAATGTTAATTGAGTTTTTTTAATCTTGATTGGAATCTTAATTCTCAGCTAAGGATTCTGACAATCCGGATAAAGATTTTGAAGAAGTTCAGAACCTACTAAGATCTGCCACAAGAGATTGTGTTCCTCTAGAAAGGAATTCTTTCGTTTCGTTTCAAGCTAGTACTGGTGTTGAGGTTTGGCTTTATTTCGATTTGAATCTTAATTTCATTATTCTAATCTATACTGGTAAGAGATAATAATTGCATTGTAAAAAAATGTAGAGTTTACCTAACACAGGTTTAATGCTCTAAATCTAATGCCATTATTGTCAGGTTTGCACGTTTACTTTGGTTTTGAAGAATGCGGCTTCTTTATTGGACGATAACGATCCTGTTAAGTTGGAAACTGAAGCTATTTTAGGGAGTCTTATAAGGTAATCCATGATTTATTGGTTTCATTACTTGTAACTAAGTGTAATCATGTTCTAGTTATATATCTTGTGGACTGAAGACAGTAATGAAACTGCAAGGGTAGTATTTACGTTTTATCTTTAAATGCAGATCTCTCAGTTCTCTTAATGGTGTGGCAAATGAAGCCGACTTTCAACTTTCCTCCAGCAGGTATGTAAACTAGTTCTTGTCTTTTACAATGAAAAGTATAGACTTAGTTACTAATGCGTACTTTTTCTGAAGCATGATCTGGGTTTGCTTCCATCATTTGGATATAGCATTGCGGTATACCTATTGTTGATTGTCACCTTCACTGTGATTTGGTACACAAGGATTAAATTATTGATATAGATTATTAGACAATCAGTACTTGAGATAAAGGATTTTACGGAGGGATTCATGTTTCTGATAACAAATTGAAGGTAATTTGAGATAAGTTGGTGCGTTCTTAGGAATGGTACCATGGCAAACACTCTAGTTTCTTGTGTTTGTATCTCCAATAGAACTTCTATGTTGAGGGATATGCGTGGCGATATCTCTCTTTTTCAGTATTCCCTTCTAGTGCTGTCTTCATGTTCAGTAACCAACTTTCAAGCTAGTACTGTAGATTCTATTATTGTCTCTGACCTGATTTTGCTTAATCATTGGCGTCATTAATTTCTGTGAAAGTTTGAACATGGTGTATGAGGTATAGTCAGACAGAGCAGGCATTGTCAACGATCTTCTCTTGTGTGCATTATCGGATTCCTGTATTCGATTCAGAAGTTTAGGTTATAGTATTGCCTGTGGTCTCATTTTTGAAACCTAATTGCCACAAACTGGTTATTGGATTGAAGCTGAAAACTCAGGTAGTCGTCCCTGGATGGCTAAGACTGGTTTCATCTGTTCTCTTGTGATGCAGAGAAAAGGTGGCTGATGCCTTGCTGGACACCATAACCTCACTCGAAAAGTTTGAGCAGGGTATTAAGGATTGCCTTGATATCTAAGAGTTGCCTCTCCATCCTACAATAAAAAAAATAGCCTGCTGCACATCAAGCCTAGAAGAACTTTGGATGCTATTTGTGTTAAGTTTTTGTGGTTGGAACTTGTAACGACTCTTTACTTCCCTTTTTTTTTACCAGTATCAATAAGAAAGTCTGTGTTTGTTTTCTCAAATGCAATAAAAATTAATGTTGATCTTCCTTGCTATTGTTCAGCTTTCATGATTCAACCATAAGAAGCTACTCTCATGCCCAGTGTCCTAGCGGAGTAGTTTTTTACTCTTTTATCAAAATAATAGTGCCTCAGACCCATCATACCAAAGTGGTTACTTATAACATTTTCATTTTGTGGTCATTATATTTCATACTCTTGTTGCACTGCATAGCACATCCAGGAGAAGAAGTTGTTGTCAGATATCTAGTTGCTTTGGGTGAGTACGATACTTTTGAATTTTGTTTAAGCCTCCTTGCCATGCTTGGAACTGGATTGCATAAATAAATGCCTAGTGTACCCATATTTGGGTGTCAGTAAGTCAGTTCATACTGTACCCTAAAAACATAGTTGTCTATGAGTTTATTCAGCACAATCAATTCCAGTTTGTTGTCTGCTTGCTCCGTGATGTTGCTTTACCTGTATGTATTGGAAATTTGTACCATGTTTTGTCCCATGTCAACATAACATCTTTTCGCGGTGAATAGCAACATTTTATTTTTTCACTAGTGCAGTGTAATATCTGCCGACATACTTGATACTTGGACAGAACAAGAACAAGATATTTAGGAAAGACTTTCATGCACTCGATCCTGAGTTACACCTCTCCAACCTCTAGTAATTACACAGGGACTTTAATGGTGGTATCCCATCTTATCGATTTCCCTAGTACAAAATCATTAGATCACTTACTCCCATGGCTTGAGCTTTTGGATAAAAATACATATGTAAGGCCACAATTAGAATAATGCCTGAACTTTACACTTATTGGAGAATCAGCAGAAATGTATGCTTTATATGTTTACATGGTTTTATGCTTCTTCTAGTCGATTTTTGTCAGGAGATCCGGAGGCACTCGCCAAATAAAGCCGACAGCAGGGTTTGTTGTCATCCTGGTTGGTTTGCATTGACCTGGGCAACTTCCGAAGCCTATTGAAAAGATTAAAGGGATCATGCATGAGACCAAAATGGGCATCTGGGTCTCCAATCTGTGAAAGCTTAACATCAAAAAATCCTAGTCACTATAAAATTGGAAGTTGGACTGAGAAAGTGTGGTTGAGGACTTGTTCATAAAATCCGCTAGAAGGACTGTATGGGTCTGATTGCAATTAGCCGCAATGATGTTCAGGACTTGCATCGCTTGCTGGTGGGAGAGGTAATGTAAGATACCTTCGAGGACCCATACTGTATTTCGTTCAGGAAGATAACCAGATCTCTGAAGCTTCTCTAGCCAGTCATCGTCTCTTATATCAGCTGCCACTCTGGTTAAAGATTTAACCATCACTGTCAGTTTCTCGTTTGTGGAGATCATTGCCAGTTGTAGAAGAGTGGCTTTCATTTGCAGGAGCTTTGGGAAATCAACCTCAAAAACTTTGCTCTCCTTCAAGCAGCTCAGCCTGTATGCCCCTTGCATCCATGCCCACAGATAAAATAACCATGTGAGTTTGGACACATTGCTGGATTGATATTCTGTTTGCTGAAAAGGTTTATGCATAACACTTGAAATTAAAACCATAATATTAGATATTGCATTACGTATGCAAATATATTTGAAGAAATGAAGGAGAACCTGGATTTTTTTCTACCGACAGCTCACCTATTGGGCCAAATAAGTGCAAATTACTCCTCGGACCATTGGTACATTGATACATTGATTGCACCATTCTAACTTTCTCATATGCAAGTTGTTCTCACCCATTCTGTATATGTCCATAATATTGGGACAAGAGTTTGGTCATGCGCTGGAGGAAGTCCCATTCGTAGTTGATAGATTCATGAAATTTCCTTACTGTATTTGACAAAAGCATATTGGATAGTTCACAAGGGCAACTGTTTCACTCTCGAGGCCAAACTGAAAAGATTCATTCATTCGAAAAACAGAATAATTACTCACCTCGTAGAGACAGTTTTAAGCTCGTACATGTAGACATTTAAGCAATGGCTCGACCGAGTCAGACGAGTTACTTTTAAGCAACGTAATACGGCTCGGCCGAGTCAACCTAGTTACTCGGGTATACGTTCGTTAAGGACGGTGAGCCTTTTGCATTTACTCTCCAAGTTAGTTGCCAGGTTACCCGAGTCACGAGTCAACCCGAGCCCCGAGTAACTCGATGGGTAGAGTCAAAAGTGGTCAATAGCTATATATAATACATGGAGGACAAGTTGCAGTAGTTGAAGAATGGAAACCGAGTTCTTCTTCTGAAAGACTGACCCGTCTGACCGACTAAAAACTCTACATGTACTTGAGTGCTCAATAAACTACTATGACCGACTTGAGCCAGTTGATTCAGTACATCTAGCTGTATTGTCTTATACCAATCCATACTACTGACGAGTGATATTAACAGAGGAATGCTGGTATTAATTTATCGAATGGTGTTGGGAATCTTGGGATTTCGAGAACTAGAAGCATATGATCAAGTGGAGTTCCCTTATTGACTAGGATTTTATGGAAATTCTAATCCTTCTGAGTTACAAAAAGTGCACTTGTAAAGTAGAATAGCTGACGCCCTATATAAACCACACGCAGCCATCTATTCAATCAACCTCCGATTACTATTGTTCCTTTTCTATGCACGCACTATTTTCAGAACTTCGAAAATACATACACAAAATTGTTAACCAGCGGGTACTTCCATTCGATTTGGTTGTTTAATTCTTTTTCTTAAAATTATAATGACGAGTCGTGTATCTGAGCATCCGTTCGAGTCATTCAGAAGCAAACTTCTTCATCAAGCTACCTGGGATGGTGTTTCCAAGTATGTCTCTGATCATCTTATCTATGAAATACTCTTAAGAACTCCTGCCGAGTCTTTATTAGTATTCAAGGAGTATGCAAGGCTTGGTATTCCATGATTAAGGATCCTAACTTCGCCAACCAACATTGTGATCATCATGTCATCAATGAACAATCTATTGGTTTGGTATCTCTCTTTGCAAGAGAAGGTTGCTATGATAATATCTACGATGTCACAAATATTAACAAATTGTGCAAAACTGATAATGCAGTTGGTAATTTGGAGAGGCAGAATTAGCAATTACAATTGAACACACATGCGGAAAGATCCTTGAAAATCACATCATGCAATGGTTTGGTATGTTTTCATACGGAATTCCCTCTGCATATGTGGAACCCAGTTACAAGGGAATTATTGACGCTACAACCTGGAATTGATTATAACAAAGAGGTTGCCACCGGATGTGGATTCGGATTTGACGCAATTCATAATGAATATAAAGTTATTCAGTTATACAAACGTTTTGATGACTCTACATTGGGCTATGAGGTCTTAGCCTTAGGTACCGCCAATCCAACATAAGGACGTCCTTCTTCATCCGTATTTCCCGGAATTTGAGTCTGGTCAAGGAGCAGTCTTCATAGAGGGATCATTATATTGGCATGCTACCAAACAGATTTTGTGTTTTGATGTTACGGCAGAAAGGTTTGAACTGATTCAGGTACCTGATAGGACACATCTAAAGTTGGGATCGCATTACGCGCACTTGGTAGGATTTGATAGGAGTCTTTGTTACATGAACCACGATGAAACTCATAAAATGCTGCATATATGGAAGATGCAGAAAAACTGTGCTGACAAGAAAAACATATGGATTAAAGGCTGCAGTATTGATGTAAGTTGCATTAGTGTTCCAGATACTTACATCACTCCTATATACAGTCGAAGTAAGAAGATTTATCTGAGATACGGGAAGGGATTGGCTTGTTACGATGCGGAAAGTCATGCATTTGTGAAAGCAGTTTTCAAGAAAGGAGATGCTGATTATTTTGAGTTTCATTGCCTACACAAAGATCATTGTTTGTCTGAAAGACATAGTTGGCTCTTCTTTTCATGTTTCCTCTCTTGAGCCAAACTGTTAACACCTTTCTTTAGAACATATTTGTTTAAGTTTACATACATTTTGTTCATAATGAAGTTATTCATGGTTTTAATTTATTTAATTTAATGGATGAGAATCCAAAGCCGGAAGCCCATATTTGTCATACGTGTTTAAAGATATTTCCTCATATAGCATACCACTGATCATTTTCTAATCATGGGGCTTGACCAGTGTTTTGCACCGAGCATAAGCCTATGCCTTAGACATGTTTACGGGCAGGGTGAGCAACAGCTAAAATCCGTGAATTTGTTATCATCCACACCCGGTCCATGTAAATGACGGGTGCTAGATTTCAATCTGGATTCGTATTAAGAATTCTATTTAGATAAAATGAAAGCAAAACTAACAAAAAATATTATTTAATTAGTGATTTTTAACATCCTAAGTCATCCTTAGATAAAGGGTGTTCCTTTATATACCCCTAGAAATACTAATGATACCCTTTTATCTGCATACCCCCACAACTTATCTTCCTAACCCATCAAACTACTAAAATTGATATACCCCCAACACCATGGAAAAATCATTATCTTCCTCTTCTCGTCTCTTCTCTCCTCTCGTGACGGATGAAAAAAATCATGGGGACACCACTCCTTTCTTCTCTCCTCATATCCCAAATGCTATCTCTATCGATAGTTAATCCTGCAGATCAAAATTCTAGTTTCTTCTTTTGTTTGGGGAAAAAAAAAAACTAATTTCAAGACCAATCAATCATCGTCAAAAAGATGTCGAAAAAATCATCGGTTTTATGTGATGGAGCATTGTTTTTAGCTAATGTTGTTGAAGGTGTACATATACAAACACATGTTGTTCCAAGGCAGGATCGTATTGACTTTGAGAAACCCACGCCGTATTTGAAGTTAATAACAATCAAAAGTGGATTGCAACACTTGATAAGTCTATCTATGCAATAAACCCTTTTGAAACGATTTCCTTTTTATCTTCTTTTAATTGTGCAATAGTTAAAAAAAGATATTTTAGTTGTAAGGGAAGTAGCGGTAGACTCGTGGTATTGTATGTCAAGCTTTCTAATAACCCTCTCAACAATGGGTTTCATGATTTCGTCCAGACTAGCTCAAGCTTTTTAGGAATTCAATAAAATTGTTACCAAATAGGCCATTAGAAAAGTAATTGAAACCTTATGCCGGTGATTGATTGATTTAATGGTGATTAATTCCCTAATTAAGGAAATTTGTTTATTTATGGATATATAAAATAAAGGAAATCGCTTTTACAGGTGAGGGGGTATCACTATCAAAAATTTCAAAAAATATCACGATTTTCATATTAAACGAATTATAACTAACTTAACTAACCAATGGGGGTATCACTAGTATTTCTAGGGGTATATATAGGAACGCCCTAGATAAATATCTTTACATGTTTAACTAAACTCTGATCGCCTCTCTACTAGCAATGTATACAACAATAGATGAATAATGTGACGTAGATATATTATACTGGGTATAAACCATTAAATTTACCTTCATACATTGTATAATTCTAAAAATATCCTTAACCTAGCAGGTGTGGTGTCCCATGAATTTCTAGATATACACCCGCATCCGATCCAATATTTAATGGATTTTCA
Source organism: Papaver atlanticum (assembly GCA_023531105.1). Classification (NCBI taxonomy): domain Eukaryota; kingdom Viridiplantae; phylum Streptophyta; class Magnoliopsida; order Ranunculales; family Papaveraceae; genus Papaver; species Papaver atlanticum. The sequence continues at coordinate 1,738,432 of JAJJMB010011222.1, read as the reverse complement.
AGAATGGATGATCCACATCAAATCCACTCATGAGCTGGTTGAGTATCCACATGCTAAATTGCATGTGAGTTTGGTCAGATCGGCGGGTTGAACCATCTATGCTCACCCCTAACAAAACTTAAAAAATATACTCCCCTGTTTTAAAATTTCATCCTCTATATTGTTTTCGCCAGTTAAATTATGTCTTACTTCTATTTTAGGAAATGCAAGATATTGTATTTGATAGTTAGCAAAGGAGAACAGTTTTAATTAAAACAGTCATGTCAGCTAGGTTAAGCATTTTTCCTTTGCAAAGAAGCATGATATTTATTGATAGAGGTTCAAAATTATTAATTCTATTTTTGTCAAAAAAAAGAGGAGTTCCCAAATACTTTTTTTTTTTTTTTAGAATTCTAGAAATGATTTTACAATGTTTATTGTGCATTTTAAGAGTAAGGTAAACTCCGGAATTTTGAAAGTTGATTACTTACTCTGTGTTAAGAATATTTACAATGTTCTTTGTTTCAGATACACTTGCCTTGGGGAAAAGGAAGCAATCGTCTGTAAAAAAACAACAGATGGGAAACAGGTGGGGGCAGGGGGCATCCTTTATTATTTTAATGCTAGAATTAGATTTTTCAGATGCGGCTTTGAAAAAAAGTGGAGGGAGGACTTCCATGCAAATGATAAAGAGATAAGATGGAAGTGGATCTCCTTGTTGAAGACCTATGTTTACCTTAAATCTATTACACATTAAGTAAGACAGAATAAGAGGTTATTGTTATGCATTGCATGATAAGATGACACCAATATTTACTAAAACCAAATAAAATAAGGGTATGTTCAAGGAACTCCCATTCAATGTTGTCAAAGGCTTCAAAGAGATTACCATACCATCTTTGTTTTTAGATATTTTCATAGTATGAAGAATTTCATGAGCAACAATAATGTTGTCCGTAATTTGTCTGCCCGATACAAATGCAGATTGACATTAAGAAATCATTTTTACTAAGAGTAGTTTTAGTCTATTAGCTAAATTTTTGGACATGATTTTGTAAGTTGTTTTACTTAGACTAATAGGTCTCAAAGGGAGTTTAAGGGTTTTGCACTTTAGAATTGGTGTTATAAAAGTGTGATTCAATGCCTTAAGTAAAGTTTCCTAGAAATCTAGAATAATTTTCATTATATCGGTTTCAATTATATCCCCGATTTCTCTAAAGAAACCATGAGTATCCATCCGGACCAAGAGAGATCAACTGATTTATATTAAAAAGAGTTTGTTTTATTTCATCTTCATCAAGGGTTTTTATAAGATTTAAGTTATCATAATCATTAATGCTAGGATTAATAAGGTTTCCAATAAGTTCTAAATGTTTAACACCGTTTAAGGTACTAATGTTTTTGTAATGATTTATAAGTAAAGAATAGAGTTGAGGTCCTTAATCCAATGACCAAATCCAACTTTAAGAGAATAAATGTTATCAACTCTTCTTCTGTTATTAACATACTAATTAAGAGAATAATTATTATTAACTCTTGTTCTGGTATTAACAGGCTGGTAGATATACTTTTTTTTTTTTGATGCAACAGAACTACTTCATTAATATGTAATGTTACATAACTTCTTGCTAACCCTCCTTTCATCCCTTACTAGTATTTTAAAGTCTTTAGGGATGTTACAACCAAAATCAAAGGAAGTTTTGTTAGCTTTAGCTTTGTTAGCCACTACATGAGCTATATTATTAGCCAACCTTTTTACATGATTAACATCAAAAAACTTAAAACCATTAAGCAGTTGCCTTATTTCATCTACATAACCCTGGTTCATCCAGTGAACTACTGGCTTGGCACTTTTGATAGAAGTAGTAACATTTTTACAGTCAGATTCATAGATAATATTGTGCAGATCAAGCTCCTTGGCCCATAAGATAGCATGTTTCATGGCCAAGCACTCCGCTTGTTCAGGTTCTAATCCTCCATTAAAGTATCTGCCCCTGATGCCTCTTACTGTACCTGCATAGTCTCTAATAATTAGGCCAATTCCTATTTCTTTAGTATAATGATCAAAAGAAGCACCAATGTTCATTTTAAGATTATTAAAAGATGGAGGAGACCACTCATTTGAACTGGCTTCAATCTGAGTAGTAGAACGGTTCTCAACTTCTGACATGCATTGATTAATCAGATGTGTAATTTGAGAGCAAGTAAACCAACAGTTCATGGTCTTGTTTTGGAAGATCTTAGCACACCTATTTTTCCAGATATACCAGGCTGTACACATCAGTGTAGAAATCCACAAATAACTTTCTTCAGAACTTGTCTGGGATTGAGTGAACCAACTTGAGATCCATGAAACCACATCTGCATGCTGTATCTGTAAGCCAGCTCCATTTATATTCATCGCCAACCAAATTCTTCTTGCATGATCACAATCCACCAGTAAGTGTTGCAGAGTTTCTATATTGGATTCACAGAGAGGACAGACTGTGGCTATATCTTTTTTTATAGTAGCTCATTTTTAATCTTGTTGGCACAATATTCCTTAAACATTTCCAGATGAAAAGTTTAATTTTGTGAGGAACTTTAGTTTTCCACAGTTTTTTCCATACTGCTTTTGGAATTTTCTGAGATTGTTGATTTTGAATGTAAGCAGTATGATTCAGAGCCTTATATGCTGATTTGACTGAGAATTCACCAGTTCTATTTGGAGTCCAAATCATTCTATCTTGTCCATACTGAACAAGATGCATTTTAAGGATTAACTCAGCCACATTCTCTGGAAAAAGGTCTTTAACTAATTGGGTGTTCCATCTACGTGGATTTTGGAGCATAAGATCAGAGACGTAAATAATTCTAGCATGCTCTCTATATTATTCTTTAGGAGTTGGTGGAAAATCCAAACCTGTAATCCATTTGTCATACCAAACCAGTGTTTTCGTACCACATCTAACATCCCATTTATAAAATTTCCTTACGATTTATAAACCCTTTTCTAAACCTTTCCAAATCCAAGATGAATTGTAATGTGCTTGCTGCAGATGAAGGAAGCTACAGTATGGAGCATACTTAAGCTTCATATTTATAACCCAAGGCTTATCTGTCTCCGTACATGGATGCCAAGCTAATTTGGTTATCAAAGCTAAGTTATATTTCTCTAAATTCCGAAAAGCTAGACCTCCATCTTCCTTAGAAACACACAAAGAGTCCCAAGAGATAAAATTAATTCCCCTGTTTCCTTTATGGCCCCACCAGAAATTTCTTTGTAGAGAGTCTAACTGCTTCAGGGTATTTTTCGGAATTCTAAAGTTACTTATATAATGAGCAGGGATAGAGTTCAAAACTGATTTAACCATGGTAGTTCTTGCTGCCTGATTAAGAGTCTTAGAACTCCATCCTTGAAAACGATTTCCATAAGAGTCTTTAATTGAGTTAAAAGAAGCAGATTTAGACTTATCGAGCAGAATTGGAAGCCCTAAATATTTAACTGAAGAACATAACTTCTTAACTCCTAGTCTTTGAATTATCACCAGATTTTCCTCCTTAGAAATATCACCACAAATGAATGCCGAGGATTTGGAGTAGTTGATCATTTGCCCAGACATACCCCCAAATTGCTCCAAAATAGCAGTAATGTGATGAAGGCCAGCATTATTTGCATGAAAAAATAATAAACAATCATCTGCAAAAAGCAGAGGGTTTATTGGTGTTGAATTGTGGGAAGTTCGAATTCCTTTGAATCTGTTTGTTAGACTGAGCAAATTCCAAGGATTTAGAGAGATATTCCATAGGCAAAATGAAAAGATAGGGAGACAATGGGTCTCCCTGTCTCAAACCTCTTGTTGGGATGTACGGATTGCAGGAACTACCATTCAAGCGGATGGAGATCGACGTAGTCGAGATACATTGCTGAATAATGGGTCTCCAGCCATCACAGAAACCCAAATGTAGAAGCATGTTATCTATGAAATCCCATTCTAATCAGTCGAATGATTTCGACATATCTAATTTAAGAGCTACCAAAGGGGTTTTCTTTTTTGATTCTTCATGGAGTGAATTAACTCATGAGCCAAGACAATGTTATCATTAATCAGTCTTCTTGGAGGTTGGTAGATATACGCAGTATTCTTGTCATATTGTTTTGAGAACTTATCTTTGGAAAGATGATTTTAATAACCAGTCACTCTTTGATGCCTTAATACTGAGCACATATATAATGACAATGATAATAATAGGCCTAGGATTTTTCGTTTTCTCACATTTGTCGCCATTGGATTTCAAAAAATTGCCATTTGCGGCTAAGATTGTATTTTTACATAGATTTATAATTTGCTTTAACAACTACTATTAGGTTTTAATTGTTAAGATTGTATATAAATATCAAAATTTTGTTGTGAAAAACACCCCAAAAAAATAATATCGGGCACCATGTATATATTGATATTACATTTTCTCCCCAAGCACAAAAAAAACCTGGCTCCGCAAGTGCGTGGTAACCAAAAATCTGTCAATATGACCTTGTGTGGCCAATATCTCACGATTTATATGGGTTGATACCATTTCATATGGGACAAAAAGATCTTAAGCGATCCTACCGTTGGATCTGCTAAATGGTATCAACCCCTAGTAATGTTGGTATCAGCCTATATGAATCATGCAATATCTTTGTACTTTTGTGATTTGTGATTTTTAAAGAAATTAAAGTCAAAGCATGGGTCAGCCTATTGTTAACTGTTGACTAATGACTGACCTTTAGCACTTGGAAATCTGGGATGATACACCCACTGGTGTAATAAAAAGAGTAAATCCCATACGTCCGATTTTCTAAGTCGATGGTCCCAGTTGGAATTAGTAATTTTGGACCGTTGGATTTTTTAGCGATTGCGTAGTTTGTTATTACGTGGGTCCACTCTAGGGTGCGAGCCGCGAGACCATTAGACATGCCTTGCAGCCCTGGCTAGGTTCGCTTACTTGTAATCCCATTAGCGGCTTCCCGGATCGCAATATTAAGAGCCCTTATAATCCCCTCTCTCGGTAGTAGTATATAAATTTCATGCTCTGTATGTTTTGATCATCAATATCAAGTTTCGTTGATACAAGTGGAATAACAAAACCTAAAATCAATCTGAGTTTCTCAGTAATCTGTTAAGCAAGTATTATAGATAAGGCTTCTCTTAAATATAGCCCATAATTTTATTAACCATAACCCATTTAGAATAAGTGCTTTATCTAACCAAACGGAACTTTAAAATTATACATGATTATTATACATAGCCCAAAATATTAAGATGATCATTAAATCCCTAAATAATAATTAAAAAAATATATATTTAATTTTTCATAATTATTTGACATGATTAATGTTTTTGAAGAATAATCAATAACCTCAATCAAATTTGGTACAATCATGATTGAGAAAAAAAACAACTTAAGAGAATTTCATTTATAGATTGTGTTTATGGAGTTTTAGTAAAATGGTCCTAGGAAAAGAATTAAACCCTAAGTTAATTCCGTTTTGATTGATGTTGTTGTGTTTTTGAATGGAACAATTAGAATATACATTTCTATTAATGTTAATATTTTTATCATGTTTAAGAAAAAAGAATATCATTTTAGAGAGAATTAAGAATTAAGAATTATTTTGTTTTTAGAGAAAAATAAGAACTAGGGTTTATAATTGTATTTGAGAATTATAAATAAAAGAACAACTATAACTTATTAGAAATATGATGAAGTTTGATTAAAAGAAAAGTTAGGGTTTATTTTGATTTTGATTGAGAAGAAAAATTTAAGTTTAATTGCTAATACAAATTGAGACGTGTTTGGAATTTCATTTTAACTTAAATTTTTTGGGTTATGGTTAATAAATGTGTGGTCTATGTTTAAGAAATGCCATAAATAATCAAAGCTCCTAGTAGTTACAATGGTGACATTAATTGAACTTGATGATGGTGTCGAGATGGATCAAGATTATGAAACAGCAAGCAGGTTAGAGTCTCTTCTAGGTTTAATTTTCTTGAATTTCACTGTTCCTCATTTTGATTTCCCTTTCTTTCTTGTTTTAAAGATTTAATGGTGGTACATTGTCAAATCAAAATCAAACTAGAAAGAGACCAAGAAACACCTCCAAAGATACCCAAAATGGGTTATCTTCCCCAAGATCAGAAAACGTAAGCAGTTCTCTTCAAAACTCTTAATCTCAAATGTCAATTTGTTTAATAAAAATCCATTCTTGAAATTTCTTTTCAAGAAAAGCTTAACCTTTTTTTGGGTTTTAGGACTAATGGCGGTGAGGAGATGGTTGTGATTTCTCTTAAAGATGGTGGCGAGAGTGTTGGCCAAGATAGGTAGTTATTTTTTACTTTGAACAATTTCTGTTTTGTGTTATGTTTTGTGCAACTTATCACCATTCCGTTTTGTTTTTTCTCTGAAGAGCTCTAGCTCTTTTCAATGGTGTGGCCGCTGCTAGAAAGGTACTGGTTTGTTTTATGTTGTATGTATAAGAATTAAACTCTGATGATGCATTTTAACCCTTTTCTCAATACTTTGTTTAGTCCTTTAATTTTATGTCTAATTACATAATAGGGTCGGTGTAGAATTAGAGTATCCACGTATGCCGTCTGGGTTTATCTTTAATCCATCCGATAGACAACTGGTGGAATTCCTTATGTTAAAGATAGAAGATCCCAGGTTCAATTTCAAGTACATTCACCAAATTGATATTTACAAATATCACCCCAAAGATCTTTGCAAGGGTTCAGAAAGACTGTTCTTCACGTTGCTGGAGAAGTACGGGAGAGATGGCAAAATCGCCTGGACAGTACCGGAAATTGGTTACTGGGCATATGAATACGAAACCATATGATTTTGGAGACGCAGTGAAAAGGGGTCTCAAATTCCATTTAGTGAAGCCTGGAAATCCCTCTAGAAAGGGTGTAAGCACATCATGGCTGATGAAAGAATACTTAATTGAAGATCCAGCTAAAGAATCAGTATGGGTACTTTCCAAGATCTATGACAAAAGCTTTACAAAAGATATTGAGGAGGATGATGGGGATCTAGTGATAGTTCCAGCACATTTGATTTGATGATGGTGAAATAGGGAGAGCTTGGAATGGTGCTATTGATCTACAGGTATCACATCACAGCCCTGGTTATTTAATCATAATTTTTATTGGATTGCTGCTTAATTTTTCATGGGAGCTGAATTTCCTTTAGGTTATTGATTCCTGATCGTCTATGCAGATTGACCAGCTCAGTTGATGTCCAAGGAAAGATGAAGGTGGTGACCGCTCATGGCTGCTTAATGGAATAGATTGCTCCCTGTTTGTTTTTCCTTTCAGAGTTGTCAAAAAGTAGAAACTGATCATTTTAAACACTTTATTTGAGGTCAGTGATGTTCATGTAACTGAATATTGGGTATTCTATTATCAATAGATGATTTTCTTGAATTCGTAGTTGATCCTTGTTTTCATTTTTGTTTCATGAGTGCTTGCAATTTGATTGTGGTGGTGGTGTGTGTGGGTGGGTGCTGCTGATGGTGTGTGTGTGTTGGTGGGCTGGGGGGATTAGATTTATCATTTGTGCTTGCTTAAGAAGAGTGCAGGGTTAACTGCATAAGAGGTCTAGTGGGTATTACTTACGCTTATGTCATATGATGCCGGATTCCACAAACTGAATTTTTGTGAATTCTTGGTTCAGAAGCGAGTGTTGTTTGTTCTTTTCATCAGTCATGTATGCTCAAGTTAAGGTTAGATCCTTTAAGGCGGTAATGTAGAGAGTACCTTGCTAAGTTTAGTTAGAAATAAAACCATATTTTTCTCGAGGATTTAGTTATCATCTATGGTGCTTTTATTTGTTAGGAATAGAATTGTTGTTTGGAGGGGTTACTTAGGTCCTACAAGGAACGCATATTCTCACTGAATTGAAAGGGTAGAAGAAAATGAATACAATTGAGTAAGAAACTTAGAGAAAAGTTAGATTAGAGATGTGCTGTTTGGGATGAAACTATGAATTAATAATTGAAGAAATTGAATACAATCATGCGCACACGCTTGGGGTGGTGGTGGTGTGGGAAGGATGCGAAGTGTAAATTCAGGTATGCATTCCTTGTCTTTGATAGAGTTTAGGTTGACACTTTATTCCCGTTGGATTTGGTTGGGGTGGGGTGGGGTGGATGCTCTTGCGTCAAAATATTACTTGCATTTGGGATTCAGCTTGCAGATCTCTTCGCCCTGTTATTTTGTTACTTATGACGACTGGGGAGCCATTTACAAAGTTACAGTGGATTTGATCTTATGCCTGTGAAAGAAATAATAAAGTAAGATATGTTAATGTAGCTTGTTATTGATTGTAGCTTATAACTTTGATACAAATATATCATCTATTTTTCTTATTTCTGTTCCCGTTAAATTGTGCTGGCAGTTAAGCCGGGACCGTTACAGGCTGCAAGAATCCCTGGATTACTTGGAATGTTCCAAATCGTATCTGATCTCAGCGCTTGGTTTGTTTATTTTAAGCTCTGTGGTTTGCTTTTGATATTTCTACTAGTTAATAATATTGAAATTTATTACGATGCCTCTTGTAGATGACCTCTGTTCATGTACTAGCTTGCGGTAGCCCAATTTTGTTTCTTAGTTTTTGTTTGTCCATATTGTAATCTTTAGCTGTTATTTTCTATATAAGACTGGGATCAGTTGATGCTTTCACATTTTGCGTTGGCACAACAATTACATACAGCAAGTCAAGAGCTAAGTCACGCTCTCTACCAGGTACAACTTTGGTTTGAATGCGAAGCATAAACTCACCTCTGGAATATTTGTGTTTGTTAGATTTTTGGTAAACATTTGGATACCTCGAATGGAACACACTTATTCCAATCTACATCTGCATTTGTGTATACAGTTTTCGAGAATCCTTTTTTGTATTAATGTGGAGTCAGATAGGCTATTTTGCTTGATTTTTTTTTTGCGGTTCAATTGGATTACCTGCATATTGTCTCTTCAAGAAACCAAGCTTCATTTAAGAGGTTTTGTCATTTCTTCCATCTGTTTAGAGAGTCAATTTAGCCTGCTTCAGTAAGCATAACTAATCTTCTTACCACTAGCATTCATTTGGAGTTTGGATAGTTGTCCTCTTTTCACTTCAACAACTAAAACAGAAGGATCTAATTCATGTAGGAGCTGCATGAAAAATGTGGCTTATATCAAACTCTCAGTTACCCAAATGTCATCTTTTTATTTACCTGATTAGAGAGAGTGCAACTTAGTTAGGTAATAAGGAATTAAAGGTGATTCCGGATCTTAGTCTCTGTAGTTTATTTATTCTTTTCGAGTCAGGCATAATGAAAGCATGTTCTTCTCTCACATAGATGACATTTCATCTTCGATTCTGTTAATTTATATAGTTTGTGTTGACAGCACGATGCTGCTTGCTGTGATATAGCAAGGCTGAGAAAGGAAAGAGATAAAGCAAGGACTCTGCTGATTCTGGCAGAAAGGCATGTTCCATTGCCAGCATCAACAGCTGCCACTGCAAACAATTCCACATTTTACAACTGGTGCTTGTTCTGCATGTAATGGGGTCGAATTCTTCCAAGAATTTTCCGAACAATTATCTTGCCAGTTTGTGCTTGCAGCTGCCTAAGATGTGAATATGGACCATGATGGGAAAAGATCACCCTGGCATTTCAGCTGATATTAATGCAGATATTACCAACTGTAATACCGTGCTTTCACAGCAGTGGAACAAGCACCAGGTACTGTTTTTAATGTTCTTAGAAAGATTCCAGATCGTTTTGCTTCAAAAGTTGTCATTAGAAGTTTATTGTGCCGCTTCCAGAAGCGATTAATCATTTGTGCCAGATTCCTTCCACACTGGCTGCTTCTGTTGATGCGCTTGAGGTGCACCCAGCTTTCCAGCCATCCCCTTCACAAAACTAACAGACCTGGCATTTTGTCCGTGGATATACATCCATCCATCCAAGGTACAATTATACGCGCTTCCGCTTCCCTAGTGCCATGCATGGTCTTACAATTGCAGAAGTAATTCTGTGTTTGGGTCATTTTACTGGCCTCTACATTTGGAACTCCCATGAAGTTCTGAGACTCACTTTTGTGATCATTTTCGGTATTGACCAGCAGGATATCATTGCAACTGGAGAGGTTGACACAAATACTATTGTTTTTGATCAAACATCTGGGCAGATTTTGTTTACACCCAGTGGCCATTTCAAGAAGGTCTTATTCCACACTGAGTATCTTTTGTCAAGCTCTTTCTTGTTTGATAATATTTTTGTGGTACTGAAACTTCTTCTCATAGGTTACCAGTGTCAAATTTGTGCCCAAGGACGATTTCTTAGTTACTGGTTCAGCAAATAAGGTGATCTTTAGACTCATAGTCAATATATTAGACTTTAAGTGTTTGCACAGGTTTGTTATGGAAACCTCATGTGATGCAAAACTAGAAAAGGCTCCCTGAATACTATAGTTTCTTATCTTTTTTTCTTTGTCCAGTGACTGCCTAAAATTTACCACCATACTATATTTAAACACTACAAATCTGTCAGTCAATGGAGCTATCCAGTATGTTGTTCCCTGTTGCTGTTAGCTATTAGAACTCCATGAATCTGTCTTGTTTTTATTCGAGATGATCTTTTCTGCCCTTCCAGTGTTTTAATGGCCCTTTGGTTTAGTATGATATATAGCTTGCATCCTCTATTGTGGCTTCTGGTAGAGAATAAGTCGACTCATATGTACAAGGTGGCGATTCTATGTGGGACCATAGAACAGGAGAAAATTGGCAATCTGGTTCTACCAATGTTGTATAACATGATGATTCATGCTCTGACGTCTTTTCTCATCTCATAAAAGCCAATACCATGTATCATAGATCTTCACTTCAGATTTTGTGGAGCCTGTCAGTGGTGTAAATGGGTATTCTTAAGTTTCTGTACTGCTAGTTGGTTGGTGTTTTGGTTAGGGTGCATGTATTCTCTGTTCAGTATGTTTAGTGTATTTAGTTACTTAGGAGGAGAACTGGTTTTTTGGGGCAACATGTGAGTTTTAGAGAAATCAATTTGGTATGCTGAGATGGGTGTAAATAAGGTTCCTAAAAGTTTTTTGTCTAGAGAAGTTATGGAGTAAACAGATGGAAAATTGCGCTGCTTTCAAACAAGAGAAAAATTAGATCTTGTTGGCTTTAGTAGCTTCACAGCAGTTTGCTGTCTACCTTCTCTCCAGGATCGCAACAGTGATTGCGTAGTGGCCTTAAGATGTCAATCCCTTGTTAGAAAGGAGGTTCTACGTTCTCCTTGTTGAAAAAATAAGTAAATGTTGTAGTTTTCATATTCCTCTTTCAGCTGGTCAACTTTCATGTATATAGCTGTATTTGCATGTACATCTATGGAGGAGCGTGCTTGTCATAGCCTTCCTGGGTACTGAGTTGACAAGTTAGTTGCTCTTTTTGCTTTTCCAACTACGCCGAATTTCAGTGATGCTTGGTCCAACTTAGCAAGGGCGATGCGAAGAGGCTATATCAAGTGATGTCACCAGGTTCTTGCACTAAACCTTAGATGGTATTATCCGTGTTTGATTTTACGATCCCTTTCATTAGAGTCTTGGTCCCGTTTAGCCACTCACTAATGACATGTTTCAATTCGTACAGGTTGATGCTCACAGCAACCTTGGTAATCTGATGAATAAAAGGGTTAGTGCAGGAGGCAATTGCAAAAACTGAGGGTTTTATCGACCTTGGCAATATATATACCCATGAAGTTCAGGTTGATCGCTCTGTTACAATATCCTTGTTTAAAGTTAATTATGCTCAGCTTTCAGTAGTAGATCTCTTTTATAAGTGAAGTAGTGAACTATCTTTAATAAGTCACTGTAGATATACTTTGCCATAACACTGGAGGCTGTGTTCTTTTACACCCATAACATTTTGAATCCAAATTATATATACATTCTTGTAGGCGTATAAATGCTATCTGGAGGCCCTCCGTACTCAACAAACTTTTGCAATTGCATGGTAAAACCTTGCAGGTTTTCTTATGGAAGCAGGCGATCTTAAAAGAGCAGCCCAATACTATAAGGTACTTGATGTGTGATATGTAATGCTCCTCTTCGGCTGAAAATTCTTTGTCTTTTCTTATTTATGTTATATGAGTTCATTTCCCTACGGCTCGAAACTTGAATGCCTGCATTCTCACAATTTATCTCTTTCAGGAAGCTGTGTGATACAACCCTACATTCGCTGATGCGTATCTAAGCCTAAAAAATGTGTATAAGGTAAGCTGTAGATATAGAGCTTATCAGATTGGCAAAGACAAGTAACATTGAGATATAGTGAGAAATAAGATCTTTCTTTTGCTTTTACAGGTCCTAGGAATACCTCAAGAGGCTATCGCATGTTACCAGCATGCTCTTCAGGTCCGACCAGACAATGCAGTGGCTTTTGGTCAGTACCATAATCAACTCACTGTTATCAGGTTTGCATGTTTTACGCAGGTTTAAATCTCTAAATCTTATATCATTGGTATCAGGTTTGCACGTTTACCTTGGTTTTGAAGAATGCCGCCTCTTTATTGGACGATAACAACCATGTTAAGTTGGAACTGAAGCTATTTTAGGGAGTCTTATAAGGTAATCCATGATTTAAACCTCACTAAATTTCTTTCAAGCAATCTATATAGTAATAGCTGAGTGTAATCATGTTCTGGTTATATAATCTTGTGGAGTGAAGACAGCAGTGAAACTGCGATAGTAGTATTTATGTTTTATCTCTAAATGAAGATCTCTCAGCTCTCTTAATGGTGTGGCAAATGATGCCGATTTTCAACTTGCCTCCAGCAGGTGTGCAACTAGTTGTTGTCTTTGACAATTAAAAGTCTCGACTTAGTTGGTACCTAGTAAAACATAGTTTTTTTGAGTCACGATCTGGGATTGCTTCCATCATTTGGATGTAGTGTTGTGTATACCTAATGTTGATTCTCACCTTAATTATGATTTGCTACACAAAGATTAAATTATCAATATAGATTTTTAGACAATTAGACAGCGATAAAGGATTTGTGTTTTGACGGGATTTGGATAATAATTTGAAGGAGTATAAGTATTCAAGATATTGATGTGTTCTTAGGAATTGTACCTTGGCAAAAGTTTTAGTTTCTCATGTGTTTGTATCCAATTAACTATTAAGTTATGAACGTTTTGTCTAATAGAACTTTTATGTTGCAGAATATGCATGGCTATTATCTCTCTTTCAGTATTTACTTCTAGTGCCGTCTTACTGTTCAGTAACCAACTTTTAAGCAAGCACTGTAGATTTATTAATGTCTTTGACTTGAATTTGCTTAATCATTGGCGTCATCAATTTCTGTGAATTTTTTTAACATGGTGTGTGAGGTATAGTCAGGCAGTGCAGGAAAATATATCCTTTGTGTCATTGTGAATGATCTTCTCTTGTGTGAGAATTCAGGTAGCCATCCTTGGATGGCTAAGACTTGTTTTATCTGTTCTGTTGTCATGCAGAGAAAAGGTGCCAGATGTCTTGTTGGACACCATAACCTCACCCTATAATTTTGAGCAGGGTATCAATGATTGCCTTGAGATCTAATACCTCTGCATCCTACAATCAAAAATAGCCTGCTGCACATCAAGCCTATAAGAACTTTGGATGCTAATTTGTGTTAAGTTCTTGTGGTTGGCACTTGTAACAGCTCTTCACTTCCCTCGTTTTTTGGCAGTATCAATAAGAATTCTGTGTTTACTGCTGTCTAGCTGTCTCTCATTTTTTGTCATCTCTTTGCATGGTTTTCTCATATGCAACAAAATCAATGTTGATCTTCCTTGCTATTGTCCCACTTTCGTGATACAACCATAAGAATCCCTCTTATGCCCAGTGTCTTAGAAAGTAGCTCTTTTACTCTTTTATCTAATTAGGAGGGCCTCAAACCCATCGTACCAAAATAGCTACTGAAAACATTTTCATTTTGTGGTCATCATATTTCATACTCTTGTTGCACTGTGTAGCACATCCAGGAGAAGAAGTTGTTGTTAGATACCTAGTTGCTTTGGATGAGTACGACATCTTTGAATTTTGTTCAAACCTCCTAGCCATGGTTGGAGTTGAATTGTGTAACCAAATGTAAAAATGCCTACTTACTGTGTACCCGTATTTGGGTGTCAGTCAGTTCATGTTGTACCCCCAAAACATAGTTGTCTATGAGTTTGTTCAACACAATCAATTCCAGTTTCTTGTCTGCTTGCTCCTGGATGTTGCTTTGCCTATATGTATTAGCTTTTCCTATATGTATAATAGATTTGTAGTTTGTACTGTGTTTTGTCTCACATAAACATAACATCTTTTCACGGTAAATAGCACATTTTATTTCTTTACTTGTGCAGTGTAATAATATCTGCCGACATACTTGATACTAGTTGGAAGAAAAAGAACAAGACACTTTAGGAAAGACTTTTAATAGACTCATCCTGACTTTTACCTCGCTATAGTAATTACACAGGGACTTTAAACCTTATCGATTTCCCTAGTACAAAATCATTAGATCACTTACTCCCATGGCTTGAGCTTTTGGATAAAAATACATATGTAAGGCCACAATTAGAATAATGCCTGAACTTGACACTTACTGGAGAATCAGGAGAAATGTATGCTTTATATGTTTACATGGTTTTATGCTTCTTCTAGTTGATTGTTTGGTCAGGAGATCCTGAGGCACTCACCAAATAAAGCCGACAGCAGGGTTTGTTATCATCCGGGTTGGTTTGGATTGACCTAGGCAACTTCCGAAGCCTATTGAAAAGATTAAAGGGATCATGCATGAGACCAAAATGGGCATCTGGGTCTCCAATCTGTGAAAGCTTAACATCAGAAAATCCTAGAGACGGCAAGAGATGATCAGGCCAGTCACTATAAAATTGGAAGTTGGATTGAGAAAGTGTGGTTGAGGACTTGTTCATAAAATCTGCTAGAAGGACTGTATGGGTTTGATTGCAGTTAGCCGCAATGATGTTCAGGACTTGCATGGCTTGCTGGTGGGAGAGGTAATACAGGATACCTTCAAGCACCCATACTGTATTTCGTTCAGGAAGATAACCAGATCTCTTAAGCTTTTCTAGCCAGTCATCATCTCTTATATCAGCTGCCACTCTAACTAAAGATTTAGCCATCACTGCCAGTTTCTCGTATTCAGTTGTGGAGCTCATTGCCAGTTGCAGAAGCGCGGCTTTCATTTGTAGGAGCTTTGGGAAATCAACCTCAAAAACTTTGCTCTCCTGCAAGCAGCTCAGCCTGTACGCCCTTGCATCCATGCCTACAGATAAAACAAACATGTGAGTTTGGACACATTCCTGTTTTGGTTCATATTCTGTTTACCAAATAGGTTTACACATAACACTTAAAATTTAAAGCCATAATTATAAGATACTGAATTATGTATGAAAATACATTTGAAGGAGAACCTGGTGTTTTTTCTACAGACAGCTCAGCTATTGTAGCTCTCCTCTCCATCTAAATTTGAGACGAGAGTTTGGTCATGCATCACATGAAGATCAAAATCAGATGAGGTACTTAGAAAGAACAACAATAACTAGGATTTCTTATACTATATGTTTAGGAAGTTATCTGAAGTGTTTGCTTGGATTCTACATGCATACTGATGTTTTAGTTTCTAAAAATGCAGGTAGAAGTGAGAAAGAACAGTAAAATTACCTGCACCAAGTAGAACAACTTGGGTGTCTTCGCCATTGAAGGATTTGAGAGCTGCTTCAATCTTCGAATCAAACCATAATGTGCGGACAGCAAGAATCACCCCAGATATTTCACGTGCATTATTGAGATGGTCTTTCTTCATCTTCTCATGAAGACTCGTTAGATACTTCTCTCCTGCAAGTACATCTGCAACAGGATCATGTATCACATGCTTCCACAGGGCTCTTCCAGCTGCAGTTTGACACGCTGAGCGCTGGAGGAAGTCCCATTCGTTATCAATAGATTCATGAAATTTCTTAACTGCATCTGACAAAAGCATATTGGATAGTTTAAACTCCGGCCATGCTGATTCCACTGGGAATCCATGTTCTTGTTTAGTCATCTGTCTGATCGCGCAAACTCTACCACAGGAGGGAGATGGAAGAGACTGCATCAATAAATATTTGGAAAATGCTTCTCTGTTTCTCTTAGTTTTATGAATTAAGAACTAAATAGTGTTGGGAGGGGATAAGAAAATAGAGCCACACAACCGTATTTTGAATACTAATGGTGTCGGATACTCCTCCTGGAGGGAAAGGGAAACAATCAATCCACCACGCCTATCCTCTTTCTCCCTCTCTATTTTGTATGTCTTGTGATGAAAATGTCCTCCCCTTTTCCAGTGAAAATGATGGAAGCAAAGTAGTCCCCACAAATGGGGCTGTGATACAAGCAAAATTGGCTTCTTTCTTTCGGTAATGACAAAGAGGCCAGGTACTTGGCTATGAGTTGGTCAGCTTTCCCCCTTTACCTATTTTTGTCAGGGCTTTCATATGTCGACAATATTGTGCAGGTATTTGGTTGTTTAGGATGAATCCATAAATGTTGTTTTGCGTTTTAGGATGGGATGTCAAAACAGACGGTATGAAATGGAGAGGGTAATAGCGAACGTGGCTCGAGATTAACTTCTCATCAGCAGATTAAATTTTGACCATCACGGGTTTTTGAAGTACAAAACTGGCACCTCGATTTCCTCACTTTACGACTCGTGAGGCGTAAGCGGGTGAATTTGTATGAATACCAGGACTTGCGCCTCTATCACGGCTGTTAACCGGATTTATTTTTTTTTCCTGCTGTGGGCAATTTTTGAGCATTTTTTATCAGTAACTAGGTATCACTGGGGCCTTACGGCCCCGGCTCAACCTCTGATTAGTGTCAAGCGTCACTGAGTCTTCGGTAATGGGCTCATGATTTTTAGATTGATAAGTCCAGTAAAAATATTTCAAATATCAATAATATGATTTTTATCCAGATGTTTCCGTCGATATTGTCTGGTTTATGTCATCTAGGTATCACCGTTCATGATTCCTAAAAAAAATCCTTCGTTTTGTCGGTTCATTGATTCCAGGATAACTAAATGGTGGTCATTGATTAAACTTTAAATCACCAGTCAAATTTGGAAGTCAAAGTATCATGTGACTTTAAGTGGATGATGTTGAGTGTTTTTAAGTCATAATTAAGCTGAACCGTGGGTTGAACAAAAATTGAATTATTTACTTGAAACGAACAAATGAAAAATTCTAGTATTTTCTATAATAAATAACTTAGAAGAATTTTTCTTTTAAAGAATTTTAAAGAAAAAAGTATAGATTTTAATAAAGTATTCTAGGAGATCTATTCCGAAGAGAAAACAGTCTGATATGGATAAGGATTTAAATTACCACAACAATAATAAGGTAAATAATTAGGTGAATAATGCAAACTCTATTGAAGTTGTTCAAGCAGTTGTTAATGTCTTTGACACGAACAAAAACCTGGTGCACCATGAATATGATACAGTGAAGAATATAAACTTAAGTTATAACACATCTAGTCAAGAATGTAAATTGGATAAAATAGTAAAAGAATTTAGATCCATTAAAACTACTCCAAAAAGTGAATGAATATGTTGTTGACCCGTTCCATGAGCTTCGAGCTTCTCTCTTTGGGAATTTCATTATTCATGTACAGTTTTCCACATCGGGAACTGTATATCCTTTTTTAGACATTGTTTTGAATCGCCGTAGCCTATGTTTCTATTTTGATTTTAACTGATCCATATTTTCATGGATCATGTATTTGTAAACTTTTGTTCGAACCCACCATATAGAAAAAGACCGATGCATGCTTATTGTTTAAACACCGTTTTTATGACCCGACCTCCTAAAAATGTAATCATGTCTTGTTAAATTTCTTTGATTGTTAAATCGCGGTTATCTTCCCCATATTCAATGTGATCTTCATTCTTCAAATAAGCCTCGAGTATCTTGATGTCATGTTATAATAAGATGCCAATGTTGTGATGATACTTCTCGTTTCTCTTAACCTAATCAAAATCATGCAGTATCAAAAACTTAAAAAATGTAATACCATTCTAAACTTTTTTCATTTTTGTTTAATTAAATATTGTAGCTCATACGTTTTTTTTTTTTTTTTTGTATAATCTTCCATTCACTTTTTCGTTTCAAATTCATGTTTGAAAATTTCTTTTTTAGATTCTAATGACTCAAATCGATAAGGTTTTGATGATGTTGATATTCCAAGAAGTTCTCCAGTTTGTCTTCACTATCAGAATATTTTGGCTCTTGATTAAGGACCCATAAGAATCCCTCAAGAATCGAATGCTCTTTCCTTTGTTGTCTAAAACGTTCTAGTTCTTTTTCATCATCACTGTCAGAGCTCTTGATCCTTCACAAAAAAAATATTCAAGCAATGATTGCCTTTACTTATGTCTCTAGGCATTATCCTGAATATTTTCTTGGCTCAATCTTTCATCATTGTATATTTTATTTTATCCATAGTTATTCAATATAAGTTTTATTAATTAAATTATGAATAATGCTAAGTTCACATTTATATTTTCCACATTAGTTTAGTCCACAGTAAGCCTATTTAATTTCGAAGAGAAGATTCAACATGTTATTACTTGTTACATTCTCAACCTATGGTTTTGGTATCCGGCTACATGTTTATGGTTATCCAATATAAGGGTTCTTAATTTAACTTATTTCGGATGTTTTCTTGATTTTAAAGTCTAGTTTCTTCACTTCTAGGTAAATACTCGGTACATAAGGCTAAGTAAAAAACTTGACTACGGTCAAGTAAACTAGCAATCAAGATTTTCAACAACAATCAATTTGCAATATGTTTTTGGTTGTCAATGAGAATCGTTTTCCATGCCTTGAACGATTCTTAACCAAGTTAGTTTGACTTGATTGGACAAACATGGTAATGCAAAAATGAGAGTTTTTATATCTATGAAATAAAATTGTAAAATTTGAAGCTGCAGTTCACAGTGCCTTATCTAGTCAACCACTACCCATAATTTGATGTTTAGATTGCAACGAACGCCATATTGAAAAACTCACAAATGCATGATTTTAAAGCTGGGTAGTAACTAATCCAGGATATAATAACTTGACTTAACATATCCTCAAGTTGGATCAGAATAGTAGAGTAAAGTAAGTAAAACATGCTTCATTGAAAATGGTTGTGTAACAGAATATCAATTTTAAGGTCGTGTTCATTGTAGATGACCACGTAACACACTCGAGTAATAGAATTATAGAATTTAGATATGTTTATCTTGTCGCTAACCATGCTTTTATAGTCCAATGTCTAATGAATAATGTTTCATTCACCTCGGTAATTATAGCATCTGTTGTAAAATATGTTTGTCATAGACACCCTTTGGTTATAAATGGGTGATGCATGATAAATATGAGTCATCACTTTTGTTTTTGTACACCTTCAGTTCACTAAAAAAATTATCAAAGATTTGGTTAACAATTTTTTTTAGCAAGAGTGTATTCTATAGGCCAACATCTAAGTAAATGCAATAGACACCAACCTGATTTTAAGAAATCTGATAGACAAAGTCTAGTTTTGAATAATAACTTAAGAAGTTCTTCCACTTTTTGATGCGCAAAATGAACCCAATTTGAAGCAAAGTATAATAATCGATCCATAAGTAGTTCCTAAATCTTAATCCTTTTATATTATTGATACTCGGCCGAAAAAAAGACTGAAACATTGATAAAAATGACAAATTTTGGTTATTGGTGGAATGTTGTACCTCTGATATCTATAGTAACAAATGTGAGGAAGAGTTTTTACTTGTAGTGCTGGTCGTTGTCAAGAGCGTGTTTAGTTAGTCGAGTAATAGTAGTTGGGGTCTATGACCCCGACCATTAGGGATGATCCCATTATTTAGTCGGTCATGTCATAGTATGGTTTGTTAAAATTAGCCGAACCATAGTAGAATTAGCCGGGCTTACTTCCCGGGAGTTGAGCCAACATATTAGTAGGGCTTGCCGACCCGGTGTTTTGCTGGTCGGGTCAAATTAGCTGAGACCTACAGCCCCGGCTGTGGATTAGAAAATCTAAGGTCAAGGGTAGTTCCAAATTATCCATGATTAGATTAAAAAATCTAGAGAGTTGAGTCTATAAATCTGGTGCTTTGTTGGTTCGTTCAAATTAACGCGGTTTATAGCCCTGGCCGTGGCCCCTTAATTTTTTTGGAAATTAGTATTTTACATTAAAGGGTTTTTTTTGGGACTGATTAGCCGGGTTGTTTATTCGTTTAGAAATTAATATTTGGTATTAGCCGTTTTTAATTAAGAAATTAAGTTAGGTAGGGAAACCTAATTATGTTAGGAAACTTATTCACCGGCAAATCTAAGATTAAAAATGATTAGCGTTATGGCCAGGCTAGGGTTAGTTTTGTCCCGAGTTGCAGCATAATCCTAATATAGATAAATTATGTAAGGTTATGGCTATCATATTAAGCATCATCCTCCAACAGTATTAATTAATAACACTAATATATATAGTAGATATCGAGAAAAAACTAACTGATGCATCGCAAATTGCTTGTTGCCGGTACTAATGACCAAGAGCCTGTGGAATTAATAATCATACTACTGATGTTGTGATGACTATAAAGTTATAGAAGTTCATGTATCCGATATCTAATTTGGCAATGGCAGTTCATGGTATATGATAACTGTGATGCAAGAGTTTTGGATACCCACCTCCATGATGCCATTAAATCTCTTTTTGGCCAGTTATTCACTGATTTTAACCGTTAATAGTGTATGCTATATTTACTTAAAATCATTTTTTGAAATGATCAACAGAGAGAGTCTTACAGTTCAATAAGAAAATAAATGGCGAGGAATCAATCCTTTTTGGAGTAGATTATAGTCCCTGCATTAAGATTATGCGTCATTAGGTTGGAATCTAAGGGTTGGGCATATAAGGAAGATCCCGGCCGCAGCCGTGGATTACGACATCGAGAATTAAATGTCGTCTCTGCATCAAATTAGCCGTGATTAGGTCGAAATCTAGAGGGTCGAACTTATAAAGCAGAACCCGATATTTTGTTGGCCTAAGCAAATTAGCCGGCGCCTACAGCTCCGACCGTAGATTAGAATATCTACGGTCAAACGTTGTTCCATATTAAAATTAGCCATGCCCTACAACCCCGATGGGTTGTAGGTCGGGTCAAATTAGTCGAGGCCTACGACCTCGGTCGTGACTCCTTAAGCAGGTCTCAGTGTTTTGTTGGTCGTATCAAATTAGTAGGTGACTGAGGCCCGGGCCGTTGCCCCTTAAATTCTTTTGGAAATTAATATTTGGCATAAAGGTTAGCCGTTTTTAATTAGGAAATTAAATTAGATAAGAATAGAAAATTTAATTATATTAGCGTACTTAGTAAGGTTAGATGTGTTTAGGATTAATGTCTACGTTACCATTAGCTTTTTCTGGGGCCGCTAGAGGAAAGGATTGGTAATCAACAGAGTAACTACGATGAAGTAAACCACTTGCAAACGCCCCATTTCATCTTTCAGTTGTAAGAAGCAAAAGATATCCGCATCAAAAAATACAATATAGTAAAAAAATTAGACTATATGGATTCTAAACAAAAATTTATGATACAGTTACGAAATTGAATGTTTTCGCACTCCCAATCAATAAAAGAAAATGCAATTCGTGACCATTTATCTGCCTTAACCGATTGCATTGCAATCCAAAAACCAAAAAAGATGTTAAATATGTTAATCCTAAACCTTCAAAATTGTGTAAATGATACTTTATATATTGGCTAAATGATATACTGGATACTTTATGTATTGGCTAAATGATACTTATCGATGAAAGCCCACTTACTACATTCATCACCATTCCCACATTCAAGAACAACCCAACCTTTATCATCCCAACTACTAATTGAATCAGAACAGGGTTGTTACCTAAAACGAATAGAGTGTAGACCATATAAACTTCGTAGGTCTTCACTAAAATAGTTAAATGTATATCTGACCAAAACTGATCTTTACACCGTGTACAGCAACAACGATATACATCATCTTACACTCAAGTAACCAAAAAACAGCCGTTCACAAAATTCGTAGAAATGGAAGTTTATCATGACAGTAACTCACTAAAATTTGTTTCCAGACAAAGCACCTGCCAACCACTTTCTTTCTTATTCAAATACCGGGAAAGATAGAACCTGGTGCCAATGAAAAAGAAAGAGTTAAATTTTTTTACTGAGACCGCAATTTTGGCTCCATCAGAACACACCAAGTCCCGATAAAAGAAAACCCCGCGGTCGACATAGGAGGGAATATATGCTTATATGCAAAGGAATCCTGCACTTTTACCTGCATATTGGTAGAGAAAAAAAAAAAAGTATAATGCACAACATTTTATCAGACTAATTCAAATTAGCACTCAAAAATCAATCAAAGCTAATGGTATTGTTTCATAGAATGGCATGCCGTAAGTCATCTAAAGAATCATCCATTGAAGTCTAAAGTATCATATTTAAAATACCTTGTAACTGGTTTAATCAAATACTTTTTTAGTCTTCAAATATTGGTACAAATGCAAATATTTAAATTGTATTATTCTACAAAGCAAAGCAAAGCACCTCCTCAATGCTAAAACCTTTTTTAAATCACTATGTGTCGATGGAGCTAATTAGCTTGACAGAAGACTCTTTCTCAACAAATCATAGCCATAACTCGCTAACCAATCAGAAAAACAACTCACATCAATGAAATATGGCAGAGCATGTATAACCATAAATCTTCGGCAATTTCTTAGGCTACATGCAACGTGAGTAATATACACTACAAACATTAAGCTAAAACCTTCCAAAGATGTATACCGTGCCACTTTTAAACACCGCAGCACACTCTTCATTTTGCAATAATTTTCTTGTCATAATTTTAACTTTGTTCTCGTAGGATCGGAAACACGATTCATCGCTTCGTCTCACACCTGGCAGCCAATCAAAGACATTTGCTTGGAAGTATTGTCAAACAAAGTTTAATTTCATACAACTTACACTCACACAATTTAAGCAACTGCAGTTAATTAATAAATTATATCTCTTAATATCAAGTAATCATCATCATGTCTAAGTTTTTCTATATATTTCAGGAACCCCATGGATATATAGATATATATAATATTTTCAAAATATTGAGAATTAGTTTTCTGGATGAAAGCTATTTGGTTCATACTTCATAGAGACTAACCTCACCTGCAAAATTAAAACCGAAAAATCCAAAATTCTCAGCAAAACGAAAGCTATTTGCTTACTGAGATCGTCTCGTTCAAGCAAATGTTATACCCAGGGTATAATTATTAGAGGTTATACACCTTAGGTTGCTCTTTGATTGATTTATATTGTATAGCATTGCAATCTGAAGCTTAACCTAGCTTTTTGATCGATTTTTATTGTATAGATTTTTTTTTTACATTTACAAAGACAACTAAAACTCTAGCTAGCAATGCACGTATTAATTTAAATTAATGGACCACCATATTGTTTGTAGCACACCAGTTGGCTTGTATATACGAATCTTTACAACAAAAAAGAAAAAGAAAAAACGAATTTCTACTTTAATAAATAAATAATCCATGACGGAGGATAATTAACTTACGGCGTCCGATAACAGATTTTCCAGCTGTTTTGCTATTTATTGTTTTCCCGGTGATTTTGTCCTCTCTAAGTGTGTTATCGATCAATTACCGTTACTCTCTCCTTTTCTATTTATGTTTTGCATGAACATGATCGGAGCTCTGACTATTAAGCTGATTTCATGGTTTGAGAATCCTGTATAAAGACCCAAGCATGTCGTCTTTCGCTTATCCACATACCAACCTTTGTGAAAAGTATCCCTCTACTGAAGAACAGATAAACACTAAAATCCCCTTTACTGTGTAAGCTACCAACCGAATGTAAATGCATAAAAACTACTAAACCATTTGTGGTTATGTCCCTACTATACGACTTACCTCACCTCAGATAAAATGTTACAGCCAATAACCGCAAAAACCATTCATGTACTGCTAAACCAATATGTGAATCGATTAGAATCCATAGTTGTATGGAATAATAACACATCCAATAATACCTTATAGCTGTCGTGTAAAAAACTATTGATAAAACCTAGATGAGTACCTGGTAGCTAGAATTACTGCGAAGGCCTACAGTCCAGGTTCAAAAAAGGAGATGATATTATGAACGCAACCAAACCTAGAAGAGTGCTTTGATTCAGTTTTATATTTTTCTTCTTTCTAGTAATTGTTAAGGTCAATTGTCTTCGCATAAGGCAAGAGTGCATTAACGTTAGGGTAGTATAGATACAGGGCAATGAAATCACCCCCCATGTTTCTGGAATTTCTTGCCTTCCCTTGAGATGAATTTTCTTGCTACGTTTCCTTCCTTTAACTGCAAAATACCCCTTTATAATCATCTCTTACAGTAGCCAAATTTTAAAATTTTAAATCAAAGTTTCAAAGAGAAGTATTTACAAAAAGTGTTGTGCGAGATGATTCTATACTCTTTATGTGAGCAACTCATGATTGAATATGTCCTTGACTTCTATACCTTCACCATTTTATGTGTGGATCTGATTTTAATTAATACTGACCTAGACATTTAGTTCAGTTCCGATTAATCAATTATTTTTCAACAACAAAAAAGAGAGAAAAACAGTGATCGGAGTAGTTTACTTGCATATTCAAATCTCAGTGGAAAAAACGCAAAATTTATGGAACATATCGAATGTAAGACTCCCCTCCTGGATTTATATATTTCAGGAAAAGGTTTACTAATTGCTGGTCATAATTATATAATACATAGTTTCATAGCTTAGCCTAGTAAGCTATCATTTTAACAGAGTAATGTGTAGACCAAATGTAGGAAGAACTCAATTTACAGTGTTGGCATCAAGGTTTATTCTCTTAATGAAAGCCTGCTATTGGATATGCAAAGTACTGGCAATATCACCCAGATTCTCAAACAGTGCCGTAATTATCAAATACTCATGTTCAGATTACTATCTCGAAGACGCTCAGTAATCTGAGATCAAGAATTCGAAACAAATATATATATATGATGAGGATAAAATCTAAAAAATGTCGATGAAAAAAGATTCTTAATAATAATTTGATTAGACTTAAGGAAATTTTGTATGTTTTGATAGGAAAGTATACTCTCCCTGTTGACGCTCATGCGGCAAATAGATACTACTGAATTTTTTTCTTATCTTATGAACATGAACATAATATACAAATTTTGAGAAGTGAAGTTCAGACAAACTTTACCTTTATGAATTAGATAGCATAGATTTTGAACGAAACATGAAATCTCTCCATCAACGAACTGCAAATATATTTATTAAGAAGATTAAATTTGAACTTACATAATAGTGACAAAAGTAAATTAGCTACAAATTTCATTAGCATATTGTACCCAGACTGATGTGATTACAGAAGGCATATGCACGACCACGTCCAACACCTAGCTCATTCAATAGGTTAGCTAAACATACTAATTAACAACCTTTTTGCAATTTAACTTGCCATTGCAATATCAATTTTGAAGTAGTAAGGAAAATAGTACTACTGGATGTTTTTCTTATCTTATGAACATGAACATAATATACAAATTTCAAGAAGTGAAGTTCAGACAAACTTTACCTTCACGAATTAGATAGCATACAGTTTGGTCCAACACTAAAGGTAAGCTAACAGGTCTATGATGTCTGGTCCATAACAGAAGCTACTATATTAGAAATATCTGATTAAGAGAAAATCACAAAGAGAAAACATAGAAAACTTACTACGGAATGAAAGTCCCTGATTTCACCAATCTTGTGGTTAATGTAGATATGTGTATGATTCTTACAAAATTGATAATGAGAGGAAAAAACTTCTCCGTGAAACACACATGAACTCGCAAATATGATATCATCGATGGAAGTGATGCCGACATAACAAAAAATACATAATCTAAAGAAGAAATTAGAGTAGGGCTTATATGCAAAAAAACATATTGAAGCAATCATATGTACTTAAAACCACTAACATGACTTTGACCAATATATATACTGTAAGTAATGTAAACAAACACAAATTAATAGCTACTCAAGAACTAAACCTCATTAGGAAACCAAACCAATATATAGTCTTACCTTCTCGACCATTCCGCATCGCACAAAGATCCTTCTAGCTTTCTTACCCTCAATAACATGAAACATGATAATTCGTCAGATGCCTCTACATGGAAGTAATAACCTGATGATCGGAACCTAAGATCAACAAACAGTGAATAGTGCCAAACTCAAACAAAGTAACAGAGAGAATACCAAATAAGAAATCTTACCATGTGAGCAGGCTCCAGAATTGAAAATCAAGATTCTAAAAGCCGGAAATTTGGAGTCATACATGCACTATTGCACCACAGACCCGTGGTGTATTAGGATAAATTCATCAATAACTGAAGTCCTTAAATATACAATATTCATGGAAATTCAACTTGATTATCCTTTTACAATGTGCATTCGTCAACACTGGATATCTGCTATAATTAAAGATCAAACTGTGGCTAAGAAAACAACATTAATCAACTAAAAACCTTAATCACAAATTGAGGTACAAATCAATTCAGGACGTAAAAGTTCGTTTGGAATTTAGACGAAAGATCGAAATTTGCTGAACACGGAGGATGATGAAGAAGAATACAATGGAGGTGAGACCCAAGCGTCCAAGCAGAAGAATGCAATGGAGGCACACTTGATGGTGGATTGAGCTTTTCTTCTCTTCCTTGTTAACATGCAACCATTAGGTTTCTTCGGGGAGGCAAAGAGAGAAAAGACAGAGTGTTCGAGAAATCTGTATAATGACTCTTTTATTATACCCTTTTATTTATGGTAAACACCTCTCATAGTCGTGAGTCTTTCGTAGTCGTCTAATGACTACTCCATCCGGAGTTTCCCGACCTTCGGATCGGGTTTATGTTAAACGTCGTCCGTCTGATAGCTTTTGTCATCATGGAGACAAACACCATACCTTTTTATAACAATGATTGTTGTTTGACCGTTTCACTTAACATCTGTGCAAATTGTGTATGTGACCATAGTTTACATTGGGATCAAAAATTTGTTGAATAATTTTCCACCGTCGTCCACGTGTGGAGCTAGCTTGGAGCATGGGTGTGCAGTTCCCAGCCCAGGTGGTTCCCAAGCCCCTTTTTACCCATTATAGCCCATTTAGCTTATTTTGCACTCCTCAATGTACCTATACTAGTGACTTGCTCAAAACATGACTCCGACCCTGCTTTCATTTAAAATTTGCCTCGTTATGTTGTTTTCTTACCTATTTGAAGCCAAGTATCATGTTAAATTGCTCTAATAATGTGCGAGCAAAAAAAAATTTTTTTTTTCTAAAACAATCATTTCCTGAACCCTTGGATTGCCATGTAACTTGAGGCTTAGAAGTATTATTGGTTGTTAAGATGAAAGTGAAAAAATTCCAAAAATGAATTATGCTACTACGGACCAAAATTTGAAAGATAACTCAGATTTTCACACGAGTTGGTGTCCCAAAATATATCATATAACAAAATATACATCACAATAATATATCATGTGATTGATTCAAAATCTGCATTGTGACCCTGATCACATGCTAAAAATAAACTGATGACCTAAGATTTACTAAGTGACCCAAAATTCTCCTCATGACATCATTAAATTGGGGGAATATTTGAGGAGGATGGATCTCCTCACATTTTTATTCTCACACTATCTCACACGTTGGACGTGATTTTTGCGATTAAAAACCAAACCGTAACAGATTTGAAGCTAATATTTTGGGGATATGTTCCTCTTACCAAGTTATACATGCTTACCAAAAATGGGCATATTCCAAAATGTATAACACCACCATCTACTGCTTTGAAAATGAGTCGTTGAGAATCAACGGGTTTTCCGCCGTTAAATTTAAGACCGGTAGATCGCGAGGTTTTATATTTCGGAATGTGCATTTTTGGTAGGCATGTATAACCTGGTAAGAGGAACATATCCCCAAAATATTAGCTTCAAATCTGTCATCGTTTGATTTTTAATCTCAAAAAT
This sequence comes from Papaver atlanticum, assembly GCA_023531105.1. Lineage (NCBI taxonomy): Eukaryota > Viridiplantae > Streptophyta > Magnoliopsida > Ranunculales > Papaveraceae > Papaver > Papaver atlanticum. The sequence goes on along the minus strand of JAJJMB010011222.1, from coordinate 1,710,269 downwards.
CACGTCCAACGTGTGAGATAGTGTGAAAATAAAATGTGAAGAGATCCTTCCTCATATTTGAGAAACCCAAGTTTGGTTTCTCTCTCTTCCAAATTTTGCAACTATCACAGACATTAACAATTTCACATTTCACTGTATTGTGAAAACTAGAATTTACAAAGTCGAAGGTTTTTACAAAGACAAATTTGCTACTGCGACCTGGTTCCGGTCCACTACCAAGAGAGTCTTACATTCATTCAACAATATGAAGTATGCTTGTCAGAAAAGGTGATAGTGACGAATCTATTTACTAAACCGTGATTCAAACTCCAATAATTAAACAGGGTTTAATCAAGTATCTTCCTTGTTAAAGTAAACCCTAAACAACATTGTTATGACCTATATGAGAAACCAGCTGGACTGCCATTTTAATTTTCTTCTTCCAAATCTTTTTTAATATATCTTTTGTTGCCTTGGGTATTACTTGGAATCCTCTAATGATACATTTTGTGAAATATCATACGAAAAGAAGATAATTTGACTTATTTTATTGAGTACAATCAGGTTTAGCAAAAGGTGTATTTTCAATTGGATTTATCATTGATGATATGTTAGCTCGCAAATCATAATTTTTTTGTTTTATTGGAATGTTGCAAGCATCCACCCTCATTTCCGCATTTCTCCTGCAAACAATTCTTGTGCTTCCATTGCTCAAGGAATTGTAGTGTTTCCATTGGTGATCAAAGAAGTTGAAGTGGAACAGTGTCCAGTGTGAGACTGTCTTTGAAAATATTGGAATGATTAATTCTGACCCACCATATGTGATACTTAGGATGAAGTCGTTGACATGTTTCCAATTACCATCTTTTTAATGATATTTTTATAATACAGTTTCAGGTGCAATCATAAAATGCATCTGGGTCCATGACTTCATCCTTGATTCCAGTAGTTTACGAGATTTGTAATAAATAAAAAATGAAGAATTATTTTCTGTTAGATGATGACTGATGGTAATAATTGAGTTAGGGTATGAATAAGGAAGAAGAAACAAGGGGATTAAAGTTTTTATAATTAATTTATGAAATTATTGTTAGAGCACTGCTCGGTCGAACTCGCAAGCGTTGCTATCTCAAGCTTGTTTGTCAAGTTTAGTTGATCAAAACTATATACTTGATTTCTAGTCTACTTATAGTCATGTCTCGGATTAGGATAGAAGTGTGTAGTTAATCTTTAGATTTCACGGCGTTCACCAATTAAAGAAGAAGATCTACTGAAGAGCTTGGAGGAACTTCATCAACAAAAGGTATGTGGAGACTAAAACTTATCTATCACTCAGAAGTCTATTTTATTCTATCTTCTAATGAGACTAAGTTGTATAGTTATATAGACTTTTATATTATACACAATTGAAATTTCGAGCCGAGTTTATCTCGTATATCTATTTCTCGAAATATGTGTTGGAAGCTTTTAGCTTTAGCTTTAGCCGAGTTCATCGTATACTTGACGAGTTTAGTTGGAGACAATTTATTTGTTGGAAACCAAATATTAAATCAAAGATGATCATGTGAAAATTACCTTGAACATCTTACATGATTTGTGTTAGACAATCATTTGATGTCAACTTGGCAAGTTTCGTATTGATTGATTAATCACTTGAAAATTACTTGAAGCTAGTGGTATGTGTAAGCTTACCATTGTTTGTCTTTCAAGGATGTTTCAATGATTAAGTGAGAGTTTTAGAACGACTACTATGCTTGGATATAATGCAGGTTGTATACCTGTATGCTGACTGTGCAAGTCTAGTTCAGGTCCGGAACTATTGTTTGCGAACTGGTTTACCTGTGAAAAGGTCCGGAGCTGTTGTTCGTGTACCCAGTTTGCAAACGGCTAGACAAGGAAAAGTCCGGAACTGATGTTCGCGTACCCTGTTGCGAACGGCTAGACAAAGCCAAAGTCCGGAACTGTTGTTCGCGTACTCAGTTTGCGAACACAGTGGTCATGTTCTAAAACCGGTAAGTGTGATTTTCATACTCATGGACTCAGGTTCGTTTGCGAACTAAAGTCCCTGGAACTTTAATGATTTAAGGTATGCGAACTTGTTTTGCAAACCGTGGCATTATGTTCATGAATTGGTTCTTGTATAAATACTTTGTACAATTACATACCAAACCGATTTTTTTCTCTCAAATGGTTCATATATATTTCTATGAGATGATGAACATTTGAACAACTCTCTTAAAACATATTTAGATTCATTTGATTATCTATCATGATTGATTGATCATCATATTTGATCTAGAAGTGTTTAGATGAATGTGGCTAAGTTATAAATGTTAATATGGCTAACTTCGGTTAACTATTATTGAACCAACGGTTATACACGTTTAGGTACGGTTTACCCATATCTAAATATAGGCATATTCATTTGTGTGTTTCAAGCTAATACCATATAACGATGGACATTGATTGCTTAATTTCTAAGCAGACTTAACTTGAATCTTAAATCAGGAGTTCATCTAACTGTGAATACCAATTGCTTTGTTACTAAGTTATCTTATCTTTGATTGTAAGCAACCCTGATTTGAAAGGCTATATAAGGGAGAACTCTAGCATCTGGGAAACCTAATCCCGACACTTCTGTATGTCCTAGTTGCAAACTAGGGTCGATTCTCCTTTAACCTAGATTTTCCAAAACCACCATTATTAGGTTAACGACTTGAAGACTTTGTTTGGGATTCGTGAAGCCAGATCCAACTATTTTCTCTATAGTTGCGTATTCTGATCTAACTTGTTCTATCATATTGAGTTTTATCTTCTCTAAAATTTACTCGAGATTTATCTCCGATAGGTAACATATAAAAAGTAATCACAACAGTTCTTCGTCTTAGGCTCTTGTGATTCTGCAATAACTTCTTATATTAATCAGTTAGGTTATTGTGAGGTAACTAATATTTCTAGGCTGCTCTTCGGGAGTATAAGAACGGATTATTAGTTGAGTTTCCTGTTCACCTTGATTTATCTAAATACGGAAACAAAACAAGAATAGACTTATCTGTGGGAGACAAGTTTGTTTATAAGTCTTCGACTTTGGGTCGTAGTAACTCTTAGTTGTGGGTGAGATTAGCTAAGGGAATTAAGTGCGCACAGTCCTGCTGGGATTCAAGAGGCGTAAGGAATGCGATTGTACTTTAGTCGGTGTGAGACTTGGTTAGGGCTCAACCACATTCCAGTCTGAAGTTAACTTGTAGTAGGCTAGAGTCTGTAGCGGCTTAATACAATGTGGTGTTCAAATATGGACTAGGTCCCGGGGGTTTTCTGCATTTGCGGCTTCCTCGTTAACAAATTTTTTGGTGTCTGTGTTATTTATTTTCCGCATTATATTTGTTTATATAATTGAAATATCACAGGTTGTGCGTAGTTCAATCACAGTTGATAAATCCGATCTTGTTTGTTGGATAGAACTTGATTGACACTTGGGCATTGGTCTTTGGTACCGTCCAAGTTATTCTCACATCAATCAGGCTCACGGGTTTCTATCTTTTCTATTTGCTGATTGTATTGAGAAAGAGATAAAACTCTTTGATATGTTTCTTTATTGAGTTTCACTTTTAAGTTGGTGCTCTCGGAATTATATTGGAGTTTAGTCCATACAGATTGCCTAACGAAATATTGGGTGTGGTTGTTATACCCCCGCGTTTTCAATTATTGAACAAGAAATTAAAAGATGGGTTTTATTGTTGCTCTATGCTAGAAATCATCAGAAAAAGATGAAGATGGTGTTTGAAACTGAGTTTAAAGAATCTGACTTACAAGATAGATTTAAGAAGCTCTGGTGTGTTGGCGGTCAATTTGAAGCAACAGAGAGAAGAAGATGCAATCAAGTGTTTGAGAAAATTTCCAAAAGATAAATTATTTGGTTGGTCGAGTACTTTATAATCAAATTCCCAAAAGATAAATTATTTGGTTGGTCGAGTACTTTATAAAGATGGGTTTTATTGTTTCTTTGTGCTAGAAATCATCAGAAGAAGATGAAGATGATGTTTGAGACTGAGTTTAAAGAATCTGACTTACATGATAGATTTAAGAAGTCATGGTATGTTGGCGGTCAATTTTAAGCAACAAAGAGAAGAAGTTGTAATCAAGTGTTTGAAAAAATTCCCAAAAGATAAATTATTTGGTTGGTCGAGTACTTTATAATCAAATTGTTGAATTGACTGATGCAAAGCTCAGTGTTTAAATTTATCCTTAACTAATTAATCTTTTTAATTCTCTCTTTTGAATACAAATTTATGAGCTCAAAATACAAGAAGACGATGCATATTAGATCCTAAGCATGAGTCTGATCTCTGTAAACTTTGAACTTTGAAGTGTCATTTTGATCTCATTTAGTGAGTAAAATTCACTAATTAGAATCCCAACTAGATCTTTGTGTTGTTCATGTTGATCTTATAGGCATAAAGCTCTTGTTTTAACTTTACTTCTGATTTTAATTGCCAAAGATACATAATAATGAGGCTTGACTTACATCTCTTTACCACCCATTCTTGTTGATGAACCAACTTTCTTTGTAGGAGATTTTAATGCTCTTCTAGGTACTGAAGATAAAAATGGTGGTTTAGATTTTAATAACCTTAGGAATTCTATAACACCTTTGATTTACACGATCCTGGTTTCTCAGGACCAAGATTAAATCGGTGCAATATGCAACATGGTCTTGACCAATTTTTAGATAATATTGATAGATGTTTTATCAATAATTTTGCTAAAGTTTTGTTCTCTAATTCGTGTGTTATAATTTTCCTAGAGATTCTTTTGATCATTGTCCTATGCATATTGGTTTTAATTCTACTGATGATTGTATGCCCAAGCCTTTTCATTTCATGGCTATGTGGATCGAAGATCGTACTTGTAGAGATATTATTGTTAATTTATGGTCTGTTAATATTAATGGTTCTCCAGCTTCTAAATTACGTGCTAAACTTTTGAACACTAAGAAAGATCTTAGAGACTGGATCAAATCTTCTTTTGGTAATATTCAGATTAATATATCTATCACAAGAGATGACTTGGATGAGATCCAAACCTCTAGTCCAACTGATTTTACTTCTAATTCTAGACTTAGAGATAGACTTGCATATCTATATAACCTTAAAGATTTTTATTGGAAGGATAAAACCAGAGAGGTTTGGCTTATGGAAGGACAAAGAAAAACTACCTATTTCCATAGAGTAACCATCTTCAGGAGAAAAAGAAATACCATTAGTTGGATTAAGGATGCTACTAATACTATTACAACCGATAGAGATAGTATTAGTGATTCTTTCATAGATTATTTCAAAGGTCTATATTCTTCCAATCCTCAGCAATTCCACAATGAGATTCTCCAGGACCATATCCTGTGAAGTATTTTTAAGATGATAATAAGCATCTAAATATTCATCTAAACCCTGGGGAGATAAACAATGTTGTTTTCCAGATGGGAAAAAAAAGGAACCAAGCCCTGATGGTTTCACAGGTCTTTTTTATCAGAAAAATTGGCAAATAGTGAGACAGGCTGTTGTCGACATGATTCAGACATGTTTTCGTACAACGCATATTGATAAGGTGTTTCATCATACTAATATTTCCCTGATACCTAAAGTTCCCCTTGCTGAACTTGTTTCTCAGCATGGACCCATTGGTTTGTATAATTTCATTTATAAAATCCTGCCCAAAACTTTATAGACACAAACCTTTCATGAATAATTTGATATCTCAAAATTAGAGTGCCTTTGTCCCCAATAGGAGTATTTCTGATAATATCCTCGTAGCCAATGAGGTTATCCATACTGTTAATGATCATAAAGGCCATGAAGGAATAATTGCTATTAAATTAGACATGTTCAAAGCTCATGATAAGATTGGATGGTCGTTCCTGGAGAAAGTCCTTTCTAAAATGGGCTTGTCTTATCATTAGATCAATTTGATTAACCGAAATTTGTCGACTGCATCTTATTTTATTTTGATAAATAGTGTCCCTTTCAGTCTTATTAAAACCGAAAGAGGTCTGAGATAAAAAGACCCTTTATCTCCGTATCTCTACATTATCTGTTCAGATGCTCTTTCTGCCTATATAGATTATCTGACCAGAAAAGGCCTTGTGGAGGGTATAAGTGTGTGTAAAAATGCACCTAAAATCACCCATCTCCTTTTTGCTGATGATTCCATTTTGTTTACTAAAGCTGTGATTAAAGATTTTCAGGCCATTAAAGATTATCTGCATAAATATTGCTTAATTAGCTTATGGCAAGATTTTTTTTTTGATAAGTCTGACATTCTTTTTAGCAAAAAAATCTCTAATAATATGATGAATCATTTATCTGCTATTCTAAATATTCATATTGGGGATTTATGAGAAATGTATTTGGGTACCCTTATTGATTTAAAGCCTCAAAGATTCAAACCCATATGGGTATTATGAAATCTGTTGATGCTAGGATTTCCACTTGGTTTCATAAATTGTTATCCCAAGCTGGTAGAACTACTTTGATAAAACATATTGGTCAGGCTATTACCCTTTACCAAATGAGTGCTTTTCTTATTCCTAAGTATCTTTGTAGAAAATGGATTCTCATCTCTGTAAGTTTTCTTTGGTGGTGGTGGTGGGGTGGGGTGGGTGGGTGGGGGGGAGGGAAACTCTAGACCCTAAGGATATGAAATTGTATCTCTAGGTTGGGATATCCTCTGTTTTCCAAAATCTGAAGGAGGCTTAGGATTTAGAAAAGCTGACTTAAATAATATGGTTATGCTTGCTAGAAATGTTATGAAAATCATTAAGAATCCTGATTGTCTCTTGGGTACTACTATCAAAGCTAGATACTTTCTTAGGACTGATTTTCTAAATGCTACGTGCCCTAATAACTTTTCTTGGACCTGGAGATGTCTGCATACTATAAAAGAGCTTATCGGACCTTTTATCTCCTAGATTGTTGGAGATGGTCAATTCGTTGTCCCTTAGTGATAGACGCATTATTGTGTCTAATATGTCTCAATTGTATATATTGTTAGTTTTCGATTTTGTATTTATTTTGTTATTTTATGTCTTTGTAGGTATTTTTAGAGAAATAAGCTCTTGCGGCAAAATTGGTTCGAAAAGTGGTGTTTTACACCCCAGGATAGAGTACTAAACGCACCCAAGAAATGCACCGGAAGCACCCCAAAAATGTGTCGGAGGAACCCCGGAAAAATTACTATCTACGCCCAAAAATTACTATTTGCATCCCATAAGACAAGTGCTAAAGGGACACCCGTGCAGGATTAGGGGGAGGACATGTTCTTCTCAAATTCAAAAAATGAATTTTGGCGGGAAAATATTTTCATTAACAGCAGAATTTCGATCGGATGTTTGGACGTGATTTAGTGAGATTCAATCCCTGAAACTTAGTGGGTAGACGTGATATGACTATATAAAGCTAGTATGGGTGATTTTATCGATCAAATTTGGCTGGATAACTTGGTTTAATCCAAACAGGGAGTTGGAGGAAAAACATGAGCTTGCATGAGTTGTAAGAAATTTAAACGTGTACTGCACGTGCTTGGAAGATTTAATCGATATTATAGAGCGTGAAGAAGGTATATAAGGAAAGAAATACAGCTGCAGATGCGTGAAAATCAAAATCAATGAAAAAAATGGAAAAAAATATACCCGAGTAAAAGAAGATTATTTGTAGTTAATGGAGGAGATTCAATGTCGAAATGATGTATAAATAGGTTCCTAGGATCACATAGAAGGGGTGTAGAGAGTTTGGGGTCGATAGGAGAGCTCAGGAGGCGTGAATCAAGAGTTTTCAGAACTCTGTTGTTGCTGCTGCTGCTGCTGCTCGTGAAGAACATGGAAACAGCGACGGTTTCTTCAACTGGTTTGCAACATTTATCTTCGTTGTAACAGTTTCTTCAACTGGTTTGCAACATTTATCTTCATTGTAACAGTTTCTTCATCCTCTTCTGCAACATTTATTTTCAGATTCGTAACGATTATCTTCATCATAACAGTTGAGAGTTTAAACAGTCGGTCTGTAACACACCTTTGCTGTTGCAGATTTCCTGTTTCATTATTTTCTCTTCTTGTAAACACTTTTTGAGTCATGAATACATATTTTGAGTGTGTTTTCGACATGATGAGTTAAACCCCAACACTGGGACGACGGAGGAGGCCGAACTTCATACATGGGTAAATTTATTTTTATTCTTTTTATGACTTTTGCATTAAAATTAATTGAAATATGATTTGATTAAATTGGTTGTCATTTGATTAGATGGGTCATGCTTAGCTTAGGTGATTTGATGTCCCATGCTTAACATTTACAATCCATGTTTTGAGAATCTACCTTGGCAAAAATAGAGTCCATGTTTATATTTCTTGAGCTAAAATTGTTGAGAATAAATAAGTGAACCTTATGTTATAAAGATTGGCTAAATCCTTAGTCCCAGTACCTCTCGCCCATTGTTAATAGTCTTTGTATATATTTATTTAGTATTTTTATAAACTTTAATCTCTACAAATCCGAGTGAACGACAACCTCATTTTTTACCACTATCACTTAGTGTGCTAAATGGATCCCTTCTATTGGATCTGCTACCCCTAATCTTTTGGTTCCTCAGGATCCTAGTGAGAAAGTTTCTTATTTCATTAATCATGACACCAGAACTTGGAACATTAGTAAACTCAACACCCATTTTGATAATGCTTCTGCTGAGAAGATCATCAATATTCCCTTAGACCAGTTGCGCACTCCTGATAGTAAGGCTTGGGAGCATTAAAAAAATGACAAATTTTCCTCAAAATCTGCATACTTCAGACTTAGAGGACCTAAACTTTCCCCATGTAGTAATCTTTGGAAGTGCATTTGGAAATTAAGAACCCCCCACTGTATTCAGTTGTTTGTGTGAAAAGATGCTAGGAATGCCTACCAGCTATAATTGTTCTTCATATTAGAATCCCTATGTCCTCGATTGAGCGCAATAGATGTACTAATCATTTTGAATCTATTGTGCGTGCCCTAGTGTTTTGTTCTTTTTCCAGTTATGTTTGGGTTTTTTTTTTTTTTTTGTCAATACTTCTTATTTTCAGGATAAATCCTTTTTAGATTAGCTCATGTAATGGCTAGTTGATCCTACTACTAAACTTCCTGATGAAAGCCAATGTTTTTTTGTTACTATCCTTCGATCTTTGCGGAGTAGTAGAAATAATTTGTTGTTTAGAAGGAAACACGAAACCACTTAGCTGTTATTAATAGAGCCAAAGATATGCTCTTGTCTTGGAAAATCTAAGCTAGAGACCCCAACCAATATCAGTGTCAGCTGTCTGGAAAAATGGATGCCTTCTCCCTTTGGTTGGATAAAATGTAATATTGATGGAACTTTTGATGATCTGATCATGGATAATGATGTATGGTATGTGATGAGAGTATTCGAACACAACCTACTTTTGTGCTGCGATGGTTTTTGATGTGGCATATGCTATTTGAAGCCGAAGCTAGAGCCATCTGGGCAATTCTCAAAAAGCAGCAGAACTAAAGCTTTCTCACATTATCATTGAAAGTGATGCCAAATCCTTGAGTGACCAATTTTCCGTTGGAGATTTTGATGGTGATCAAAGAACGAATGTTATCTTCAAGGATATTTCTTTTTTTTTTCTTCGCAGTGGACTGCTTGTTTATTTTCTTTTCAACCTAGACTTTACAATTTTGTTTCTGATGCTTTAACTCATTGGGCTAAAGTTAATTCTTCCTCCATGTTTTGGTCAGCACCTCCCATCTGGCTTAGGATGATTGTTGAGGTGGACTGTCAGCCTTTTTGAAGGTCGTTGCTTACAAAATAAAATAAAATCGGCATTAGTTTTGAACTTTCTTGTATGTGGTCTTCTTACTTATCCAAAATTAGTGAAGAAGAAACTACATATAGGGCCAGGAGTTCCAAATGATCCGAAAAATTTAGATAATAATCCTTATTCCTTTATGTAAAATTCATGATCATCCGTCCTAACTTTTTATAGTTTCAAGCCCCCGATTTTTATAATTAGTCATGGAGTCATTAGCACATACTCGTATGCGGTTACCATTTTATTGACCAAAGTCTCCTCTCTAAGCTAATGTTGGACAAGAAATATGGAGCAAGATTCGTATAGAGATATAAGAATCTAATACGGGACAACTTGTATCCTTTTCAAAATCTCTAAATGCTTAGCCAAGAAATAACATAGTATTTTATTCCTCAAAAATGGACCAAATTGTAGACTTCTCCACGCATATCTAAAATTCTGAATGAGTTTAGTCTCTAGTCTCTACTTCTGCAATGTATAGAGTACATTTCCAATTCTCCATCCTCTAATCTTCTCCTTGAATGAACAAATACACTTTGAAATGATCAAATCCAAATATTCATTCTTTCGTCTTCTCCACCAGCCAGTCTCTCACTAATAATAGAATACAACGTGTATACTTTACTATCCAACTAGACAACTCCATAAATACCAAAAAAAGAAGGGCTTTTTAATAAAGTGGCCAAGTTTTTGAACCATATTTAACAAAATGACCGTTTTTTGAAATTGTTTTATAAACTGACTGAGTTTGACATTTTCCATCCCGTTTTTTTGAAAAAACGGGTGATGGCAGTTAACTCAAACGTGTCAGTTGTAGAAGACTTAAAAGCCCCTAAAACTTTGACTAACCTAAATTCGTCTCTATATCTTCTTCCCTGACCTTCAATTCCTTCAGTTCATCTCAAAACTGAAACGATAAATATCTCTACAAAACCAATTCTTATTAAAAGTACCCCGAACATCAAATTAATTCAACCGAAAATGAAATTTTATCTTCATATAAAATTACAACTATCCAGTTCATGCAGTAGCAGAACAAGTTGATTTGTATGGTATAAATATAGATCACATAATCAATTTCATCACTACCCCATCACTAACAACAAAAACAAAGCAGTACTTTTCATCATCATGATTCGATGCTTATGGAGCCAATACGTATACGGTGGTAAGATGAAAAAATCCAACATTAACCAGTACCACCCATAGCAACAACGCAAAACCACCAAGCTACCACCAAATCACGACCTTACATTACCAAGATACCATCAAATGATCATCACAAACCAAGATCGAAGCCAGAAACACCAAAAATTCATAAATCAGTAAACCCCCAATTTCGAAGAACCCTAAAATTCATTTTTTGCTCCATGTAAAAAATTAATACAATTAACCATCTAATATGAGCAATACGAAGATAAATAAACATTGGGTTTGATGTACTTACTCAATTTGAAGACCCATATTGCTTCAATTTACAAGTTCCTTTCTTCGTCATCTTTTAATTTCAACTTTTGTGTACTGTGGTCGAACAACAAACTCTGGTAATTAGGTTTATAGGTTAATGAAGGTTTAAATTGGTGGTCTGGATTTGAGAATCAGTAATGGTGATAAAAAAGGGTTTGTGCCGTTGAGTGAGATTCACAGGGTTGGTTGAAGATCTGATGTAGCAGGTGATGGTTGAACTGAATTGGATGAATTGAACAATTGATGATGTTGTAAAGGTTCTGTAAGAATGGGTTAAGCTAATTGACTATGAAGAAGAAGTTGCTGATGATGTGAATGAGAAGACCTTGTTGCTCTTGATGAAGAACATGATTTAGAGAATGGGTTTGAGCAAAATTACCCGGTTTGGTTTGGATGGAAATGGCAAGAACAACATACCTAAACAAAGAAGAAGTAGTACTGTTTTCTTATAATGTATGCACTTATAAGGATACGATGGTCATTGTACCATGAGTAATGGACTTAGTCAATTGAGAAGACCAATCTGGTGGATCCAAGTGTCAAATCTAACGGAAAGGCCACTTTATAAAAGATCTAAATATTTTGGCCGATTTATTAATTATATGGGCGGAAGCTGGTCAGTTTGTTGATTTGCCCAAAAAAGAATACTCATCCGTCTCTTATCTGTACACATTTTTCTCCTCTCCTTAAATAATGTCAAATTTAATGACGTGCCCAAACTTTATTCTACCTTATTTTAAGTTAACCTCTGACACATTTGTTTTTAAGGACAAAATAGTCATTTTGGGCTAGTCCACTTTCACTTTGACGATTGTTTATGAACAACTTTGGACTGTACTTTAACAAACTAGACTAGAAGAACAAGAATCGAGCTCTTGGTGGAGAAGTGTAGTTGGATTTTCAGGCACAAGTGAAAGAGAAAGATAGAATGGGTGAAAGCGTTGGAACAACATTGTACACAGTAGCAATTATAATAGGGTTAGTTTGTTTTGCAGGTTTAATGGCAGGTCTTACTTTAGGTTTAATGTCTCTTAGTCTAGTCGACCTTGAGGTACTCATCAAATCTGGTCGTCCTCAAGATCGTAAATATGCTGGTATATACTTCTTTCCCTGCTCTCCCTCTCTATTTCTTAATTTCGGTTGAGATGGATTGTTTTTTTTTTCAATCAATCACCTTAATTTGCTTATGAATTTGAATTTGAGTTAGTAAAGTGAGTCAAATCGGTACTGTTTCATTTAATTAGTCTGTTAATGAATTTCGGTTTTATGATTCAATTTTAATTTATTTTTTTGTGTTGAAACAAAACTTATTTAGTTTTCTTTAAATATAATCACCAAAACTGGCCTTATTTGAAAATTACTATGCAATCTTTTGTTTGGGAAGAAGACATCATAATGCAAATTATTGTTTTCCGGACAGCGAAGATATTTCCAGTAGTAAAGAATCAGCATCTCTTACTATGCACTCTTTTAATTGGGAACGCGTTAGCTATGGAGGTGTGTGTCAATTTTATAAGATCGTTATCAATTATTAATTATTGTAGGTAGTTTGATTGTTATTATTGTGTTTATTTTGGGGTGTTAATGTCTTCATTTGGTGTTGCAGTCTCTCCCGCTTTTCTTGGATGAGCTCGTGGCTCCTTGGGCGGCGATTCTATTATCTGTGACTCTAATCCTCATGTTTGGAGAGGTGCCTATTGATAGAACTTCACTGTGTATAAGTTGTTTATGGGATATGGTTAACTAACATAATCTGTTTGCAATAATTATATATTCAGATATTGCCACAAGCTGTCTGCACTCGTTATGGTATGAAGGTGGGAGCGATGACAGCACCCTTTGTTCGCATTCTGCTTTGTTTGTTCTTCCCAATTGCTTACCCAATTAGCAAGGTAAAAACTTAATATATTTGTATATTTCTACTGAAAATGTAGGGTTCGGTTATAGATGTGATTTGTTTTGTGTTCGGGATTTTAGTTTTAACAGTTGATCTGTTCCATAGTAGATGTTGGACTGGATGCTGGGTAAAGGTCATGCTGTCCTTTTACGGAGAGCAGAGCTCAAGACATTTGTTGATTTTCATGGGAATGAGGTATTAATCTGAATAGTTGGTCACAATCTAGTATGCTGTTTTTTACTTCTTTCGTCTTGGCTTTTTAAACCTACCTGTAAAATCAGTAGTTAATACTAATAGCAACAAAATATCACCATTTGATTATATACTCCTAACCTGGAGGCAAGAACGCTTCCAGTCATAACAACCATTGGTAGTTTACGAACTTACGTGAGTTACGTCTATGTTGCATGAATGTCTAGTACATATGTTGATAGACTATTCTAAATCTAAGGAGCTACTTCTTAAGTGAAAGATAAATACTTAGTTGTAGAAAAAAAAAAATTATAAGCTATTCAATATAAGCATACTAAAGAGGGTGATACAGGAGTATCTATGGTTTGATTTTTGCATGACGTAGTGTTTGCATGGGTGAGTCTCTCTCAGAAATAGAGATATTAGTTTGTAAGAGTTTTTAACTCTTAGAGTATCCTAATTTTTGGCATTTTCTACAGTTTCCTAAGTAGTCTTTCTTTTATATTAAGGTTTCTAATGAGGAAGATAGTCGTCATGCATAAGGGGTTGCTAAAACGTAGAAAGTAAGGACAAAAAAAGTAGAAAATGTATCCATGTTATTGAATTCAGAAGTTAATAATTATAAGGAGCTTAACCTTTAATTGTGCTTATTATTTATGTTTTCCTTACTTGTTCTCTCATGTAATTACCTCAAAAGGTTCTCTTGATCTATTTTGTATCAGAGGGAGACAAATATCATATCCTTAAATTGGGATCTGTTAAAGTCTTCCTATAATAACATTCAATTGATGAAGTTTCTGGTGCTATCTTGTGAACTTTGTCGAATGTGGTTGATATTCAAAAGTTACTGCTATTGTTTAACATTTTACCATTCAGATTTATGATGTCAGCTCCGCTATTAGGTTCCATAACCATTTAATCATAAAATCAATGGATAAAATCAATGGTTTCTAGCTGTGTTTTGTGCTTATCTTGTGGCCCCTTTTAACAGAAGAAACCTTGTTGTTTTATGGAATGTTCAATAGGCTGGAAAAGGTGGGGACTTAACACATGATGAAACTACCATAATTGCTGGTGCTCTCGAGATGACTGAAAAGACCGTGAAGGATGCCATGACTCCCATTTCCAGCGCATATTGCATTGATCTAAATTCAACTCTTGATTTGTGAGTTTTCTTCTATCACTGCTCAATTTTTGATGTGGTTTAGTCCTTTTTCTTAGTGTTGACACTTTTAGGTGCCCTGTTTTTTTAGGGAGACGTTGACTGCGATAATGACAAATGGACACAGTAGAGTTCCTGTTTATGCAGGCGACCCAAATAACATAATTGGGCTTGTCTTGGTAAGTTAATTTACAGTTATAACTTAGCGTTTTACGTCCATTTGTTTTACTTTCTAAACTGTCCATTGTTGCTGTCTTGGTTTTTCTTTCATGTTCTGGTAGCCAATATAGTTGGTGTTCTCAGAAAGAAATAACGATCTGCAGTTCTGAGAAAAGTGATCTCTAGTTTTTTCTTGTTCTTTTCTATAAATTGCATAGCTTTGGCCCAACAGTCTAGAGTTCGCCTGATTAATTTTTCTTTTGCTTTTATAAGTTGGTATTGTAACTATTAGTGAGATATTCATTGGGTGTTCTAATACCCAAAGCTCAACTCAGACTTGATCATGCAATTTGCTTGCTATCAAGTTTGGAGTTCAACAGTTTATGCTATGTTGTTTGTGGGGTCGTGCTACGTTGATGTGGTCCAGCCAACCTTTTGAGTTTTTCTCATTTAATCTTAGATCTTCTGATCTGCTTTGCTACTTGTGATGCTTGATTTTGCAGGTCAAAAATCTATTAACTGTTGATTCAGATGACGCAGTTCCTCTTAATAAAATGATCATTCGGAAAATTCCTCGGTGAGAAAAGCATTTCATTCATCGTATTAGGCTTGCTAGTTACTATTTATTGAGGAGTAATGTGATCATCACCCAAGTTCTCTTTTTCTCTTGTTTCGGATGTGAAAACTAAACCTAATCTTTTGTTACTTACAAACTAGTCAGGCTCACCAAGGCCTGTTGTTGCTTGAATATTTTGCAACTATATAAAAAAGTTAATATAATAAAAAGTGCTAGAAAAGACGTCACTTGATATATCCTGCCTAAATGACACACAATGAAAACTCTTTTAGTAGTACCCAAAGCTCGAGGGACAAGTAGTCACTCAGTTTTTCATTTTTAGTAGGATTAGCGGATGACACTGGTGATGTCAAGTGTATACTAGAATTATATGTCCAATTACTGGACACTGCTTACAACCAATGATTTATCTTGTGGGACGCAAGTTGGACCTAGTTTTGCTATCTTGTGCAAATTCTACTCCCTTTGGTCCGGACAATTGGGAAGTGTGGAAGAACAACAAGCTGGTAGGCAAGCATACAAGTTTTCAAATTTCGATTTGGATTAACTTTCATGTAGGATTGTGTCACTTCATATTGTCAATAATTACAAGCTGATTTTTTATGCTGCACTTCAGGCCATCAATCTCTAGAAGTTCATTAACGATCGTTTTTCGTGGGGTGTCATTAAGGTTATTTTTGCTTACCAACCCATTTGTTTTTTTGTTATAAATTCAGGGTTCCAGAAACAATGCCTCTTTACGATATTCTGAATGAATTTCAGAAGGGTCACAGTCACATAGCTATTGTGATTAGGGATCATAATGAGACAAATGAATCAAAGAAAGCTAAGGAGATCAAATACATTGAGACAAAGTTGCATGGTAAGAAGCTGAAGGACTCATCTGTTACCACTGCACAAGGTGAGAAAAAATCTAGCTAACAACTGCCATTGCGTGAGGCTGCCACATCTCTAATTATGTAAATTTTGAAGGAATTAATTTTCTTTTTCTGGATTGCAGAACACAAAGGTTTAACCCCCCACGTTCCTGGAGTGAAACCAGAGTCTCATGTATCTCAGGTAGCAGTTACAGGCAACGATGGAAATCAACAGTCAAAGAGTCGTCCTTTGGGTGCATTTGGGTCAAAAAAGCAACATAAAGGCTGCTCACATTGCATTTTAGATGTTTTGAATTCTCCGATTCCAGAATTTCCACCGAATGAAGAAGTTGTGGGTGTAATTACCATGGAGGATGTAATTGAAGAACTTCTCCAGGTATGCACATCTTAAGAAGCTTTATTTCTTAACAAATCAACCACAATAAGTACAAAGTACAACTTCAACTATAGGAGCATGAATATGTATTCCTCTTCCTCTTTTATACTACTCCAGAAAAAAATTAGAAAATGGAAGAGTTTTATGGTTCATGCGTCTTGACTGTTATTGCAGGAGGAGATACTGGATGAGACCGATGAATATATAAATATACATAACAGGTACTTAACTGCACTCTATTTCTCCCCTACTTCTTTCTGAATGTAATACTAGATCGTCTTCAAAATTAATTAAATTGCACTCGGCTATTTGGGCGTACAGGATAAAAGTGAACATGCAAGGGAAGGCTACGAGCTTGAACTCGCCAGAACCTTCTCCCATCTTTTCGTCAACTGGATACATACAAACGCCTTACAATTTTGAGCAGCATTCAACTCCAAATGAGAAGGCTTAGATCATCATATATATTATCTACTAGCTTAAAATTATAGAGGAAAAGCATTGTAATTTTTTTTGTATTTGAACCCTATGATAAGGCTTTGGTTGGGACCCTTGAAAAATCTTTATACTAAAGTTCTAAACACGCGAAGTATGACTAATCGCCCTTAGAATCGCTTTTGTGATACACTGGAAGCAATGTCGAAACAAATTTCAAGAGACATTTTTGTTAAATTAGGAGAAAGAATGATTTCTCCTTTCCAGTCAGCTTTCTTGTCTTCCAGACAAATAGCAGACGACATGGTAGTAGCTCATGAAGTTATTTATTCATCAAAGAAAATGAAAACCAAAAACGGTGGACTGGGAATTAAAATTGACATGTCAAAAGCATTCTACAGAGTCGGTTGGGATTTTTTGATTCAAACTCTTTCTGCTTTCGGGTTTTAATGATGACTGGTGCAGCTGAATCCACCAGTGTGTTTCTACTGCTTCCATTGCAGTCTTGCTAAATGGTTGCGCAGGGAATTTCTTTACCCCTTCAAGAGGGAGGATTAAGGCAGGGAGATCCACTATCTCCCTACCTTTTCCTCGTCTGCATGGATGTCTTTTCAAGGCTCGTTACTGCTAGGGAGAAAACCAAACACATTTCTGGAATAAAAATCTCTAGACATAGTAGATACACTTTAAGCATCAAAGAATCATGATTAGGCTCTTAAAAATAAAGAAAATCAGTGTCTCTGACTCTTACTCAGTATCTATGACTCTTACTTAGGAACACCTTTATTCATTGATCAAAAATAAAAACATTTGATAAAATTAATGATAACATGGAAAATAGAGCTCAAAGTTGGAATGATACAACTATGGTTCAAGCCAGTAAAATGATCCTAAACAAATCAGTGTTGTCCAGTCTGCCTATTTACCAGATGGGTTGCTTTTCTTTACCTAAGAAAATAACAAATAAAATTAAAGCCATTTAGATGGAATTTTGGTGGAGAAAGCAGAATAACGCTAAAGGTTTACCCGCTGGGAGTTTCTTTGTGAACCCATTGAATTAGAACGCGCGATTGGGGGATACTTATATTAATCGGGGACTATAGGAAAAAGACAAAAACAGGATTTAAATAGTAAATCAAGGTCACCCCATATCCATGTATTTTCACTAATTCCTAATCTACCCCTCATTAATCAGGTTTAGTGGTTAATAATAATTAGTTATGTTAATTGATTAGTTTGAAAATGATTTATAGAAATCTTTATCATTTTGGAGAGATTAGAAGTATGAATGTTGGGTTCAATTTTTTTGGTTGAGATGAGTGACCATAGTAACCAAAGAGATGTCTTTGAGTCTTCACGGTAGCAACAAATATGTCTTTTATGTTGAATCTTCTCCAGATGTAACTTTGGATTCACCATGGCTGCACCTGCAAAACATCCTGCCGGCATTGATATAACTATGAATACCATGCCAGATTAACCTAAACCGGCATGGTATTCATAGTTATATCAATTTCGGCGCACCATATTTTCACGTACCAGGGAATATTCAACCAACACAGTGTGCCGATGTTGTTATCGGTCGTCCATCCATGCCGGCATTTGTTGGAAATTTTCATAAATGTTTGCCGCTATCCAGGGGGTTCGGGAGGGGGGGTGGGGGTGGGGTGGTGTAACCCCTCCCGGCTGTGTTCGACCTATTCTGTTTTGGATTTTTTTTTTAATCAGTCCACTGCCGGCACAGTCAGTTAATTCTCGAGCATGTCGGATTTCCGGTACTGCTAACAGCATAGTATGTTGCTTAAATTTCTTTGCCGGCACATGATGTAAAGTATCCAGAAAATTGAATTTTTTGGCACTTGATTATCGGCATTGATAGATTTCTATCGAGCATGCCGGCATTTAGTTACGACATTGAATGTAAGTTACCAAGCATGCCGGCACCATTTTTCGGCATGGTCTTCATCAATTCCGGCGATGTAAAAAAAAGATATTTCTGACATGGTCTTCATCACTTCCGGCATGGTCTTCATCACTACCGGCATGATCCTCATCACTTCCGAATGTAAAAAAAAAAAATCGTTTTCAAAGTAGGGAATATTTAGGTTTCAAAGCCCTAACCCTCAAGAGAATACCGGCAGTGAAGATGAAAATGGGGGATATGTTTTGTTTTTTAATTTTAAGTTTCTAGATTTTTATTTTGAGGAAAGAGTATTTTAGTATTTTTTCCCCCAAAAACACCCCTAAGCAAACACTATTGGTTGGGGAAAGTAATTTATATCCCCCAATTAATACAAGTATCCCCCAATAGCTTGGAGATTGACAACTCAACAGAATATTCTAGGTCTGTCTTAACAGACAAATACTTTAGAAACACAACTGTATTTCATTCAAAGAAACACTATAATACTTCTTGGATATGGAAATGTATAATGCAGGGGGTCTCTTTGATTCATAAGTTCATCTGCTGGTAGGTAGGCGATTATAAATCTATTTATGTTTGGATAGACAAATTGGATGCTAGGTATGGAAAAAAATCTCTTAACAAACTGTGGTACCCATATTAATTCTCTAACACTTGTATCTGAGTTGTTGGACTCAAATACGAAGAAGTGGAATGAAAAGGTAGTTAAAAATAACTTACCAACTGATCTTGCTGAAAAGATTCTAAGTATTAGAATCTTCACTGGAAAAAATGGTATGTTGAAACAAGATAAACTAGATGGTTATTAAAAAAGAATGGAAATTTCTCTGTTAAATCCATGTATCAGAAACTCAAAAATCCATCTTATCTTATACTAATATATAAAAAAAGAGGTATTTTGGTTGGTCATAAAAGGACAAAATAGCTTGGTGTAACCTTAATATTACTAGGATGACATTCGATATCAATTATCACTTCACACATATTCTAGGGCAAAAACGTATATTAAATTAATATCTACATATTCAACCTTACATATTTACATATTAACAGAATTGTCATTGTTTTTAAAATATATCAATTTTTTTTAAAAACTTAATATTTTTCAAAATACACACCCGATTTTTATAAAATTAACATATTTAAAAAGCTCTTTGAATTACCTACACAATGATTACAGATAAGAACATTAAATTTTATTTTACGAAAAAAATATCATTAAATCAAGTTTGGAGTTGTTAAAAGAGCAAAATTCAAGCATGTGCATCGCATATGTGGTTTTATGAGTCAATATATAATATAAGGATATATAATGTATCTTGGAGGCTCAACATCTCGCAAAGAATTAAAATATTCTTGAGGATATGTATACATAATGCTCTGCCTGTTAGAAAAAAACTAGGACAATTCATGAAAGATATATAGATGATACTAGATTTGTGTCTGTGCTACACACCGGACATTTTGTTTCCTTTAACTTGGTGTGCGCGGAGCTTCACCTCCCCCCCCGTGGATGCACTTTTGATTTGGTGTGCGTAGGGCTTCGCCCCACTCCGTGGCGGCGATGCATCTTTGATTTGGTGTGCGCATTCGCCCCGCCCCGTGGGGATGCACTTTTGATTTGGTGTGCGCGGGGCTTCGCCCCACCCCGTGGCGATGTATTTTCGATTTGGTGTGGCGAGGCAAATACATTAAATAGGTGGAGAATATGTATTTATTTTATTTATTTTTTCCTTTTATTTTCGCAAAAAATATTTGTGAAATATGTAGGATTTTTTTCCCGTTTATATATTAATTTGGAAAAAATAGTCCTTATATGGTAGGTACTCGATTTCCAAATTGAATTTGGTTTTCCTTTTTGAGTTTGTAATTTTTAAACCAATCATACGTTGACAAGTGTCCTCACGAATTCCAAATTGAATTTGGTTTCTTTTCTTTTTTTTAATTATTTTTTCCTATTCTTTTTAAACCAATCATACGTTGGCAAGTGTCCTCACCAAAACGCTCGTTTCACAAAACTCAAAAAAGGCCTATTTCGGCCAATAAGAAGCGAGGGTTTCCTTACTATTCAACGTGGGAGTTTTATTTGTCTAGGACTTTAAGTCTTTAGATGTATTTTCTGTGAGCATGATTGTGAATCTCTAAAACATCTTTCTTTTAATGATCTTATGCCAAGTCTGTTACAATGCTACCTCCTCTTGTAGGATTGAATTCTAGCCTTAACAGTTCAGTGTCTACTTCACATAGGCAGATAAACCACACAGACCAAGGATGGACAAAACCTCTATCTAACCAATCTAAAATTAATTTTGATGCTTCCTGGATTGATAGTTGTACTCATGCTGGTTATGGTATAATTCTTCGTTTTGACTCATGTAGGAGAAGCTAGCCAAGCTACAGCTGGGACCTTCAATGCCTCCCCAGTACAAGTAGCAGAAGCTATGAGCTTGCTGGAAGCGGCTAAATGGGCAAAGAGTATGGACCTAAAAAGCTTTTGGGTGGAAGGTGATTGCCAAAGACTAATTCACTATGCTCAAAACAAGTCAAGTAGCATTTTTTGGAGGAATCAAGCCATAATATCTGAATCAATGAAAATTCTTCAGGCTTGTGAATTTTTTGGGTATCCTCTTCAAGAACAGAAGATGTAATGAAGTAACTAATACTTTGGCAAAAGAAGCAAGAAAAGGAGGAATCCACGAACAAAATTCTGTTCTCTTTTCTGATTTTCAGTTTTCAAATTCGGATGTTTTTTCTAATTCAGTTCATGGGTTTAATAATTTGTTGTAGAAGCCAATATCTTGAATCACTATAATGAGATAAGGGAAACCAACACCGTGGAAAACTCTTTGTAACAACCTTTCTTTTAATGCACTTAATCTTCAAAATCAAAATAAATAAATAAAAAATAAATTATTCGCCGTTTCATCTCATTTGTGCGAATGCAACTGAAGTTGATGACAATTTAGACATGCATCTAATGATGTTTCAGCAAAAATAAAACTAGAGGATAAAACTGGAAAAATCATATTTTCAGCCTCAAACTCTTCTCCCACATAAACAGATCTAACGTTCCTGATGATAATTGATAAATAGGACTTGTCCCCAACCGCGCGTGCGCAATGCGCATCCAAATTCTCCAACCAGTCCCTTTACCGACCAAAAACTTTACAGACCCGTTGAAAGCGGTCATCTTACTTACTTTCCCTCTCTAGTAGTCTCTGTCTCACTCTCTAGTACTAACCCAGTTGCCGATGTTTATTACCAGCTCAGACAAATATGGAGCTCAGAGTGCTGGGAGAGTGAGACTATTGGTTTGCTTCAGTCAACACCATAATCTGTGAGCTTTTTCCTTGAAAAACATTCAAATTAAATCCTTTGCTCTTTTTCTTTTTTTGAATTATTGAATTGTTTTTGTGTAATTAATTAAAAAAATGAGAAAAAGTTGATGCAGTTGGTGTATATTACACTCTACCCCCAAAGCAGCTGGTTATCAGTTCTACCAAGTACCTCTTTTTCATTTTCCAAATCTGGGTACTTTACAAAATTCCTCCTTTTCTAGTTAAATCTTACTTAATTTTTTATCATTTCTCTACTTGCTTAGGATCTACTGATGTTTCTCAATCTTGGGGGCTTCAAAGTAACAAAGTTTCATAGATTTTGTCAAAATTCTTCTTCATTTTACAGTTTGTGATCCTGCTGCTATTTAATTGGTAATTTGAAAATGGCAATATCTAAGTTTGGTAAGAATATGAAAAGACCATATGGGTTTTGTGTGAAGATGACTGCAGTAGCATTACTGGGTCTTTGTTTTATCTTCATTTGGTCTACATTTTCATCATCTTCTAATTCTTTAACTTATCAAAGAGATAGTTTTGGTGATATTGCTGAACCTGCTGTAGCAAATTACAAGCCAAGTTCTAAGATTCATCCTAAGAAGAGTAAAAATGATGGTGGTGTAGGTAAACAAGAGAAAGTGAAGTCTGTTTGGGGTGACAAAGATAAGAAAAGGGAACGAAGGGTTGTACCTCCTGTGATTACCCATCACAAAGGGAAGGAGAAAGACAAGAAAAAAGTTGTAGAGGTGATTAAGCCGAAAGAACAATATTCCGGGGCTTCGAATAGTACTATTGAGGTGGAGAAATCAGACGATGAGAATTCGGAGAAGGAAAGTGATGGGGAAGATGAAATTGATGATAAAGAAGGGGTGGATGTTGAAGGAGAGAATAATGGGGAGACTGGAGGAGAAGTGGGTGTGGAAGGACAAGAAAATGGGGAGAACATTGAAGATATTGAAATTGCGAAGAAAATTGGAAAGGTGGAGAAGAAGTTAGGACCTGTATTTGAATCGAATGTGCAATATACATGGAAAATGTGTAATGTAAGAAGTAAATACAATTATATGCCGTGCACTGATGTAGAGAGTTCCACTGGGAAGTTGCAAATTTATAGGCATCATGAGAGGAGTTGCCCAAGAACACCTCCAATGTGTTTAGTTCCACTTCCTCCAGGGGGATATAATACCCCAGTACCTTGGCCTAATAGCAAATTGAAGGTATGTGAGGAGTTCAATACGATTTTGTGTGTTAAAGCTTGTTGCAGGTATTATGTTGTTGATATCTTATGCTGGAAAGTATAAATGGTTTTGCAGATATTTTATGGCAATGTGGAACACCCAAAACTTGCTTCATTCATCAAATCTCAAAATTGGCTTATGCAGTCCGGAGAATATCTTACCTTCCCTTCAAACCAGTCTGAGTGGAAGGGTGGAGTTCTTCACTACCTTGATTTCATTGAAGAGGTGAATCTTATTTCCCTGTGTCCAAATATAAGTTTTCTATCTTGTGTGCTCAGTGGTGTCCGTCTAGTTAATTTCTTGAGTAGCACATCAAAATGTTGATAACAGTTTCCCCCACTCAATGCCACTTAACTTACTTAGAAGTAGGAGATAGGTGCAATCTGACATAATTTAGCAATGATGGAGATTCAAATTTCTTGTCTATTTAGCAAGTGGTGGTTCTGAATCTTTGGATCTATGGACTACAGAGTTGCCAAGGTACAGGTTTCTGGCCATTGATGTGTGCACTATTCGTGGTAGATGCTAGGATTTGAAGGAGCAAAATTAGTTTTAAACAATGATATAGAGGTTTCAACATGTTATTTGGTTTCTGGCCATTGATGTGTGCACTATTCGACGTAGACGCCAGGACTGGAGGAGCAAAATTTTAATTGTCTCAACTCTTAAACATATGCTGATAAACAATGAAATAGAGGTTTCAACGCTTTACTTGGTTTTACTGAATTGCTCTATTGTAATCGTAGATTCTTAGTGTTCCCTTGAAATTTGTTTGGGTTAATTAGATGGTACCAGACATCGAATGGGGAAAGAACATTCGCATAGTACTAGACCTTGGATGTACTGATTCAAGCTTTGGGGCTACTCTACTTGACAAAGAGGTATTGGCATTGTCACTAGGGCTAAAGGATGACTTGAGAGATCTTGCACAGATTGCACTCGAGCGAGGTTTTCCTGCAGTTGTGAGCCACTTCGGAACGCGAAGGCTTCCTTTTCCTAGCGGTGTATTTGATGTTATACATTGTGGGGAATGCAGCATACCCTGGCATTCTAATGGTTAGATATTTTCTCCTTTTTTCTCTCTCGTCCAGCATCAATTTCATTTTGGTTTACTGATCAGTAATTATTATGAACATTTTCTTATTCCTTTAAGGTGGGCGGCTACTTCTAGAGATTAATAGAATATTGCGGCCTGGAGGATACTTTATTTTGTCGAAGAAACATGACAACATTGAAGACGAAGCAAGTGAGGCCTCCTTTTTGTGTTCTTGATTCTTCTGTACTGATGCATGTCATTGAGTAAGAGGAACCATTTTTATATTCCCTTTCTTTTGCCTACAGAGATGCTGGATTTGACCGCATCGATCTGTTTTAATATCCTTGCTCATAAAACTGATGAAATCAGTGATTTGGGCGTTAAAGTATATCAGAAACCGGATAATAATGCCATATATGAGTTGAGAAGGAAAAAACACCCTCCCCTCTGCAAGGAAAATGAGAAGCCAGATGCAGCCTGGTAAGTCTTCTGTTTTCACCTGGACTTTAATCTAGCAAGAGTACTACTGCCAACTGAACTGGCTTGAGAAACAAAATGTCAATGATTGTACCACTCCCTCTTTGTGAAATAAAACTTTCCATCTCCACAGGTATGTTCCAATGAAAACTTGCTTACACACAATCCCAGCTTCCATCGAGCAAAGGGGAACTGAGTGGCCCGAGGAATGGCCTAAGAGGCTTGAAACCTTTCCAGAATGGTTGGACAACACCGGAAAGTTGGCTGCAGACACAGCACACTGGAAAGCTGTTGTTGAGAAGTCGTATCTTGTTGGGATGGGAATCAATTGGTCAAATGTCCGGAACATAATGGACATGAAAGCTATTTACGGAGGGTATTTACCTGATTATGTGTTCTTCTGTTAGTAGGATTTATTTGGTTAATCTTTCTATTTAACTATAAAAGAAAAGCTGTTCATAAATCTGCCTTTACAGATTTGCAGCTGCCCTTGCACACAAAAACGTGTGGGTAATGAATGTTGTCCCCGTCAATGCTCCTGACACACTTCCTGTGATATACGAACGGGGGCTTTTGGGGGTATACCATGATTGGTGCGAGTCATTTGGGTGTTATCCAAGAAGCTATGACCTTTTGCATGCTGATCATCTCTTCTCACGTCTTAAGAACAGGTTCTAATTGACCTGACACTTGATAGTTTTTCTTTCTAATTGACCTGATACTCTTGTGTTTGCTATGTTTCCCTCGTGTAACACATATTTGTGTCCATGGAGTTTTCTCATTAGATACTGAAACAAAGCAAAGAGTCTAAATCATTCTTTCAGTTTTATTGTGCAAGGTGGTCTGTTCTATTAGTAGTGGATCTGATCATAACTTTGTTTAACAAATCGGGTTTCAGGTGTAAGCAACCTGTGGGGATCGTGGTTGAAATGGATCGACTATTAAGACCTGGAGGTTGGGTAATTATAAGAGACAAGTCGGAGATTTTGGAACCATTGGAGGCAATCCTAAGAAGTCTTCATTGGGAGATGGTTATGACATTCACCCAGGATAAGGAGGGTATAATTTGCGCACAGAAAACCACATGGCGACCTTCTTAAAGTTTCATGTAAATGAAGATGTGTCATTGAGCTTGGGCCATCAAAATTCCACATCAATAGGGAGAAGAATTAGAGCTTGTGTTTACTATGGAACTTCGATTCGAAGATATGTTGTTGTTTTACATGGTAAATTGTAGGAAATGCTGTAATCTCTTACTTCCCATTCTCACACTCATGAGAAATATATGAACAACTTTCCTTTTCACATCAATGAAAATCATTTTTTCCACTTGTTACTTCTTTTCTCGAGATTATATATGTGGAATGCATCAAAACAAGCAAATATTCTAGTTGGTGTTCAGGTTTCAGGGAAATGCCTAGTTACACATTTTCTCTTGTTTAGTACTAAAATCAGTAGTCAACTTTAGATGCAGCGAGATTTCTAAGACATTCTCTTAATTTCTTCAACAATTCTCCTTGTATTGTCAGATAAAAGCTTCACCATTATTTGACTGCCACTTCGAGCAGAATCTCATCCGGTTCTGCCAATAAGACACATTTTAAGGATTAAATGATGCAGCATAACATCAATATGAACCCGTCATTTTTAGCAACTGCGGCAGAAGAAGAATTTATATCTAAAATTGCTGCAAGAGAAGCAAGCAATTTCTAGAGTTGAAAAGCAATCTTGTAGCTTATGGAAGACCATATGGTAAAACCTACTAGTAAAAACAAAAACTACTGAAACAGTTCATCAAAGCCATTTCACATCTGTTTTCCAGAATCAGAATTCCAATAAGATATACCTCCTCATTCAAAAGCACAAGGCCATTGAGAAATGCAATTATGAACGTCGTGAAACTAGCGGCGGATCGCGAAATGAATTTTTGTTTCTACCTTTCACCAAGTCGACTCAAATGTGAACCTTTCCACTTTAGGTGTCCGTTAATTGATCAATTACTTTTGATGCTAAGAATAATTACCTTTGGCATTACTGATTGCTCCACAAAAGTATACAGTACATCTAAGCAAATAGTCGGATTTTCATCCTACAAAAACTAGCCTGGTAATGATGAACCTCGAGTAGATACTGCCACATCGTAGAACTATCATGACGTGATAGTGGGTAAAGTAAGACAAATGATAGGTCGGTAAACGTCATTTCATGAATCCAGCCAGCCAGCAAATTTTGTTTTTGTTTTCAAATAGGTCCGGATAAACCCTGTATATTTTGGTAGTTATGCTAAAATTAAACTTAAGACAGGATTGCACGTAAGACATATATCATCTAAATAAGCTCGTCACGTCCTTGTGTCGTTAGAAAATCCTCAACTCCCACGACGTATGTTAAACCAACTAACTAATTATACATAATCTTCACTCATTCTCTTTTCCCTTACACCACCACCACAATTATATCCCTCCCTATATATATATCTGCCTTCCTCTATGCTCTCTATATCTGATCTCTCTCATGGCTGCTGTTTCTTGCAAGTTAACAAGAGGAAGAGATAATTATCACGCAATCACAATGAGCAAAACAGTATCAAGGATAGCTGATGAAGTTTCATGGTGGTGTGCTCTATTATTAGTATGTGTAATCTTATTAACCGCTTTCAAGGAGATTAATTCTATATCAACTGATCATCAAAATATTGTTCATAGTCATGATGAGATGGTGATCAGTGGAAATGGAAATGATATGAGTAATCCTTTCTCGATTGGTGGTAATAATAGACCGTGTGAAGAAATCTATGTGGTTGGTGAAGGCGAGACATTAAATACAATTAGTGATAAGTGTGGAGATCCATATATAGTTGAAAGAAATCCTCATATTCATGATCCTGATGATGTTTTCCCTGGACTTGTTATCAGGATCATACCATCAGATGCTCCTAGGATGAAAAATGTAGTCTGGTAATTAAAATGTTTATAGTTCTAGGCACGTTTGTTTTAAATTCTTTGATTGTAGAGTGAGAGAAATGCAAGTTTGCATATATATTTCTAATCGATGAAAAAAGTTTAAAGTATCGAAGTATGTACCGGGACCTCTTTGCAAGTACAATTTGTTGATCTCGTTGGATGATCTCACCTGTTTAAGTTTAACAGCTTTCTAATTAACTGGTGGAGGATCCGTTGACATAGTTCTTCTCACATGCACAAATTCAACACCAATTTTCTTATAAAACGGGAATAACAATGATTATCCTGGCTAGTTTTGGGCCTAGTGTGATTATTTGGGGTAACCCCTTATCCAACTATTTTACTAAATGGCAAAACTACCCCTGATTAGTTAGTGTTAATTTGGGTGATTAAATGATGTTTAATCAAGTTAACCCTGAAATTAACTACCATTAATTCATCATCAAAACTAAAAAAAAACTCGATCCAGAATCGATCGATGTTAGTGCAGTTGTAAACCGATTATGGGTTGAGTTTTTTCAAATGAACCGATTGTCGAAATCGGTGTTTATGGATGTCCACATAATCCGATTATACCTTACTTTCAGAAACAAAATATTCATTACATATATAGTTTAGGAAATTAGCGAATTACATATATAGGATTCAGTATGGGAATTCTAGAATTTGACACATCAAATGTTCGTCAATGAACCTCCGAGCACGTCGGTACAACGTCGTATATTCTTTGTGGTGAATGAACTTATTTTCCCCATTAGGAATTCTCCAAAGCCCATTGAAACGTTCCAGCTGAAATTCAATGAATTCTTAAATGTTAGTATGCGAACTTTTAACGATGATATAAGTATAAATATTATCGGATTACTCACTTTTTCCCTAAGAGGAGCTTGTGGATGATGTTGGTACACCATATTTCTAACTTTGACATACTCTCGCATTGCACTTTTTATGTAGTTGAATCGAAATGCCAAGTCTCTCCATTTGCGGTTATTGGGATTCGCGGTGCGCTCGTAAAAGAACTCTTTAACTCTCTTCCAAAACATTGAATAGATTTCATTCGGACGTTCATGGAACGTATTAGCAAACGATTTAACGAGACACAAATCTCCATATGGTTCCCATTTCACGAGATGTTTATCTACTTCCGGATCCCATTCCATTTTCTAGGCTAAGTGTGTGATGTGGGAGTGGCTCAAAGATGTTGTCCTTATATGGATAAAGACTCAACGACTATTTTTTTTTCAAATTCAATTCACACAATCGGATTTTAGGGATGTCCACATAGACTGATTGTGTCCTTGCAAAATCATAAAAAATATGCCTCTCAATAATCGGTTTTTAATATTGCACATGTAATCCGATTCTTGGCAAAAAAAAAGTTACAGAAAAGGTGTCACTTTACCTTAGTAGAATCGGATTACATGGAATGCCCACATAGACCGATTCTGAAGGTTGTCAAAATATGCCTCTTAACAATCGGTTTTAATATTTCACTTGTAATCCGATTCTTGTCAAAAAAAGATACAGAAAAAATGTCACTTTCCCTCACAGGAATCGGATTACATGAAATGCCCACATAGACCGATTATTAAGGTTATCAAAACTATGGATTATTTTGTTTTCTCAAAATCGGACTTTAAAAGTATCCGTATAAACCGATTCTGAACACTTACAAACCAGGTGAATGAATTTTCAGAATCGGTCTATGTGGTGCACCCTCAAAATCCGATTCTGAAATTGTACCCCTGGAGAACTGTCAGAATCGGATTTTATATAGGTACATGTAAACCGATTGTGACAGAAAAAACAGCCAGAATCCTGCATTTTTTGCACACACACATTGTAGTTGGTTCTTTTGTCGCGTTTTAGACAAACACAAACAATTTTCAAAAGAAACCATATTCAATCATTCATAAACTAGGAATATAACCAAACATAATTCGATAATAAGTTTAAGACATAAGACATAAGTTTGAAACCATTCATTGATGAACATCCCCACCACGACCACGTCCACCTCGTCGTCGTTTAGCAGGTTGGGCGTTGTTCGATGCACCTTCAGACTTACTTTTTGCGGTGACTCTCTTCCTCTTTTTCTTTGGCTCCTCCACCACCAGTTCCCCAAACTTTGCTCCCGCTTCTACATCTTCGAGACTGTTCAATTCATCAATCAGATTTTCATTGTCCTTAACATTTTTCCCTTCCCTGATATCTAGCTTTGCTTGGGTTATCAAGTGCCCGAATCGTCTTCTCTATTTTCATTTTAAACAACAAACATTCAACAAATAATGCTAAAACCATTAACAAAACCGTAATTGAGTAACAATACACACCAGGTATTCGAGAGTTGTATCTAGGGCCTCTCATCTACTCGTATCACTCGAGTATGCGAAACATTGAGGTACCACGACATGTAACCCGGAATTGCCTCATCATCTGTTTTCGATCGACCATCCATACCATATCCGTTGAACCTTCTGTCTTCCCAATATTCACATGATGGTAAAGGGTGGTGAACAATCTCAATATCATTATTCAATGACTCGCTTTTTTTCTCATTGATTTTAAACTTCTTGTGCTCATTTGGAATTTTTGTACGTATATGCATTGTCTTGCGACTCTCATCGGGTTGTACATTACATATCCTCTTGGGTGAAACAAAGGCCAAAAATAACTTTGTTGCTCGGTGCACCCAACCATCTTTCCTTTTCCTTTAGCTAAATCCTTCTTGTAAGGGTTAAAGAAAACCTATTTCGTCGTGAAGTCGTCCAACTGGCATCTCAACTTCAAATAATCCACATCTTGGGACTTTGACTTACTGTTGTAGGTGTACATGTCCCCATAAAAGTTACTGTCCCATTCCTTATTCACAAAAGCCATTTCAGTAAATATTGGGAAGTGCAAATATATCCACGCCTGCAGAAAAGCCATATTCCCTCCGATTTGGTTCCTTTCACCCCTAGAAGCCTTTCTCAACTCATTGAACGTGTGTGCAAGGATGGCAGTGCCCCAAGAGTATTCGTGAATCTTTTCAAATGGTTGCAACATCTGAATAAAGTTGGCGTTCACACGGGCACCGGAAACGTCAGGAAAGATAACATATCCCAGGATGTAGAGGACATACGTATTGGCCGTGGATACGTTCCTTGGTCACCTGTTTTCCCTCAGCACGAAGTTTCTTTGTTCCCATGAAGAGGTCCCTCAACTTCGAGAGATGGAATATCCTCTGCTTTGCTTTGCCTACTAGCATCTGTGACTTGGTCATCTCCTCATCCCATTGGAACACATTCTTGGTGAACGCGTAGATCTTGTCCCACTCAAGCTTTTACGCGTAGCCTTTGTGCTTTACGTCTTTACCTTCTATGTTTATCCCGGTAATGAACTTCGCATCATTTGGAGTTATCGTCATTTCGCCAAACGGAAGATGCAAAGTATCCGTTTCCCCGTAATATCTCTCGGAAAAAGCGGAACAAAGAGGTTTGTGGTAACGAAGAACCAGATTGTTGACTGCAGGCAACAACCCTGTAGGTTTGACTATCTTGACTACTTCCTCAACTTCTCCAATGGTTGAGTTTTGTGCTTCTAATGGCAAATTCTTCATCATACTCACTGACGTTCCTGGCTTCATACGACGAATGACATCCTTGTGATCCTATAAAACAAAACAAATCCGATGGACAATAATCAAAACACTACACGTATAATAAGTTTTATGTTACATAGCATAAGGTTTAGGTAGTTACTATGGTATGGCAGGCGACAGCGGCCCAACTCTCTTTGTACCCCCATAACAACTTTCCTCCATCACCAGGTAACCCGCCAACGGTATCAGTAGGGCCTCGAGGAAACATCTTCAGCGGGTGGGGCATGTGGCTTCCCTTCTTCTTCTTTAGACCATCATTTTTACCATCTTTCTTACCTTTTTTTTTGAGCGTCTCCTCCTTGGACTTGTTGTTGAACTTATCCTCCTTGGACTTTTTCTTGCACTTGTTCTTGAACTTCTCCTATCTTTTCATCACCTTCATTCTCACTTTCTTCTCCATCACCTTCATTCTCACTTTCTTCTTCATCAGTTTCATTCTCACTTTCTTCTTCATCACCTTCCTTGCCACCAATTTCTTCTTCATCAACTTCCTTGCCACCACTTTCTTCTTCATTGATCTCCTTGCCACCAATTTCTTATTCATCAACTTCCTTGCCACCACTTTTTTCTTCATTAACTTCCTCCTCAACACTTTCTTCTTCAACAACTTCTCTATCACCACCTCCTTCTTCAGTAGGTGTATCAGAATCAAATTCTTCTTGTGTTGGTTGCTCCTCTTGAGGTGGTGGGTCATTGATGCGGATCACTTTGGCTTTACTCCTCGAGCCCCTTTGGTGGGAAACAGTTAAATTTTGACCACCCTCTCGACGAGGTCCCAAACTCTGAGGAGAATCAAAGTCATTTTTCCTCTTATATTTCTTTTCGGCTTGCTTTTGTTGCTTTCCCTTGTTTGGCATGTAGAATACGGAGATAAGCGACAAACAACATGCATATCTTTGAATTCAAGGTATACAATCGGTTTACTCGATACACATTTAAAATCCGATTCCTAACATAACACATAACAATCGGATTATATAAGTGCTCATGTAATCCGATTCTAACCAAAAAAAAGTAACAGAAAAATTGGGCATTTTTTCTTACAAGAATCGGTTTACTCGATACACATGTAAAATCCGATTATGGGCTAAGCAGTGATAAAACCAAAGGCTACACAATCGGTTTATGTGGACACATATGTAATCCGATTCTAACCTAAAAAAGTTACAGAAAAACGGTTATCCCTACAGTTACGAAATCGGGCAATGTGTACATTAACATTATATGATTCTGGTTCAAATTTCTCGAACCAGAAAACACATGCAGCACAATCGATGTTTTTGACCAAGAACATCAACCATTTCTAACCACAATCGCTTCACAAGTACATTAACATCATCCGATTCTGCGAAACCCGGAAAATTTTGATTTTAAAATTTTCAATTTTTGAGCGATGTTATGTTACTAAAACCTAGTTTAGAGGATTGGGTTGATAGAAAAGTACCTGATTCGACCCATTTCCTCCACTTGTGCGATAAAAGATGCTTCGTTTTCTTCGTTTTGTTTCGAATCGCTTCAACAATTCCGGGATTATTCTCACTAGGAAATATTCTGTTAGTAAGATACTTCACTCGCGTTGGTTTCGACATTATATAGAAGAAGAAAAAAACGATAATCGTTTTTGGATCGTCGGTGATCGACGATGTTTTGGTTTCAAAAAAAAAAAAAGGAAAAGAAAAAGAAGAAGAAGAGAAGAATCGGTTTATAGGGGATTGGAAATGAATCTGATTTTGTTTTGAAGTTTTATTATTAAGAGTTAATGGGGGTAAATTGGTAGTATTAATATATATTTTTAGAGGGTAAATTGGTAGTTTCAGCAAATTTAGACTCCCCTTATCATTTCCTATTAGGTAGATGAAGTAATTTATAGGCCCCAAATAATCACACTAGGCCCCAAACTAGCCAGGATGAATATAATGCTAAGTTTTTTTGGTGATATATTTCTTTTACAAAGCTTTAATTTTTATTGAGATTGTGTTTATTCATTTCTAAAGAACACTCGAAGCCCACGTCCTTCTTGCCAATATTACCGCTCCAAGTTTGTTAATAAAATTTTACCCTTTCCGCCTCAAAAAAAAAAACAAAAAAACAAAAAAACTTGACTATCATTAAATAAATTTATCGGGTTAAAGAGGTGCTTCTATATTTTAGAAAGTGTTGGTTGTGAGAGATGTCGTCACGTTGCATTCTTTTTATCTTTGTAATTCTCTTTTTTTTTGTTCATTCAAATAAAGGGATGTCCATTTGAGTTCTTTCAAGAAAAACACCATTGTCACAACCAAAGTGTCTTTATGGTTACGCCAAAACCTGCATGAGTCAATCCTCAACACTACATTATCTGTGAAGATATCGATTCAACTATTCAAGTATTAGTGATTTAAAGTTCATTAGAATAATTGGCTCATTATTTTCTATAAAATGTTATTCCTTTGACATTCATTAGAGACAATTTATAGAAGCATTTCCATCCTCGCCATGAGTTTCCATATGATAACCGTTTGCACGGATTTCGTAGGAACTTAACAAACATGATTAGCTCTTGGTTCTTATGGAGCACATCTAACTTTTAATCTTTACACCAATTAGGAAATAAAGATTGAGCATTGCTTTGCTCGACTATTATTTGTGATGATCCAATCATCACATGGTATTATATTCCCACTGTGATCATCAAAACTAAAATTTTGGAGAGTCCTCAGATATTTTTTTCTTCCAAATTTTGGATATTATAATATGTTGAATGA
This sequence comes from Papaver atlanticum, assembly GCA_023531105.1. Lineage (NCBI taxonomy): Eukaryota > Viridiplantae > Streptophyta > Magnoliopsida > Ranunculales > Papaveraceae > Papaver > Papaver atlanticum. Next base: position 1,675,928 of record JAJJMB010011222.1, on the reverse strand, counting down.
TGACTTTCAAATCAACTGAGTAAAAAGATCGTATACATTACCTCATCAGGTGAATTGATGCCAATGCCTCCCATCTCCAAACTTGGTGTCACCTTCGAGGAGTCTGGTTTGTACTAAGTAGCAACAGTGACAACAAGGAAATTTTCGTATATATTACTACAAGGTCACATTTATAAAATAATTATTTTTATTAATTTAATTCTTATATTAAGAAATATGTATAATTTGATTGTCTTGTTTATACTCGTTGCAGAAGTGTATTAAAATGCGTTCCGACGATATAAAGCTTATAAATATCCACGGTCATAGTTTCAAAAATATGTCTATTAATGAATTTTGTTTTTAACCCAAGCTAGTATTTCGGGTTTGATAATATTAATATACCACTTTGTTCTAATAAGTATCACATGAAGCTACCATACACAATATCAAACAACAACAAAAATTTATTTTGTCTTATATGTGACACCACATGTATTATACATATCACATCACTTTTGTATCTGTTCTTAAGAGACTTTTGGTTATATATTTTAAAATAAAATTTGACACGAATGACATTAAATATTGCATTGTTCATGGGTATGTCCTTTCCCTTTCTCCTCTTCCATATTTGTTCAAATCAAACTCTTTTTTCCATATCCTAACAAATAAAAACGCACATTCAAGTATGCCATTACCAAATGCATAAAAAAAAACCTAACTCCCTTTCATTAGTAAAACATACCTTATATTGCAATATTTAATGTCATTCCGCAAATAAAAAACATACATAACTTCGCAAAGACCGATTTTCTTATGTAGACATTAAAACCGAAATAACCAACAATTAATATCAACAAACAATCGAAATTTCACATAAATACAATAAATAATTAAATTTAGAAAATCCACTTGCATTTTCTTGTCATTTGAAAGTCTATCTTTGTTTCTCAACCTCAGTTTTGAAATCAACAATGTCATCAGAGTTTGTCTGCTTAGGGCAATTCCTATGGGAATGAACAAACCCATATCTTTGTTGAGCCAGGTGGATGGCCAAACTGGTTTTTCCACTATGGTAAAGCACTGGGCGTTAGATAACTAAGCGCACGACTGAGAGACAAACGCTGGAGTTTGTAGGTAAAGCACCGGCGTTGGTAGAACAAGCGCTGGAGCTCAAAGCTTCAACACGGCGCTTTAACATATGATGCTGGTGTTTGTAGCAAAAACGCCAACGAGTAGTTTTTTAAATTTCAAAAATTCCACTTTTTACCTCTATAAATTACCATCAATTTCAAACAATTCACTCACACCAAAATTCACTTCTCTTGAATTTTCTCTTATAAAATCTATTTCTCAATGGCTGGAAAGGCGATCACACTTTTTTGCGATGCAAAACTTGAAGCTGTTGTTTCTAAGATATGTGGGAGTTTTAAAAAGATTGAAAATTGTAAGAGGGAAGTGCAATTTTTTGAAGTTGCTCCAAGAAAATGTTCCGCTAAAAGGCAAAGAAGAGCTCCAGTTTTGAAAGTTAACAACAAAAAATTCAAAAACAAAGGCGAAACTGTCAAAGAGCGCGTTGAATGGAAGATACGTCAAATGAAGAAAATAGGAGGCCAAAACTTGTACTCGATTTTTATTGAAGTTGTTTACGTTAGTACGTTTTATTAGGGATTTTCACTTCAGATTAAGCGAAATTTATTACAATTTAAACTTGCAAATAACATCAACCTACATTTTAATAAACCACAACAACAAAACCACACTACATCAAATCCAGCGACATTCTCTTTGTAGAGTTCATAACATTCAAAATGCTTAAACTCTCTTCCGCTTTCTTCAGTAAACTTGGTCTGAGCGATGGTTTTCTGTAAAACAGATAAACAACAAGTTCAAATATTTATGATGCAGTTGATCAGTGAGGACAAAGGTAAGATACTCACCAGTTCTTCGTTAGATAATCCAGAATAGCTACGGTGAATCATCCACAAAATTTCTATATAATGTTTGACTTCCTTACTGATGAATGAAATTCTTAATTCTAGGGTCTTACTTTTTCTTATGGATTCGTTCCACGATGCTACAAAATGTCCCAATACTCTTTCCCATAAATGGCCACTGTTCATTGGTCTCATAATACGATGTAACCAACATCGAACAAGAGTAACATCTTCTTCCATTGTAAAGACCAGTAGATGCATTCGAGTGCAGTAACGATGTTCTTGAGATGGACCATCTTTAATAATTATAAAACGCGCTTCATAATGAAAAGGTTTACCACGAGATTCCTCCCAATTATCAAGAGTTGTTTGGATCACTTCATCTTCAGTTACACCGATGAACTTTTCTCGATCAATTTCCATTACCAGAGCAACAAATGGCTGGACTGCAAGCCTAATAGATTGAAAATGAGCACGCAATCGACGAGCATCTCGGTTTCTTTACCAACGCGTATGTTTTTGTTATAAATACGACACTAGGGGTGGCCTCTCAACCAAACCAACAGATTTCTTTCTCCTCATCCACCATGTTTTTTAAGCGAAGCAAATATTATGTGTCGAAGCAAAAGAGGTTTGTCCATTATGTTTCATGGATAACCACAGTCTTATGCAATGCCCTTGGATGTATTCAAAGTGTCCGCAGGAAGGTTGATCGCGCATCAGAATGGTGATTGAATCACAACCGTAAAAGCTCAGGTATTTGCAATGTCAAGATTCCAACTGTCCAGAGGAACCACATATGCTGGATGATGCTATGAAGATTAAAAAAGAAGAAGAAGAAAAGATTGCAACACTCTGCAGAAACTTCAAACTTAAAGCCAAATTGAAGAAAGAGTTATTACACTGCAAGCATTGTGGATATGGAGATCACGAATACGAACATTGTCCACAGAGAATCAGTGGATGCTCAAAGCACGATTGCAAGACTTTTATGCATTTGCGGACTTCTTATGGAGAAGACACATATGGAAGGCATTTCTGGGAATGTCCTAAGTGTTTTTTGGTGGAGTGGGCTGATTGAAGTAGAAGGACAAATCGAATCACTATGGTATTATGTTATTTAGTTTGCTGTTTATTTTGTGTTATTGCGATTATTATCTAAAACCATCAATATCATAAGTAATTTAAATTTTTCCTCGATTAAACATTGCACCATCAATTTCATAAATAAAAACATACTGCATTGAACAACCACATCATACATGAGAATAAAAGAAATACATTAAATTAAAACAACTACTACATAGGCGTCAATTATCGGCGGGTGGTGGAATTCCTAGGGCGATGTAGGGATCGTATCTGTTGAGTACCCTGAGAATGTTGAAACAAGCATGGAAGTCGAAAGGACGACCACGGTGAGATTCTTGCCACATCGCTAGAGTTCTGGGCAACACTTCATGTTCGGCTTCACCGTTGAGCTTATTTTGGTGATTCGCCATTAGTTGGGCGACGAACTCCAATACATTCATACTAATTACACTAAAACGATGCTGCAATCCGTGAGAATCACGCCCATGGATGTTCCCAGTTTCAGTGATGAACATTCTGTAAACTTTCTCCCATAAATTCAACGTCGAATCGGCTACATTACTCATGACAGCATCTTCTGTGTGAAAAACAAAGGCTCTACAAATAGCTAAATCCTCTTGTTTAGTGAATCTAACACCACGAACTCTGGGAGGCATTTTTGTAGATGATTTGAGAGTGAAGAATGTGTAGAATGTGTGAATTTGGAGTTGAAATGAGGAGTATTTATAGAACTCAAAAATTATAGCCGTTAGATCACAAGAGTTTCTAGCCGTCCAGATTCAGCCGTTGGCGATTCTATGACAAACGAGCGCTAGGAGAATGAGCTCTGGCGATTTAGTATAGAACACACGCTTCCCAGGAAAGCGCCAGCGCTTGTGTCTCCAACGCCAGCGTTTGAGGCAAGCCCGCCCGTCCTAACATCAAACGCTCGCTACATCATCCAACTCAATGAACAAACCAAAAAATTTGTTGGTTTGAACATCCATTTTTCATGTTTGTTGAGTCCATAGTGGGAGCAAAATGAACAAACTTGATCTTTTGTTCATTCCATAGGAACTGCTCTTATAGCAAGGAAAATTTCAATTTCTTAACATCTCCTTCACAAAACACAACAAACTAAGGTCATTTTATATTACTTAAAAAAATGACTTTTTAAAGAAAATCAAATAATGCTAACTAACCACCACAATTGATTGAAAACATATGGATTTCATCTTAGGAACTACATACTAATTGTTTCTACAATTTGTTGAGCAAGCACACTACCCTCCTTCTGAAAAAGCGGGGGTCTAACAACCTCACCAAATATTTCGCTTAGCAATCTGTATGGCTTAACTCCAATATACTTTTAAGAGAATCAACTAGACAGTCAGACTCAATCTTAATAAAAAGTATATCAAAGAGTTATATCTCAATTTCTCGATTAAATCCTTACACAAACAAATAGAAATCTGCGAGCCTGATTGAATACAAGAGAAATAACTTGAATGGTACCAAAGACCAATGTTCAAGGATCAATCAATTTCAATCAACAACCAAAGGTTGGATTTACCAATTGATCGATTCAACGCACAACCTGTGATATTTCAATTATATAACAAAATATAATGCGGAAAATAAATAACACAGACATCATAAGTTTTGTTAACGAGGAAATCGCAAATGCAAAAAAACCCGGGGACCTAGTCCAGATTGAACACACACTGTATTAAGCCGTTACAGACACTAGCCTACTACAAACTAACTTCGGTCTGGACTGTAGTTGAACCCCAATCATATCACACTGATCCAAGGTACAGTTGCGCACCTTACGTCTCTGATCCCAGCAGGATACTACGTACGCACTTGATTCCCTTAGCTGATCTCACCCACAACTAAGAGTTGCTACGACCCAAATTCGAAGACTTGAATAAACAAATTTGTCTTACAAAGAAAAGTCTACAGGATTAGATAAATCTGTCTCCCACAGAAATACCTACGAGTTTTGTTCCGTCTTTTGATAAATCAAGGTGAACATGAACCAATCGATAACCCGGACTTATATTCCCGAAGAACAACCTAGAATTATCAATCACCTCACAATAATCTTAATCGACTAGCGAAACAAGATATTGTGGAATCACAAACGATGGGGCGAAGGTTGTTAGAGCATAGCTCGGTTGAACCCACCAAGCATTGGTATGTCAAGTTTGGTTGTCATATTTTAGTGAACCAAAACTCATTCAAAGAGTCGGTTGATTATTTACTAGAGTCAACTTCGTATAGGTTAGCTAGAAAGTTACTAGGATATGAGACTTATAAGTATTACGTGAAGACTTGAAGAATGTGAAGAAGTAAAGAACTACAACGACAACATCATCCTTCCACTTGAGGTTAGTAATATTTGACTTGAACTGTTTCATTCCTAACGTATCTTTCAAGTCGTGCATATTGAAAACATAACTGCGAAGCTGTGAATGATTATACTCTAGTTAGACATATAGTATTAAGGAATTACAATACGAAGTATAACGTCTATCTTTTGAACTTCGTATATAAGACATCGACATAATCGTATGAATGATATTGTGATTATGTATGGGTATGGGTGAATATTTCGTCATAGAAAACAATGTTTTACATTCGTTTAAAGGAAGTAAATTCATAAACTTGTTTTGTGAATCGAAAGGGAAATCGCTAGGCTTATTGGTATTGTTATTCATTGCAAATCTTTTGAATTACCAATATGTGTGTTTAGTATAACCGTTCATAACTTGCTTATGTAACTTGGTAAAACTATTCACAAGGCCTGACTTTTGTATTGGTATGACTTTTATTAGTGAAACCGATCTTAAGTAATCACATGAGATAGTAAGATCGATATCTTGAAATTGGTGTGACTAAATACTAGACATTGGGTAACCGATCCTAGTAAGAGGTGTGACCGATCAAAAGAGAGTGTGTAATCGATCCTTGTAAGAGATTTAACAAGTTTTAGTAAGTTGGTGTAACCGATCCTATAACTTGGTCAACCGATCACAAGTTTTACCATAAGAAGTGGTAACCGATCCTAGTACTTAGTTAGCCATTTTATGGTAACTAGTGTAACCGATCCTAGTACCCACTTGGAGGTAGAACCGAAAATTTATGTTGAGGTAGAACCGTGAAACCCATTAATGGTGATTTGATAGGATAATCAATCACATAGTTCTTGGAAGTCATATGAACCAATTCTAAACTTGTTTGGAAGTGTGGCAAATCGGTTCAAAGATTGTAAATATGAAAAAGGATTTACAAAGTAAAGATGTCGACATACTTTGAGCATGTGCTGTAACTCTTATCTTTTATTGTTCAAAGATATTCCTTAATAGCTTAAGGAGAATCCCGGATCGAAATAAATTGAGAATCTTTTAATTAAGGTTTTTAGTTTTATATGCTTTTAATTTCCAGCAATTAAAATGCATATCTTTAGAAAATAAAAATTAGTAATGTGCATTTACTAGTTGGAGATTTTCTAAGAGATTTCGGTCAATATTTGGACAGAGCATTTCCAGGAATTATGAAAACCGAATTTGGAAATATATTGCATATCTTGAGAATATTTTCGGTTTTGGAAATTCCTTGGTGTCCAAACTTCCTTGTCTATAAATACTGAAGTTTGCATTTCTAGCAAACTTATCCTCAGAGCCAGCAAAACCACCTAGTTGTGTTGTTACTGGTGGAACCGCCTATTCGGAGAGGAAAGTAACCTAATTAGGCGAAATCTCTTACGGCCGCTCGGTTTAAAGACTTCTTTGGGATTGAGATGCTCTATTAGTATCGTTGGTGGGAAACTAGATAATTGCAATTTATTATTAGTTTTCGATTGATTTGATTGACTAACGGTTGTTGAACTTTGATTGCACCTAGTTTGTTTATGCTAGAGAATCTTCTCTTCTGATATAAGATTCACTCAAACTAGATCGAAGTTTCGACGGGAGATCTTTAGACTGTTTGTAGATCTAAAGATGTCTTGTGATAATCCATTGTTAACAGACTCCGTTCTGTGTGTGATTGATCACAAGAGATTCAAGTTGTTTGTGTGCAGGTGTTTATTGAAGATCTAAGAAAATTTGAAGACAGAGAAGATATTTGGGTTCATAATCTTTGGTGTGCACAAAACTTGTTTCGGATGGAAAGGGATCCAACTATAATCGGTTTATTTTTGTGATAGATTGGATTGATTAGTTGAGTAGATCGGCATCAATACAATTCTTTGTGATTCAAAGTATTGATTGCAAAATCTAAACAATTACTTTGGTAGTTGTTATTTGATAGATCTAAGAACCTGACAAAGGAGTTTATTGGGATAAACAGAAGAGCCTTTTGTCAAACTCATATCACGTTGTTTGAAAAGTGTTGTTACCGAAATGATTTGTTGTTCCTTTACTGTTTGTAATACGAACCAAAGGAATTGTTCCAAGTGTGTGACTTATTGCAAGTTGGAGGCGCATGGAAACTGAGGGAACTAGGTGAACTATAGGTTTAGTTGCTTAGTCTCAACTATACGAAGTTGGTTTGATTTTGTATAGCGGCTTAATTATGAGAGTATTCAATTGTGGACTAGGTCCCGGGGTTTTTCTGTATTTGCGGTTTCCTCGTTAACAAAATCTTGCTGTGTCTTTTACTTTTCTATTTCCGCAATCATAATTGTTTTATTATAATTAGAAGTAAAATACACAAACGTTAATTCCTATTTACTTGATAGCAATCCTATAGTGTTTGGTTAAGTCCGAACCTATTATCAAGTAAACATACTTCGTTGTTGTATTGTCTCGATCTTGTATCCATAGTCAATCACACAAGTTATCTTGTTGTCGTATTGTCTAAATCTCGTATCCATAGACGATCACATGAAGTGTGAACCGATTAATTGTATTGTCTCTACTCATTCCATAGACAATCACTTTCGGAGAAAGGACTTATAGGTGGAAAAGTTTTAGATTGAGGTATATTTGGGTACCCTCGTCTTTTCAAAGGTGTTTGTGACCACTTTTCTATCTTGCCTATCGGAGATATAAATCTTAATCCAATCTAACGATTGCACTCAATCACGATAGAAACAACAAGATCAGATCATGCAATTACAGAGAAAATAATTTGGTCTGGCTTCACAATCCCAATGAAGTCTTTAAGTCGCTAACCTACAGGGTCTCGAGAGAAACCTAAGGTTAAAGGAGAAACGACTCTAGCTTATACAACTAGTATAACACAGGAGGTGTGGGGATTAGGTTTCCCAGTTGCTAGAGTTCTCCTTTATATAGTCTCCAAATCAGGGTTTGCAATCTAAGTTACCTTGGTAACAAAGCATTCAATATTCACCGTTAGATGAAAACCTGATTAGATTCAAGCTAATATCTTTCAACCGTTAGATCAAATCTTAGCTTGTTATACACAAATGAAACATACTTCATTTAGGTTTGAGTAACCATACCTAAACGTGTACACTTAGTTGGTTCAACAATAGTAAACCAATGGTTAGCCATATGAGCACTTTCATATCAACCTTATTCATCTTCACCATAACTAGTTCAAATGACTCAAATGAACTAGTTAGAGAGTTGTTCAATTGCTTAGATCTTATAGAAGTATACAAGACACAATCGAAGCAAAAACGATTTTGATTCACTCGAATCGATTCATGAACATTATAGCCACGGTTTGCAAAAATTGCATTCCTTAATATATTATAAATGTTTAGTTCATGAATAAACCGTTTTTAGAAAATAACCCATTGAAGTACGCATACCGATATGCATACTTAAGTACCCGGATTGAGCTTGTTTTTAGTTCACAAACTCCAGCAGAAATTCACGGGATGTGAACTTCTGGCAGTACGCGTACGGGTACGCGGACTTATCTCCGGACATCCTAAACCAGTAAAGTACGCATACTTTGGTTCAAGGATTTTGGACTTACACAAGTATGAGTTCACATACAATGTTTATATCCATTCAAGGTTATATATTCTAAACTCTCATTTCAATCATTGAAACATTCTTAGAGGATGTTATATAGTTGTTATTCACAAACTATTTTTCATCAAAGCGATTTTCAAGAAATTGAAATGATCAACATGACTTTCGTCACGAGTAAAGATGAACTTGGCCAAAGTGAAAGCTTACCAACACATATTTCGAGAAATAGATAAGCGAGATAAACTCGACTCGAAATAGCAAATGTGTATAATCGAAGTCTATATAGCAATACGACTTTTGTCTTAATATAGGAGATAGAGTAAATAGACTTTTGAGTGATAGATAAGTTCAAGTCTCCACATACCTTTTTGTCGATGAAGATCCACCAGTTCCTTGAGTAGTTCTTCGTCTTTGCATGATGAACGCCGTGGAGTCTAGATCTCAACTACACTTACTATCCTAGTCCGATACTTAGCTATAAGTACACTAGAAATCAAGACTTATAGTTTTGGCAACTAAACTTGACAAACAAGCTTGAGATAGGAACGCTTGCGAGTTCGACCGAGCAGTGCCCTAAAAATATCCCCCTTTGTCAATTTTAGTGACAAAACTATCAATACATATGGAATACAAAATAAATAAACTTTGCAGCTTCTCATCCACATGCTTGATCTCCTTGGTTCTTCAACATTACTCGAAATCTTCATCACTTCCAAGTACTCCAATGATTCCAAAGATATTCAAATCAGCATCATCGTTGTTGAATATCCGTAGCCATAACAATGAGAAAACAACAGCTCTCAATCCTTGTTACACAGTGTCATAGTATTATTACACAACATCAAAGTTCAATTGTATCATAACTTCGACAACAATACTATGGTGATATGTATCACTCCCCCTTAGTCAATACTTCATCTACATGAAAACCACTCCCCCTTACATAATGATCCGGAAACCATATGTATTTGTAGTGTGAACTACACATTAATTCTCCCCCTTTTTGTCAATAAAATTGGCAAAGGTACGAAAACTAGTGGGATCCTAATGAAATTTCCATAGAGACACTTCATGACCAAAAGAAAGCACATATCAACTTTTTTAGATGCAATCATATAGCCGAAACAAAATGCATTCATCAAGGAGTTTATAAAGATACAAGATAACTCCTATAATATTCCACAGACGTACTCCCCACAAAGATTTTGCAATTAAGCACAAGTTCAATTAAGAACTCTCCCCCATAAAATGTCATTCTCGAAAGAACAACAAGAGCGACCTTACTTTCACATGAAAAAAAGGATTTCTTCGGAAATTAACAAATCACCTAAGAATATGAATTTGTATCCAAAAAACTCAATTAAATTAATCACAAGAGAACCCATGATTAATTCAATCGGAAATGCTCACATAAGAAAACTTACGGAGCCGCACAGTATATATATATAAAATATGGATCAGGGAAGATCAATACTGCGGAATAAAAAAAGATTCATTCTATTTCTCATCACTAGCACAATGACGTATAATAGCCATAATCTTTGTAAACAAAAGCTCATCATATCTTCCATCAATATTTGTATAACGACATAATAGGCTTAACTTTTGTTTGTCAAAAGTTCATTCAATCTTTTATCAATACTTCCATACTGACATATGAAAGACTTAACTTTTGACCAAATATGGGACAATCATAGTTCACGGACGCAAACACACATATCCCATAACAAGTTGCAATATATAAAATCATAAAGATTAATACAACAAAAACAATATTTGTCCTTAGAAGGTAGAATCAATCTATGCCGCACGGATTTACACCAAGAATAGCTACCAAAGGCGTATAAAAATATTTTCTTAACAAGAAAGAACATACAAAGTCATTAACGACCATGCACCATAGTTCATATAAGATGATTGTGTACATTCAAGAATCCCATAGCAATGCGTACTACTACCCATTATTGAGCTTCCTTCTTTGTGATTCACCAACAACATTCTTGTAAAAGCTACAAATGAGCTTAGATGAGTAGTACTCAAAGAATCCAAGTGCCCAAGTCCAAGAGAAATGGAACAAGTGCGACGAAACGGAGCAAAACACTCAAAAACAAGAGATAGGACAAAGACCAATCTTAACTCACCCAAATTCAAGAATTCTCATCTCCATTTTGAATGGAATTCAAAAAGGAAGATAATGCAAAAATAATAAGGTAATTCCGAGTTCGGACGAAGAAGTTACGGCCAAAACAAGTTTACCGAATATCGACGTCTACGGTCAAGTATGCATACCGGTTTGCAAACGAATTTTCATGACCTGGAGCAGTATGCAAACGGGTATGCGTACTAAAATCCCTGGATTTTGATTTTAAATGATGGTATGCATACCTGGTATGTGTACCATGAAGTCCAAACATCCCGAACTACTATTTTCAAACCTTAAATACATATCAAGTTAGGTAGAAATGAATGATAAGCAAGGTACATGGATCATTATAAGTACTCTAAGCGAATGATAAAAACACAAATCTTTCTCAAGTTTATATACATACCTTTTAGAAGAATCCAATTGAATTCTACAGCTTTAACAAAGATTCAAAATCGTACATAATGCAACATGTACGCCCCAATTCTCGTGCTTCCCTCACCGTATAAATAGCAAGGCATTCCTTGGTGATGATGCACTTACAACACAATCAAGTTGTGTTGAGGTGAACAATGTCTTGCTCACCACAAGTGACTTTTGGATTATCATGAAAGAGATCGCTTTTAGAACTTTTCACATCCAAATCCATCTTTCCAAAGAACTTTTTAAGTTCCAACATCATGGATACTGCCTTCTCCATAGTCATGGAATTTTCTGGGAGATCATTCCTTTTCACACTCAAAACATCATTGACTTTCTTTGGTATCCACTTCTGAGTGCGTTTAGGAACAACCGGAACCTTATTCTCATTACTTTCTTCTAGAATTCTCGGAAGAGAATTGGATTGACTATTCTTTTGCAAGTTAGTCCTTCTCCAACTGAGAGCATCGGATCTTGTCTTCTCCTTTACGAAGTTATCCTTTTGATAACCATTATGATTATGAAAAGGATTTGTATGACGTTTATAGGCAAATCTAGGTTTATCACAACACTGATTCCTTTGCCTAAAGGTTGGACAGTTACAACCTGTAACGTTAAGGGGATTAGTCTTAACATATGATCTTGGTTTCACAACTTCTTGTGATGCCCAAACAAGAACATCATGAAGTTTCTTATTCCTTATACGGAAACGATATCTCCTTTCCAGGTGACCTTTCTTTCCACAATAGTGGCAAACACAAGGAATGTTCTTACCTCGATCCGTGTGTGCTGACTTTGGAGGTTGATATACTTTTCTCTTTTGAACCTTAACTGCCGGTGAAGGTATTTCACTTTTTCCATCAGTGGAAACCTATTGTTGAGAAGAATCACTAGCCTTGACAAATTTTACCTCTTTGCTAGTACTTGGAGCATCTATTCCCTTATAGCCCAATCCTCGTGTATCACGATGATTTATTTGCTCCTAGCATAGTGGTTAATTTGCTTGAACTAGTATTGAACTTTTTCAAGTCATCTTCCAACATCTTGATTTTATCAAGAGCAGTAGCTAAATCAGCCTCGTCTTCAAATCTTCTATTGCCTTCAAATACTTGCGTAACACCACTTGAATCTCTTGCGATCAATCACACACAGAACAGAGTCTGTTAACAATGGATTATCACAAGATGTCTTTAAATCTAACAACAGTTGTAAACATCCCGTCGATACTTTGATCTAGTCTGAATGAATCTTATATCAGAAGAGAAGATTCTCAAGAATAAACAAACTAGGTGCAATCAAAGTTTCAAGAACCGTTAGTCAATTAAATCAAATCAAAAATTAATAAAACTGGAGTTATCTAGTTTCCCACCAACGGTACTACAAACCTTGATCGGTTGGTATCCAACTAGAATCAATTTATCTTTGATATATCTGATTGATTAGTTGCGTGAGATCGGCATCACTTTATAGTTTCTCTTTGAGATCTAAATCGATTGATTGCAAATCTAAAGATTGATTATTTCGGTATTCAATATTTAGATTGATCTAACTAGACAAGGGAGTTTATTAGATTGATCTAAACATAAGAGTCTTTGTCAACAACTCATCATAATATTGTAACAAGATTGATTAGAGTGGTTACCAAACAGATTCTTCCTTTGCTGTTTGGAATACGATCCAAAGAACTTGTTATTCACGTGCGTGACTTCTAGAAGTCGAAGGCGCATGGATACTGAGGGAACTAAGTAGCTAGGGGTAGTCTTCTTGGTCTCAACTATACGAAATTGGTTTAGATTTTGTATAGCGGCTTAATTCTGAGAGTGTTAAAAACTGGACTAGGTCCCGGGGTTTTTTTTGTATTTGCAGTTTCCTCGTTAACAAAATCTTATTGTGCAATTTACTTAACTTTTCCGCATTATAATTGTTTTATTATAATTAAAGTAAATTGCACTTAATTATACTTTAATTCGTAATCACTTGATATTGATCCTATAGTAAATCGGTTTCGGACCATAACTATTATCAAGTGATTATCAAGTTGTCGTATTGTCTCAACTTCGTCCATAGATGATCAAGCTTGGTATCGGACTTATAGGTTGAAATAAAAAGATTGTGGTGTATTTGGGTACCCTAGTCTTTTCAAAATTTCTTTATAAATATTTTTTGGCTTGATATGAGCATAAGAATAAGGAACTAAACTTGGATAAATTGACAATCATATTTGTAAAATCACTAGTTACTCACTTCTCAGAAATCTACTTTGCTTTACTTTTGTACTTTATTTACTATATAGGTAATGCTGATGGCAATGGAGACATTAGAAAGGAAGAACTTTCTCAGGCTGTGCTTCACTACAGGTGATGCTTCATTCTTCCCTTGGTTATACACTTGATATTAAATCGAGATAAAACATACAGAATTAATAATTAATTTTTTGAATAACGTTTACAAGTTGGACTAGAACAAGTCAAGATCTCAGACCATCCAGATTTACAGGTTACAATAGTATTCCTTACAACCTAAGCAATTAATGTTTAAATCATTATGTAGTAAAGATTAGACTCAAGTTGTTTGAGATCATTAATAGGATGGATTCACCATATTTTGAGCCAGAGCTTGCTGGCAGAGATTATTAAAAAGGAAATTGCAAGTCGAGCCATTGACTTGGTAAGATTTACTGTATGTAATTTGATTCAGATGCCACTTTAACTGTTCAATTATGGAGCCTTTGTAATATCATTTTGCGTTTCTAGATCTGTTATCTTTCATGTTTTGGATGGTCTGAATGTTGATTTATTTGCTTCTATTTAAAGTGTAGTACTTGGCTCTCAGCTTGGTTACTTAAATGAGTTTAATCACAATTACAATGATAGAATCTCTAAATCAACCACATATAATTAGATCATTACACACATCCCATTTCCATTCTATTATTTGTGGCATCCAGTTGATTAATTTCGATTGCTATGGAGTTTCTTGGCATCAGAATCATAGTGATGTACATCATGGAATATAGTAAGTCTTTTTCTAGTTTCTATTTAAATTGATAATTAGTAACTTTAGTTGGTTATTCCTCAGTTAGCTGCGGTTCCTAAACTAAGGAAAAGCTTTAGTTTACTCTTGATGTCACCCAACATTACAGAGTTTTCGGTAATATTAGTCAAAATAGTCAGTATAAACTGAAGTTATGGAATTGCTCTTCAAGTCTTCACAGTATTTGGTCATTAACTTATTGTGATTATTGAAGAATCCTAGATGAAATGGTCATTCCATAGTTAGTAGCTTTAGAGACTTAATACTTAACATTTAACAAGTATTATACATGTTTGTAAGATTGACTTTAGTTAACTGGAACCAATTGAACAGGACGGTCTTGCGTGAGACCGCACAAAGAAGTATCGAAGCTTAGGAGCTTGTAAGTTTTTTACTCCTGAATTTTTATTCTCCAAGTTTCACATTACTATGCTACAACTCTTAGAGTTTCTAACGACACCTGAACTCTTGGATATTTTTGTTAACTAAGGATTTTCTTTGGTAGCATCATAGTGTTGCTGATTTATTTTTAGGTAAGTGCGAGCATGTTACGTAAATATAGTGGACCGGTGGATATCTGGTTGTCCTTACTAAGGACCAGCTATTACCCAAGGCAACAAATGTGTAGCTTGATAAATGGGAATCCACGTTATTTATGGGTGAAAATGATTTGCTGGTTTTTAAGAAAAACTGGAGGGATGTGCGGTTCCTCGATCGAGCAAATTGCCTAAACCTTTAATAGATGCATTGCACATGAGTGATTTGAGTTCGAGAGATCAATCTGTAAGACTCTGGCCTAAAATAAGAAAACGGTCATTCCAGAGTCAATTCGGTCACAAAGAGGGGTGAGGGTCGATCTGTAGGAGGGAAGCTGAGAAGTATGTGGGATCAATGATGATTGAAGGATTGTGGATGTGTTGGAGACTTCTGCAAGTTTAGTGAACTGTTTAGTTCAGATATGATGATTCAGATTCTTATTATCCTTGTTCACATATTGATGAATCTATTTATATTGCAGAAATAGTAAACACATTGATCTCCAGTAAGTGTGACGGTTGTAGAGGAGTAAAAGAGTAGGAAGTGGGAAATCGTGGTTAAACCAATTCCACATGCGAGGAGAATTGGTTGATTGTCCATCCACTACTTTGCTAACTCTTTCAACTGCTTGCACGACTTACTCACATTTCTCATCGTCGATGTACGCACGTGTTGTAGGTCGCCATACCAAAACCCTAGTGAATATCCTCCATGTGACATGATTGATGTCTCATGAATGTGGAGTCTGCAAGGCAAACGAGTATTTAATTAGTCAATTGTTGACTTGGCTAGACCATGAGTCTTAGCCTTGATTAGTCGAGCAAAATGGACAAATGTGGTATGCTCTGAGACTGATGGATTGAGCATAAGTGTCTGTTTGGACAAGATAATGCATAGACGTCGAGTCTGATAAATTGTGGTGTATCATTTTACCAGTTGAGGCAAAAATGATGTTCTGATAATTTGGATCGACGAGCCCCCAATGAGATTGCTCGATCATGGACTTGTTCTGATATGTCGAGCATTTGACAGGAAATCAGGGATTGCTGAGGTATGTAGAGTGCTCATTCATGATCTAATATGTCATGAATTGTCGGATGATGACAAAGTAGGAATTAGAGTATTAAATATTGAATGATCGACGGTTGTGCAGTTAAATATTAGATGATCGGCCGAGTAGATGGCCGTCCAAATCACGTTGCTCTTGGATAGGCGAGCAACTAAAATGTTGGTAGCAGGACCGAACATTAAAATTAATTAAAATATTGATTGCTATATCAATATAAAAGTTATCGACGTTTATCGAATTATCGTAAATTCGAAACCCTAATTTTTGGAGAATCCTAAAGATTGGGAATTGTCCAATGTAGGTCAAGGAATATCGACCAACCAGTGGGCATGAGAGCCGGCCATTGGTGGTGGATGGACGTCCGAGCATGTGGAAGAGTGTCCATGAAAAATGATGGAGAATTATTGGAGAAATATGAAAAAAAAATGGATAATTATTTAAAATAATAATGAAGAGACGTTGGACCGTACGGCCATGATAGCCAAGGAACCGTCCAGTTTCGGTTATAGTGGTGCACGGGCCACCATGTCCCTCGCGCGTCCATTCCTGAAAATCTTATGTATTTTATTGGACACTTGTGCAATATTTTGTATTTTCAGAAGAATTTTATCTTGGCTGAAATTCTTAATTTTTGCTTGAATGAGCAATTAGGGTTTTTTGTTCGCACGTCCTATGAAAATAATGTTATTTGTAATACTAGGGAATGACTCGTACCGTAACGGCACGGGCTATTTCACACTGTTTTATGTTGGGGCCTGGGGGTGTTAGACATCCTTTAAAAGTTTGTGAAAGAAGATCAATGGACACTAAGAAGACGTTGTAAATTAAAATAGTTGTTGCATAATTTGGTTTATTGTTTTCAATGATCATTCAGAGGATCATATCTTCCATTCACTTTATTTTCCCTTTTTTCCCAATTTATTCCCAGTTCCATTAAGAAGATCATATTTGATGAGATCTGAGAGACTGAGAAGAAGATTTTTGTTTTTAATTTGAGAAGATCTAGTCATGGTGAGTGTCGGTGGTCTAGGGGAGTAGTTTGTTAGTAGTAAAATATATGATCCATTTCGCATCACCTAAACTAAAAAAATCAGAATTAAAATGCATGAGGTTTCTTGTAAATACATTATTAGCGGTCAATTTAATACAAATGTGTATTTTGCAATACAAAAAATTAGTCGTTTTTTATTTAACGGCACGGACTATTTCACATGGACAGTAGCCGAGAGAATTAAAATGTATGAGGTTTCTTTGGAAAAGTATTAAGGCACTACTTGGTCTTGGTCCATTGTTGTTTTCAATTTATAACCGTAAACATAGATGCAATACAAAATTGTCCTAAATTTTGCATCAACTCTAGCAGTAGTGCATGAAACATAATTTGGTTGTGTGGATATAGTAATATGTCTTTAATATCCAAAATCTTTATTCAAAGAAAAAAAAAACTTTATCAACCTCTGGTAATGGAATTTATATCCAACCGTTTGACATACATAAACACCATTAGGCCTCGGAACATATGTTCAGAGCATAATCCAGTTTGACATACATAAACACCATTAGGCCTTGGAACATATGTTCAGAGCATAATCCAGTTTGACATACATAAAATATCTTGCATAATCCAACAACGGTATTATAGAATATCTTGCATATGCTATCTCATAGACCTTTGGGCTCCAGCCAGAACTTGAGTGTGGCGGACTTTTCGAGCTCGAGCCAAGATTTCTTGACGTAATGTTTCAAATCATAACAGAAACAATTTGGTATTATTAGTATCTATGGTATCGTCTTTGGCACTCAAGATTTCTGAGCTACGTCGTCTTTCGTCCGTACCGGAAGACTCGTGTCTTTTTTTCTGTTGTTGTATGCCATAAAACAGTTGTTGCACCATAGGTAACACTCCTCTTGTACTACTTTATGCCATTGGTGTACCGTTACCTAGAATCACAGTATCACCTGTGTACAAAAATAGTTGAAAAAAATTTACCTTTCATATATTTATAGTATTAATACAATCAGGAGTTCACACGGTAAGAGATAGGTTGTAGTGCAGAAAATCAAGTGGTTGGTTTACACAAACTATTAGTAAAAGGTAAAAAAAAAAAAAAAAAAAAAAACAATACACCCAGACACAGCAAATTACAAAAGCATAACTACTTTCAAAGCCTGCGTTCAATGGGTAGCATACCAAAAATGAAAAGCAATGAAGAAACACAAAAATTTTCAATTTAATAATCAGGTGGGTAAGCCAGAACTCATTGTTCGCCTTGGTATTCATCTTGTTGTACCATTTCGTCACTACGCGCCTTCTAGACGCATGTTTTTCTTCAGTCTCTAAGTTGCCGACTTTCACCGAGGCAAGAGGTCATTGTTTTGATGCGTGTGGAATACACAGAGAATAAGGTGGGTGACCGTGGGTGATGGTGTGGATGGTTGTATCTTTCTGTTCCATGGGAAATGAATTAAGAGTAATTTGGAAATTGACATCCTGATGCAGGATCTGTGAGAATCTGGACATGACCGCCTCTTGTGCAGAATCCTGAAAAATTGTTGAGGGTTAAGGAAAAGTATAGACTGGAATTTGAGCAACAAAGAAAACAACTGAATACTCAAGCGAATCCGACGGGAATAGGCCAAATAGGGGAATCAAGCTTACCTATAAGCCGCCAATGAGCTCAGATGCAGTTTGTCTATAGCTATAAAAACAAAGAAGCCGGTGTTACCTTTCACTTCAAAGTGCAGTAAGAACCTGTGAGTCAAAAAAGGATCTGATAGCCAGGTCAATTTAATTATGGTTGGATACTTCTCAGTGTAATCGGATAAGGGAATACATGGTGAAGGGCGCTCACCTGGCAATGGGCATATATGCACTTTTCCGAGGGAAGGAAATATAATTTGACACACTTTCAACTAATACTTCCGTCAAGGTGGCATTACACATGATGACATTAGCGGTCTGCATATACGGGTTCAAGATTAATTCGAAAATTAAGAATTAAGTTCTGGTTTTCCAGGGATAATTTGGTTCCAGATATGTGAAAAAACGGAAAAGACTGACCTAGTAAGCTGAGTCCCATTTAACAGACAGAAGTTGGGAGATGGTTTTTCGATTTGTATAACCCCTTAACCCTTCTTAAGCAGTGCGGTGATTGCCATGGTGCTCTAGCATTTGGGTACATGTAAACAATATAAACATCAGAGTGGGGAAATCAGAGACGGATAGTGGGCTGATGCTGGTAGGTAGCTCAAGAACAAACTCAGTTTTGCAACGAAATTCTACGATTGCAGCACAAAGCGGAAATAATTTTGAAGTGCAATGAATCAAGGCAGTACAAATATGCCTAACTAATAGCTAGTGAATGAAAGGTTTTTTAACACTGCCCATCAGGATCATTGTTCGTAATATGACATTGGTCAACAGATTAGTATGAGTTTGCCTCTATGAGGAAATATCAGTTTAAGTGTAATGAGAAATTAATGTTTCTTTTTTTACGTTTATATTATTATGTTCTACTTCTAAGACATACGAAAGTATGTTTGATTCACAGTTATGTTCTACACAGTGCTAACACTCACTAAACTGATTGATTATGATAAGGAGGTTAAAGAAACACCAAATTAGGTGTAATCTTAAGTTCATCCTAGAAAGAGGAGGTTAAAGAAAATTTGCATGACTGTGTGAACCTCTAGCAACATACCTTCTAAAGCCTATTGAGCTTTCTTTTTTCTTGCACCAAAATGACCCGATTAATGATAGTCAACAGCTAAATCTTCCAAGCACATCCTGATACATCTTCAATCTGGCTAAGTTGACAATTTGGAGTCAAAAAGACGAAATGGAAAGAAGGAAAAAAAAATGTCGTACCTTGAAGACAATTGCTCTTTCAAGGAAAAATACATCAATGACTAAAAACAGGGACAAATTAAAATGCATAGGTAGCAAATTAGGGTTTATCAAACAACTAAAAACAAACCGCAAAATTATCAGAAATCAAAATTTCCAATTATATATTGCAAAGTGCAAACTGAAAAGCCTGGAATCCATTTTCTACGGTTTAAATGATGATTGATACTCAATTAGATCATGAATGGAAATTATTACTACCTGGAAACCTCTTCATGATTGTGATGCATAGAAAGAAAAAGAAAAAAAGTGAATTTGTCTAAGTTTACATCTGCCGTCAAACATCTTCAGAAACAATTTCTTGCGGTTATACAATGAAGATGGAAAAGGTGCAGGATTTAGGGCTGAGACTCTGGATATTATCATCACTCTTCAAACATATATCCTGTAGATTAGAACAGGTGACACAAAATATAAATAAACATATATCCGTCACAGGTCAACTAAATATAGTGAAGCAAACTAAATGGAAGTATGAATACCTCCTCGTCAACGATAACCTCTTCCCATTTCCTTGTCACTTGAACTGTGACGGCATTTAACTTTCCTTCTTCCGCTAATCGCAATCACTTGAAGTTGTCCTGTGTGGCTGAGAAGCCTACCTTTGGTGGGTTGCATTTGACCTGCGCTGCCATTTTGATGTCAATTTACCAATCTATGCCAACGAAAAACACACAATACAAAAGTAACATTAGGTAAAGCATATCCAAAAATAACAAACATCCAAACTGAGAAGTTGGATTTCGTCTGAAATCATGAGAATCAAAATGGAATACCATACCTAATTCGATTAGGAATCCTGACCCCACAAACTTCATCAGTAACAAACCTAATTACTAACAAAATCAACATGAAAAAAATAACAGGAAGTTAGAAGAAAAAGAAGAAAAAAAACAATTTTACCATGTTCAGAACATACTTTTGCTGCATAGCTATTGTCCAGTATTTGTTTAACCAAATCAAACAAATCAAAAACACAAAAATAAGTGACATCGGCAGGGGGAAATTTCCATCAAACCCAATTAATCGAACACTATCAGGTTAAGCCAGCAAAAATTTATGGATTACTGAAGATTAGCTACGAAGCAAACACTATCAGATTAAGAAATCAAAAAACAACAGGGTTTATTGATAGAACTAAAACTCCAACATCAACATTAGGTTTGCAACTCAGTAGTGAAAAATCGAATAATGCAAAGAATAAATTCTCAATTATTTTGGGGAAAAGACTGAAAGTGCAGAGAGGAGGAACATACGTGTTGAAGGGGTTGAATTGATACCCCCATTCGAACTGGATCAGACAATTTGTAGTGAAAAATTAATTGAAAGCTGCCGTCTTTTTAAGAGTTTAATTGCAAAAATTTAAGATGAGAAATTGATAACAGAAATCGGAAAGATGAATATGAGAAGGCCATGGATTTGTGATTTTTTTTCTCCTTAAATTCGCCTTCTGTCGCAGAGTAATCTTGAAATTGAAGGGTTCGGTTAGGGTTCTTCACCCGTTACGGATTGGAAGAGTGGGGAGGGAGAAAAGGAAATAAAGACGTGGAAAAGTATTGTATTTATGACGCCCACGTGGCACATGAAGATGGATCGACGTTGGATCAAATCTAGAAAACTCCACTGGGATGGGAGGGAGAGATCACAGCCGCTAGTTGACACCAACAGATATATCCTGACCGCTGGGTGACACAACGAACACTACTGTTGTGTAAGCATTGATTATTGGTAAAAAAAACACCTAATAATCGTGGGATTAGTTTTTTTTTGGAAAGTTGAGCAATATTTAGAGAAATGTGGAGAATTAGTAGTTTGCATGAATGCGGGAGTCAAGAGTTGAGGGAAATAATACTAATAAAATAAGGAGTTAGAGAGGACTAGGATCGGCCACAGCGATGGCTTGGCCGGCCGGTGGGCCCGGTCCTATGACGTCTCTTTCTTTTTTTATTATTATTATTTTACAACTTTACTTAGCTCTTCATATTTCCTCGTTCGTCCATATTATTGGGTGCTCGTTCGTGCATTATTGATAAGTACACTCGCACCATTTTCTTGGGGCTTACTCGGTGGTGGCCCATATGCCCGAAAGTTGAATATTTATTACTAATTCGTGGAACTCTGCTGGGAAAAACCGTGAATTGAAGTAATAAAATATTACAGTAAAAATAGAATATTTTCTAGGAATTCAATTGATGAATACTTCACTAGAATTAATTAATTAATTGATGGCTCTATACTAGCATCCAATCTGTCTAGGAGCATTATATTTATTCGAGAATCGAGGTATACGGTAGTAGAAGCATCATATTCGTTCTGAATGTTTATTCTGTACAGTCAGGGAATATTACTACATCATGAAGACTTTATTGCTCTATACTAGCAGGCAATCTATCTATGAGCCATCCAATCATTCTCGATTTTATACATAAGTGAATATTGAAATTGTTCAGCATCGATGAAATATGCAAAATATTGAAAGCTCAACCGAGAGGCTTTAATGATTGCATATTTATACACGCTCAGAGAGGCTCTACACTAAGTCAGAGATTATCGTGACATGAGCTTTCATGTCTAAAATTCTCGTCTGAAGCTAGGTCAGAAATACGCAAAAATTATGATTTTACAATTTTAGTCTTTTTCAAAAATCCTCCGTCAACACACGAAAAAGATTTTTCGCAATGGCATAACATCAAAGCTAGTGGATATGATGCATATTCCTCTCTTTTTTTCCTCGTTCTATCCATTACCTTTGTATGAAAGCGGATGTGAGGAGTTTGCTTATTTACCCACTTGCAACATGGGTAAACACTCTAAATTTTGATCCAGAGGATGATGCTCCAGTAAAATGTTTGGTTTTGTTCACCACTGTGAATGCGGACAAACAATATAACGTGTGGGGGTTAATGCGTTTGAACATTAATGTGTTTAAACATGTCATCCACTTAGTTATACTACTTCGATCCCAGTTTCAAATTTGAAGGTTCATTGTTGTTTTCACCCGAGTGATAATAATAGTCTAGAAAAGTGTAACTCTGTAGTTTTTTGCTTCGACTGCACTGATTGTGGTATCATTTTTCAGGTTCAGGAAGCTATTTGTGTCGTTCTCCAGTTATACCTATGTGAATGTGCTAAAAAAAGATAGATATTTAAGTTTCTGTTTTTAAAGTTTAAATAAAGTGTGACTGATATGCATTTATATTTTATCTATTATTTGTAAGAATCACAATCCTGGATACGGGAGTGGGGTTGAAAATGCAACAGAGTGCTGGTTTTAAATTATCTTTACCAAGAACGGTTCCTATCAGTATGATTCAAGTATTTCATCATTGTCAGATCAAGAACGGTTCTCTAAATCGGTATATAGTTCGTAATCATCAGTCTCAACTCAATTCAATTTGGGTAACAAAAGAAATTCAAATTTTCAATTTCCCCCCTTATCTGTCCTATCAACAGCGTACATTACGGCGGTTGTTACCATGTAAACAAAGCAGTTTGTTGACTAGAGAGAATTACTCGGCTCCTCCCCATAATATATCTCTGCATCAATTTAGGCAACAAAAATCAGGTTTTTTTGCTCATTTCAATGGAAACCCTAACTCAAACTCATATATCTTTCAAATCTTTAAGGCTATCAATACAGCAAATCCATTCCAAAGTCCATATTGTTCTCTTTTCAAAATAATGGCTTTGTCATCATCAAATCAAGTTACTAAAATCACAAAGAGTGTGAATGCTACCAGCATCAATGATCATACCACAAGACAACCTAGGAAAGCACTAGGATCTGCTAAAGCTCTTAATTCGGAAGCAAATGAATGGACTGCGTGTCTCATAGGAAAGATTTGGTCCCCTGATCCAGTACCAACTGCAGTTGTCACTGAAGAAATCAACACTCTTTGGAGGCAATATAGGAAAAAGGAGATCAGGTACATGGATAAAAATCTCTATGTCTTTAAGTTAAAATCTGATGATGATTGTGAAGATGTCATTAAGAAATCTCCTTGGAACATTAACAAATCTTTGTTATCTCTGAAAAAATACACTCCTAAGATTTCCATTGCTGACTGGCAATTTACCACCCAAAAATGGGATGTAAAGTTCATGAAGCTTTTAATTGAGCATCATAATGTGGATATCATTGATGAGGCTATTGAAGACTTGGGTACAAAGATTACAATTTTGCCAGAGAATTGCAAACTAGGATGGACTAATGACATAGTAGTCAGTGTTGAAATGGATTTAAGCAAGCCACTAAAAAGGGGAGAATACTGGAACACAAATTCTGGTAATGCAGTATGGGTAAGGTACCACTGGAAAAGGTAGCCACACAATCTCTGCCCAAAGTGTTATACCATTAATCATGAGGAAGAAAGATGTGCAAGGATTGCTGCAGAACTTAATCAACCAATAATGTCAGATGAGGAGTATGCTATACAGTGTCAAAGAGAAGAGGAAGCAAGGAAGGAAACTACTGCTGTTGATGCAGGAATGACAGATGTTAGAAGTGGCAAGAGATCCAGAAGTGAAGATTCTGAACCTGACAGCAATCAAAATGAAGATTCCATGCCAATGAATATTGTTACATCTCTCTCTGACAATGATGCTATACTAGAGAACCATAGCCATACAGTATGTATGGAAGGAATTCAGATGAATGGTGATGGAAGCTCATCTAATGTCTCCAATTTGACTCATCCAAATCAACAAGGGAATCATGCCAACTTGGAAATTTTCTCTAATCCTTCACTCTTTTACTCTTTAATTTTCAAACATTCTTATTTATTTCCTTATATTTCCTCATTGTTCTCCCAGTATTTCAAGAGTCCTCACTCTGCTATCCTAATTGTCTTATATCTTAATAGTATTCTCAGTATGAGAATTCTATCCTGGAATGTCCAGGGTTTTAAATCCAATGTCACTAGAGATTATCTAGCAGACCTAATTAGGACTCAAAACCCAGACGTTATTTTTCTCTGTGAAACAAAATTGGCTAAAGAAAAGATCCTCCCCTCTTTATCTAGACATCAATATCCACATACTGCAGTCATTGACCCAGTTGGTAGATCAGATGGTTTAGTTCTCCTATGGAAAACAGGTTTTACTTGTGACTTAATGGAAGTTGGTGACAATATTTTCCATGTTGTGGTACAATTTGATCCCAGCAAACCTGAATTTTTGCTAACCTGTATGTATGGCAGAAATAGTTATGCTAGTAAAAAAGAGCAATGGTCAAATATTAAAATCATAGGTGAGAAAATCTCTCAACCTTGGTTAGTACTAGGAGATTTAAATTTTCATTTGAAGGACTCTTCCACTAGTGCAAGCACTTCAGGTGATGATCTAGTCAATAGAATTGTGGATGATTGTGGGCTGACAGACTTAGGATACATTGGAAAATATTTTACTTGGAGTAGTAACAACCTAGGCACTGGCAGTTCTAAGTCTAGGATAGACATGGCTTTAGGAAATGGGGATTGGAGTATCCCTTACCCTGATACTAGACTTTTACATCTTAATCACTTAGGAAGTGATCATTCTCCAATTCTTTTAGTTACTGATTACTCACAAAATAAATTTTGGATTCCTTTCAATTTTTTCTATTCTTGGCTCAATGATAACACTTGTTCTGCTGAAATAGCTAAAGCTTGGTCAATAGATGTGAATGGTTCTCCTGGTTTCCAATTCATTCAAAAGCTTAGATCCACTAGAAGAAGCCTCTCTAAATGGAATAGAGAGCATTTTGGTAATATTAATCAGCAGGTGGATAGTTTACAATCTCAGCTTGAAGATCTGCAAAAACAGCCTCCCAGTGAAGCAGTCCACAATGGCATAATTGCAGTCAATGCTAATCTCAATACATGGCACAAAAGGAGAGCAGATTTCTATCAGCAAAAGTCTAGAACCACTTTCTTCAAGGAACATGACAACAACACCAAGTTTTTCCATGCTAGAATCAATAGAAAGAAAGCAAGAAACAACATTGAGGTCATTAAAGATCAAGATGGAAATTGGATTCAAAATAGAGATGCGATAGCAGATCATTTGACTTCTCATTTCAAAAATATTAGTACTTCTTCTTCTCCCAGTATTGATGAAGGTCTTTTCTTGGTTCCACCTACAATTGTCGGTACAAGAGATAATCTCAACTTATGCAAGATTCCAGATATTCAAGAAATACATACTTCTCTTAAATCTATGGAAAATTGGAGTGCACCAGGACTTGAAGGTTTTCAAGCAAGATTTTATAAAAGCCAATGGGAAGTGGCTGGGGATGATGTATGTAAAATGGTTCAAAGGTTTTTTCAATCAGGGCATCTACCTAAGGAATTAAACAAGACTTACATTTCCCTTATTCCAAAAAAGAAGAAAGCTATCTCTGCAGCTGACTATAGACCCATTGGATTATGCAATACTTCTTACAAGATTATTTCAAAAATCTTGGTAAGCAGACTGAAGCCAATTATGGAGAGGATTATATCACCTTTTCAGGCAGCTTATGTGTAAGGCATAATGATTAGTGACAACACAATCTTTGCTCAGGAAATTATTCACTCAATGAAGAAGAAAAGAGGAGAAAAGGGTTGGATGGCACTTAAATTAGACATGTCAAAGACCTTTGACAGACTTGAATGGAGTTTCTTAATTAAGGTACTTTCTTATTTTGGTTTCAGTGAAGAGTTCTGAGATTTAATCTTCCAATGCATCAGCACCACCACCCTTTTTGTAATGTTAAATGGTTCACCTTGTACTGGATTTCATCCCACAAGGGGTATCAGACAAGGTGATCCACTCTCTCCTTACTTATTCATAATGGCCATGGAATTCTTATCAAGACACTTAACTGCAGCCAATGAAGATAAATCTATTGTTGGTATTAAAGTAGCAGGTGCAAATTCACCAGCTATTAATAATCTACTTTTTGCAGATGATTGCTTGATCTTCACTCAAGCAACTCTTACATCAGTTAACAATCTCAAGCAGCTACTTCAGGACTTTAGTTCACAATCAGGGCAAGTTATTAATTTTGATAAATCTTCTGTTTATTACAGTAAGTCCACTAATCCAAGTAATGCAACTACTCTTACTCAAATCCTGGGAGTAAGCAAAATGAATGCTAAGGATAAATATTTAGGTTCTCCACTGATTCTGGGACACTCAAAACAAGAATCTTTTAAAGACATTAAAGACAATTTCTTTCACAGATTGTCAGGATGGTCTTCAAGTAATCTCACTCAAGCTGGCAGGTCAGTTATGATTAAGCATGTACTAAATTCTGTACCTCTCTATCAGATGGGGACTTTCAAGTTACCTAAGCAGCTAATATCTCAGTTAACAACCATTCAAAGGAAGTTCTTCTGGGGACATAAATCAAATAAAGGACACAATCCTTTAGCCTGGCATAAGATGTGTAAATCAAAAGATTTAGGAGGACTTGCTTTCAGAGATCTGGAGCTACTCAACTTAGCTTTACTGACAAAGCTTGTCTGGAGAGTTTGCACAGAATCCTCAGCTCTATGGGTTAAAATACTTCAACCAAAGTACTTCAAAGGCACTGATGTCATGCATTATACTGATTCTAAACCTTCCTCTTCATGGGTTTGGCAGGGTATTGAGAAAGGACTCAAAATTGTGCAGAACAATTGCTTCATGGAAGTAAATAATGGCAAAAGAACAAGAATATGGCAAGATAGATGGATTACTGGTATGAATCAACCTCCAACTTCTTCTTCACCTGAGCATACTTCTTTTACTTTTGTCAGTGAGTTAATTGAGCAAAACACTAATGATTGGAATACAGCTCTACTGAGTCAATTATTTGATGATGTCACTGTATCTTGCATCACTATGATTCATCTAGATGTCACTCAAGAAGATAAACTAATTTGGATGCCAGCCAAGGATGGAAATTTTTCAGTAAAGAGCACATACAATATGCTGTCTAACAGTCAAAATACATAGAATTAAGTTATTCATATGGAAGTGCATTAGAGGCATCATTCAAACAAGAAGCAGAATTGCTGGATCTAACCCAGAAATGGAAAACATTTGTGGAAGTTGTGGCAGAGCTGAAGAGACAATTGAACATCTTATATTTGAGTACAGACATGCAAGGGCAGTATGGAGAAGCATTAATGTTGATATATATGCAGTAAATTCTAATTCTGTCACAGTGGCTCAATGGTGCACAAGTTGGTTCTCAAATAATCTAAATCCAAGAGATGAACAATGGACACACAGACTAATGATTGGCACCTGGATACTTTGGAAAGACAGATGTGACTTTGTCTTTCAGGGAGTAACTCTGAACCCTTTTAATTCTATGCACAGAATTCTTTACTATCTGAATTTTTGTGACTCTGCTCTTTTATTGAATGATGGTACTATAACTAATGCCACTCATTCCATTCCTCTGGCTTCTCATTGGAAACCACCAGATATTGGGATCATTAAATTTAACATTGATGCCTCTTTTTGTTTGGTTACTAACCTATCGGGCACCGGTCTGGTCTATCGTGATAATGCAGGTCATTGTGGAGGAATCAAAGGGACCTTCACAGCAGATTGCTTGAGCTCAGAAGAGGCAGAATGCAAAGCAGTCAGAGAGGCGCTTTTGTGGGCTAAAGCTTTGCAGCTGAAAAGAATTCAGATTGAGGGTGATGCAAAGTTGGTCATCCAATCCATCAATGAGAATTGTTTCAACACTCACAGGAAGAACAGGAACATTATTAAGCAAATAAAACATCTTAGGAATAGTTGTGATTTATGCATTTTCTCTTATGTTCACAGAAGAGATAATCGGGTTGCTGATGCTGTTTCAAAATTTGTTAGAACTGATTCAGGAAACTTATTTTGCACTAGTAATTTCCCTTCAAATATTTGTAATCTCCTAGCCAAAGATCAAAACTTCTCTGGCTGATTTTTACTCAATAAAATTTTTATTATCAATTTTTTTTTATCTTTACCAATAGTTAATCAAAACCTTATTTTACTTGAATAACATCCGTTCAGAAGTTCAGCATACACCTAATGTTACTGCAAATGTTGTTTAAAACCACATTTAAAACCACTGGCAAAATGTTGTTCAAATAAAGTACAAGGTTTTTTGATTCTTGAATAGACAAAAACCACTGGCAAATATAATTTAAAACCACAACTCCGTTGTGTTTTCACTCCCCACTAGAGTATCCAGGGTTTTGTTTTTCATTAATAAACTCTTATAAATAATAGATAAGATACAAATGCATATCAGTCACACTTTGTCTGAAATTTGGAAACAAATACTTAAATATCGATCTTTTTTAGCACATTCACATAGGTAACTGGAGAACGACATAAACATCTTCCTGAACCTGAAAAAGTGACACCACAATCAGTACAATTGAAACAAAAAACTACAGAGTTAAGCTTTTCTAGACTATTATGATCACTCGGGTGAAAACAACAATGAACCTTTAACTTTGAAACTGGGATTGAAGCAGTACAACTAAGTGGATGACAAGTTCAAACGCATTAATCCCCACACGTTATATTGTTCGTCCGTATTTACAGTGGTGAACAAAACCAAACATTTTACTAGAGCATCATCATCTTCTGGATCGAAATTTAGAATGTTTACCCATGTTACAAGTGGGTAAATAATCAAATTCCTAACATCCGCTTTCATAAAAAGGTAATGGACAAAACGAGAAAAAGAGAGGAATATGCACCATATCCACTGGCTCTGATGTTGTGCCATTGCGAAAAAGCTTTTACGTGGATTCCCATTTATCAAGCTACACATTTGTTGCCTTGGGTAACATATGGTACTTAATAAGGACCACCAGATATCCACCGGTCCACTATATTTACGTAGCATGCTCACACTTACCTAAAAGTAAACCAGCAATACTCATGATGCTATCAAAGAAAATCCTCAGTTAACAGAAATAGTCAAGGGTTCAGGTGTAGTTAGTAACCCTAACAGCTGTAGCATAGTAATGTGAAATTTGGAGGACGAAAATACAAGAGTGAAAAACTTACAAGCTCCCAAGCTTCGATACTTCTTTGTGTGGTCTCACGCAAGACCGTCCTGTTCAATTGGTTCCAGTTAAATAAAGTCACTCTCACAAACATGTATAATACTTCTTAAATATTAAGTAATAAGTCTGCTACTAACTATGGAATGACCATTTCATCTACGATTCTTCAATAATCACAATAAGTCAATAACCAAATATTGTGAAGACTTGAAGAGCAATTTCATAACTTCATTATATACTGACTACATTTTTCCTTAGTTTAGGAACCGCAGCTAACTAAGGAACAACCAACTAAAGTTAATAATTATCAATTGAAATTAGAAAAGGACTTGCATCACGGTGATTTTGATGCCCAGAAACTCCGTAGCAATCGAAAGTAATCAACTAGATGCCACATATAAAAGAATGGAAATGAGATGTGTGTAATGATCTAACTATATGCGATCGATTTTGAGATTCTATCATTGTGATTGTGATTATACTCATTTAAGTAACCAAACTGAAAGCCAAGTATTACACATTAAATAGAAGCAAATAGGTCAACATTCAGACCAGGCAGAACATGAAAGATAGAAGATCTAGAAACGCAAAATGATATTACAAAAGCATCATAATTGAGCAGTTTGAGTAGCATCTGAATCAAATTACATACAGTAAAACTTACCAAGTCAATGGCTCGATTTGCAATTTCCTTTTTAACAATCTCTGCCAGCAGGCTCTGGCTCCAACTATGGTTGAATCCATCCTGTTAATGATCTCAAACTTAAGTCCGATCTTTACTACATGATGATTTAAACACTAATTGCTTAGGTTTTAAGGAATATTACTGTCACCTGTAAATCTGGATGGTCTAAGATCATGACTTGTTCTGGTCCAACCTGTAAACGTTATTCAGAAAATTAATTATTAACTATATATGTCTTATTTTGATTCAATATCAAGTGTAAAACCAAGGGAAGAATGAAGCATCACCTGTAATGAAGCACAAGCCAAATAAAGTTCTTCCTTTCTAGTGTCCCCCTTGCCATCAGCGTTACCTTTACAGTAAATAAAGTATACAAGTAAGGCAAAGTAGATTTTTGAAAAGTGAGTAACTAGTGATTTTACAAATTGGGTTGTCAATTTATCCAAGTTCAGTATCTTACTCTTATGTTCATCTCAAGAAAAAACATATTTCTAAACAAATTGAATGCACATTGCAGTTCTTTCTTCATAATGATCCAAGCATGTACAGTGATACAAAAATAACATCAGGGTATAATTTCAGTAATGCATCCGATATTTTGTGAAAATGGCGTTTTTTTTAGTTCAACTAACACAGAAATCTGAATAACGGAGTTAGGCCAAAAGAAGCAAATTTCATCAGATAATTAGACATAACAAAATTACTCGTACTATTTGTAGTCACTTTCCTCCGAAGGCAAGAGGCAGGGACTTACTAATTAGAACTGACTTGATTGATTTCATACCTGTCGACATGCATAAGATCCGAAGGCAAGAGGCATGGACTGACTTTTAAAATTTACTAATTAGAACTGACTTGATTGATTTCATACCTGTCGACATGCATAAGATGTGAACATTATTGCCTTGCGAAGTCAAATATAGGATGGTTGGCGAAAAGAATCTGAAAAGTGTTATATTTCCATTTTAGATTCCGTATAACTGCAAATTATAACATATTATAATAATAACCAACTGGCCATAAATCTTAACGATCAATCTGAAAACAACATTGCTACCGACTGATTATAGAACATAACAAACAGACAACCAATCAAAAAATAGCATTGAGATGCAATATGAAACTAATGAGTAGCTTAATAAAAAGAACCTCATTACTCCTAAATGTGTCATGACTATTCTTAACAAAATTTATAGCTATACGATCAAGTCACTGAAAGAAACAAGATGTGATTCCACATCAGTGAGAGCAAAGAGGCTCAACATCCTACACAGTCATTTAAAAGAGCTTCGGCAAATTAGTAATTGCATGATGTGATATGGTTGCTATCACCGGTCACAAGACTACGCATACTGTTCATGCTGATATGTAATAGATCAAGTTACATTGGTGGACTTGAAAACAAGTTAAAATATTCAAATGTAATGAATAACATATTAACAGTTCTGGTCCAGATAGAATATGCACATGGAGGCTTAGTCAAGCAGCCAAACTTACTATTTACATACAGAAAAATTAACAATCAAAATACATGTCGAAATAGTAAAGGCTCACATTGTCTCGTCGTCTGGGTGTGCAACAACTAGTAAGATGTTTCTTTTACGAACCGCTTCGCCTGTATTAAATGATTGTGCGCAAAGGTTGAATAACAATACATAAGAAGCGCAAAAGTGGAATATATGCAGAAGACATCAACTCACTACTCACCTTCAGAGAAAAATGCGGCCTTAGTTGATGAAGAATAAAATATTTTGCACAGCAAAACTACCCATAATATAATTAGAGCAACGGCTATAAGAATTAAAGCCATCTACTATGTACCTGAGACATTACAAATTTCACCATAAGCATGTTTGGGATACAATTTTCACATGGCAAAGTGAAACAAAAGGAAGAAAAAAACAATGAGTTTTAGATGTCAATGTGAATATTTATACCACGGGAACGTCATAAGGCACACAAATTATTATGAAGAAAAGACACATTTTGATTTTTTTTCACAAATACAAATAGAAGTGGAACTTCAAGTGGATTTGACATTAAAAAGAGCAGTACATAATTACTGTTGTTCAAATATCAAGAACAAATGTTGTTTGACTCATAAGCAAAACACACTTTAAGAAGTATAATTGTTGGTTGAATCACATGAAAGTTGCTTAACCCACTATTACAAGCTGAGTACGCAACAAACAAGGACCAGCTTAAAAGTAGGCACATTATTAATACAAGTTGAGCTCTATATCCAATCAACTAATTAAATAATTACTCCAACTACATTAGAAGTCTTATCGCAATAATCTATGGGTCATTAGAGACCCGTTCTACGTTTCCCAAATTACACTAATATGATAGCTAATTGCAACTGAAAGAGTTCCGATATAATTAAGCTCTTCATGAGCACACCATACGTTAACTGTCAATACCTTTGCCACAGTGACAAGTTCCAGTCAATGCTCTATTACAAATTTAGTGACTTCAACTCAGGCATATGAAGCCATGTGAAATACCACATTATTATTAACTACACCTATGGGTCTTAGGCTAGACGCTTCTATGCCCAAAAATCATCACTTGGGAAATTTCACAAACACGATGTGGGCACAATCATTATAACATAGCAGAATAAAATTTTTGGAGAAGAACATGATTCTTAGATGAAACTCAATTCTTAAGGAAAAAACTAAGTAAAATCCTATAATGAAACTTGATTTGAGTAGGAAACTGGGTAAAATTTCTACAACGTCATAGAAACTCATCTCTGCATCCCATCTCAAACGAAACCCAACTCAAGCTACCAGACAATCCATTAGCAACATGTCATGTTCCTTGTATGTGCAGCGAACACTGCGTAAACATTTTGCTAAAAATCGTTCACGAAAAGACTATCATTATGGATATTATCTCTTGTTTTCCTTGAGTATATTTGGGACCACAAACTCAGGTACCATTTTTCTTTTGAGAATGTTTTCCGACATATTTAAAGAATGAAAAGTTAGGCTTGAAGTAAAATTATAAGAATTTGTGATTGTAGAAGTTGGAGAAAGAATTAGTTGAATTTATAAGGAGTGGCATGAGAGCCGTTGAATGGGACTAGACATTGTCGACTCATACTAGGCCGCGCCGCTCGTCAAAGAGTGAGACGAGTATTGTCTCCATATAAAATGAGCCTTGGCCCCTTTAAGGACGACCGCTCGTCTAAACCTGAGATGGAATGGCAAATCCTTTTATTTGAGGGTTTGTCCATCCATTTTGCAAGTTTGGCAGTCCCACTGTGGAATGAAATAGACAAATCTACCCATTTACCCACCCCACTGGACTTGCTCTATTAGATTGGGCCAACATAATTTTGATGTAGAGAAATCAACAACCACCGTTGCATTTATTTGCCACTGGACTTGCTCTTTTCTTCCTCTTCTGATATATGAGAAAAGAAACGCCATTACAGAAGTCAATTGTTCTTCATCTTCCTGAAATTAAGAATTTGGACTTTAAAATCTGGTAATTTTTATTAACTTAGTGTTCTTCGTTTTCCTTTTGGTAGCTTGAATTGGGTTTCGTTTGAGGTGGGATACAGAAATGGGTTCCTATGACGTAGAAATTTTACCCAGTTTTCTGCTCAAATCGAATTTCAATTTTACTAGGTTTTCTGCTAAAGAATTGGGTTTAATCTAAGAATCATTTTCTCCAAAAATCTTATTTTGCTATGGAATAATGTTTGTGCCCACATTGTGTTTGAAAATTTTCCCAAATGATGATTTTGAGCAGAGAGGAGTCTAGCCTAAGGCCGTAGGTATAGTTAATAATAATGTGGTATTTTACATGGCTTCATATGCCTGAATTGAAGTCACTGGACTAGTAATAGAGCATTGACTAGAACTTGGGTGCAAATGCCACCGTGGAAAAGTTTTTGAAAGTTAATTTATTAAGCATGGTGTGCTAATGGAGAATACAGTTATCTTGGAACTCTTTCAGTAGCAATTAACTATCATATTAGCCTAGCTTGGGCAACCTAGAACGAGTCTCTAATGACCCATGGATTATTGCGATAAAACATTTAATATAGCTTGAGTATGTATTTAGTGGATTGTATATAGAGCTCAACTTGTATTGGTGATTCGCATACTTTTAACCTGGTCCTTGTTTGTTACGCACTTTGCTTGTGATGGTGGGTTAAGTGAGTTTCATGTGATTCAACCAACAATTATACTCTTAAAGTGTGTTATGCTTGTGAGTCCAGCAGCATTTGTTCTTGGTATTTAAGCAGCAGTAATCAAATAAAAATGCCCTAGTTAGATTCTATCCTAGTTGATTTAAATAAAAATGCCCTTCTAACAAATATCGGATGCAATACTGAAACTATACTTTGGGATTATTTTTGTATCACTATACATATTAGGATTTTTATGAAGTAAGAACTGCAATGTGCATTTAATTTCTTTAGAAATATGTTTTGCCTTGATATGAGTATAAGAGTAAGGCACTGAACTTGGATAAATTGACAACCCTATTTGTAGAATCACTAGTTACTTCTCAGAAATCAAATTTGCCTTACTTTTGTACTTTATTTATTATATATGTAATGTTGATGGCAAGGGGGACACTAGAAAGGAAGAACTTTATCAGGCTTGTGCTTTATTATAGGTGACGCTTCATTCTTCCCTTGGTTTTACATTTGATATTAAATCAAAATAAAACGTATAAAATTAATAATTGATTTTCTAAATTAATAATTGACACTTTATTATAGGAGACCATAGTATTCCTTCCAACCTAAGTAAATAGTGGTTAAATCAGTGGTTTAATCATCATGTAAGTAACATCAGACTCAAGTTGTTTGAGATCATTTACATGACGGATTCAACCATATTTGGAGCCAGAGCTTGCTGGCAAAGATTGTTAAGAAAGAAATTGCAAGTCCAGCCATTAACTTGGTAAGTTTTATTGTATGTATTTTGATTCGGGTGCTACTTCAACTGCTGAATTATGGAGTCTTTGTAATATCATTTTGTGGTTCTATATCTGCTATCTTTCATATTCTGCCAGGTCTGAATGTTGATCTATTTGTTTTTATCTACAGTGTAATGCTTGACTTTCAGTTTGGTTACTTAAATAAGTATAATCACAATCACAATGATAGAATCTAAAAATCGATCGCAAATAATTAGATCATTACACACATCTCATTTCCATTCTTTTATTTGTGGCATCTAGTTGATTACTTTCGATTGCTACGGAATACAGTAAGAGTCCGTTTGGCACGGATGGGGTTTGAATTCTAGGGAGTTTTCAATACATAGGATTCAAACTACCTAGAAAATGAATTTCATCCTTCTAAATCTTTGTGTTTGGCATGTTTCTGAACAAAATTGATTATATTTCTATTTTATAAATATTTATTTGTTTAAAATTAATTTGTTAATAAGTTCAATTTCAAAATCGCTGACTTTCTTTTAAAAATTATATTTTACTAATTTCAGTTACTTCATAAAATTAATTTTAATTAGCGAAAACTAATTTTTTATTTTAATTGAAAAAATAGAAGATCATTAACAAAAAAAAACTATATAAAAAATAATGCTCCAAAAAATAAAAATAATACTAAAGTAATTTGACTTTTTATATTTAAATTAATATCTCTAATTAAAAATAATATTTTTTAAAATTAAATTAAATGTTAATGAAAATGCGTATTTTATATAGCGGTAAAAATAATAATTTATTATTAACATAATTTAAAACTTAATTTATATATTTTAAAAATTAAATTTTGAAATTAAAATAATAATATTTATCTATTTAAGATTTCAAGTAAGTATAACTTTAAAGAGTATTTATTTGATATTTTACTATAACAATATTTTAAAAATAATAATATATTAATAACAATTATATTTATTAATAAAAAATATTCCTTTCTTAAAAATATGAGACAAAATATATTTTTAGGTAAATATAATTTGTATATTCAAATACATTAAACTACACTTAAGTAAAAATAATTTTGATCAAAAGCAATAATTGATATTTTAAATTAAAATAATAATATTTAATGAGAAACTAAGAAATTGATATAAAATAATATAAAATAATAATATTTAAAATAATTGATATATTAGTAATAGTATTAATTTTATTTAAAATAATATTATTAAGGTAATACTAAAAAGTAAAAATATTAATTATAAAATTTAATTGTAAGAAATCAAATATTGTTTAAAAAGGGAAAAGAAAACAAATGTCAATATGGTTGATAGGTAGAGTTGAAAGGATGGAGTTTGAAATTTCACGGGAAAGGTGTTATTTGATTTTCCACTGGAGTTCACCTCCCTAAAATTGGAACCCCTCCATGCCAAACACATCGACATTTGAATTCCAACCTTGACTAACCTTGATTGATCCACACCTTCAACTCCTTACGTCTTTTTCTAGTTTCTATTTAAATTGATAATTAGTAACTTTAGTTGATTGTTTCTCAGTTAGCTGTGGTTCCTAAACTAAGGAAAAGCTTTATTTACTCTTGTTGATGCCACCAAACATTACGGAGTTTTCAATAATATTGGTCAAAATGTAGTCAGTATAGACTTAAGTTATGGAATTGCTCTTCAAATCTTCACGGTATTTGGTTATTGACTTATTGTGATTATTGAAGAATACTAAAGTTATGGAATTGCTCTTCAAGTCTTCACGGTATTTGGCTATTGACTTATTGTGATTATTGAAGAATCCTATATGAAATGGTCATATTCCATAATTAGCAGCTTTAGAGACTTATTACTTAACATTTCACAAGTACTATACATGTTTGTGAAATTGACTTTACTTAACTGAAACCATTTAAATATGACGCTTTTGCGTGAGACCGCACAAAAAGGTATCGAAGCTTGGGAACTTATAAGTTTTTTACTCCTGAATTTTAGTACTCAAAAGTTTCACATTACTATGGTACAGCTGTTAGGGTTTCTAAATACACCTGAACCCTTAACTATTTATGTTAAGGGAGGATTTTCTTTAATAACACCATGAGTGTTGTTGATTTATTTTTAGGTAAGTGTAAGCACGCTTAGTATTGTAAACCAGTGGAAATGACAAAGATGAAGGAGGACCTACCAAATACAGAACGAACTCTATGCAGAACTTGAGCAACTGCCAATGTCTTACTAGGATCATCCGCCAATGTCTTACTTGGATCTGTACCAACCTGTATTCAATTCAAGAAACCAAACCTCCATTACTAAAAGTATAGTTGTTTGTTCATTTTAAGTTTATATAATATAATATCAGGATTATTATTTCAAACATTTTTGGATTATTAATTCTAACATTTTTGCAGTATCATCAACAAACATGTTTCAATTTTTGGTTTCATTTCAAGAAACCACACATGTTTGCAATATCGTTATCATAATTATTTGCTCAAGCAAAAGCAAAATGTCCTCCCCAATCATTCGTAATATATCAAGTATATGTAACTCTGAGCTTTATTTTGAAACAAAGAAAAAAGCAAGATAACACAAGCAAAAGCACTATTACCAATTAGGCAGTTTACCCATAAATTGATGCTTTAAAATACATAAATGTTCAATTCTGGTTTAAACCATAGGCGACTAAAACTGATATGCTTTAAAATACGCAAAGGTTCAATTTAATTGGCTGACTGTTAAGGAGGCCTTCTCTAGGGTCACTTAACTGCATTTGTTTGTCATGATTTGTGTACAAAAAAAATATATATATATATATATAACAGATTACAATTTCATGAACTTCAAATCCAAATCAACATAATTAAACAGATTGATCACAAGCTTATTACATATACAACCAAACAGTTTTCAAGTTCAAAATTATTCAAAAAACTCATTAGATTGATCAGATGATTCTGACTGTAAACAATCTGCAGTAGAAGAGAAACGGGTAGAGAAGATGAGATTCCGCTGGATCCGATCCAATGGTCCATATTCAACTCAAAATTAAAACCCAGAAAATTGGAAATTTACCAATTGAAATGGAAATTTTGCGAAATTGAAAAAGGGAAATTAATATCAGTGACCCATTCAACAGATTAACAAATAAAATTTCACTACCAGATTTCATTTTTCTGTTACACTTGCAGAGAAGAAGAATCAATGAAGAAAAAGATGATTATCAAATCCAAAGAAAACAACTTTTTTGATTCTCAGAATGGATTTTCTTACTTGAAATTGAGGATTGTTAATTACTTACCAGACGGCCACCAAGTGGTGCTTTTGCATTCACCTGCAGCCCATCAAATCACGCTGCAACCTTCCCCGCTGATCAATTCTATCTTCCGAAAGACGAGTGAATCTATAAGGACTTCCATCATTAAATAGCAGCCATTTATCTCCAGTTTCATCCCATCAGAAAGCAATGTCTTTCCTAAACTAAATCATAGAGTGAAATTGGATTGATTAAAGGCTTTCACAACACGCGGAAGAACAGCTAATAAAGTGAGAAGATAGAATTAAGGGTGGTAGTCTTAGTTTATCTCATAGAAAGGGAAAAGGAGACGAAGAGGAAGAGGAAGAGAGGCGCAGGAGAGTTAAAAGTTTAGGGTTTTCTTTTTGTCGGTTACAATAAGTTAAATTACCATACTATCCTTGATTAGTTCTAACAAAGTTACACTTGTGTCCCATGCAACCGCTCCCTAAGACACGTGAAACAAAATTAAAATGGTGCATCCAACTCGATCCGGTAAACATTAAACATGTTACGAGGTAAATACATGAATTGGTCCAGCCCACAATCTATTTGTTCCATCACTAGAATATGACGCGTGCCTTGACGGCCCGGGCTGTCTTTCATCGTTCCTAAATATTTTTGCTATACAGGTCAAAAAAGCACTGGCTACTGGTCAAAACCGCAGGACTACTACACATAATTAAGTGTCTTCGTATGTTTAAAATCTGAAATATCGGTTGTGAAGTGAAGGTACAGCCTTTGATGCAAGATTTCAATGTATGCCGGCTCTCTTTTTTTTTACAGCTTACACCTGAAATTCATGCACGAGTAACCTAGGTATAACACCTCAAATATTTTCAGTTCAACCTATTACCCTCTTATGTTCTCTCTTTCTCTTAAACACTATTGTCGATGTACACTAATTTGTTGCCCATTATAGCGTCATTTTGTTTTCCCTTTTTTGACATCCAGACACAGTTGGCATAGTGATCGTTTTTATAAGGTGTAGTCAGTCGGTAACTATTTCTCCGGATATACTAAAAACTAGACTCTACTTTGTATTGTACTGTTTGTGGGTGGATTACCTAACGTCCATTTGCCTTCTAATCAATGTAACTTCTCTTCGGGTTCTTTTTATTTTTTCTGTTGCAGTGCAGTAATTTATGGTGTTTAAAGGAAGAACTTCCGGATACAACACATTCTTGAATCATTCTTCTTTGATACTCTTAATTTCTATCCAAATAATCCTAAGTCACTAAATTCTAAACTAAGCCATCAGAAGCTAAATCCAAAGTCACTAACTAAGTCATCATAAGATAGACTGATATCGCAAATTTATGAACAACAAATTTGGACAATATATGAATCTACAACCTTCGTTTGGCCATTTTACATACGTTGGAACTTTGGAATACGAACCAAAGGAATTGTTCCAAGTGCGTGACTTATTGCAAGTTGGAGGCGCAGGGATACAGACGGAACTAGGTGAACTATAGGGTTAGTTGCTTGGTCCCAACTATACGAAGTTGGTTTAGATTTTGTATAGCGGCTTAATCCTGAGAGTATTCAATTCTGGACAAGGTCCCGGGGTTTTTCTGCATTTGCGGTTTCCTCGTTAACAAAATCTTGTTGTGTCTTTTACTTTTCTATTCCCGCAATTATAATTGTTTTATTATAATTAGAAGTAAAATACACAAACGTTAATTCCTATTTACTTGATAGCAATCCTATTGTGTTTGGTTAAGTCTGAACCTTTTATCAAGTAAACATACTTCGTTGTTGTATTGTCTCGATCTTGTATCCATAGTCAATCACACAAGTTATCTTGTTGGCGTATTGTCTCGATCTCGTATCCATAGACGATCACACGAAGTGTGAACTGATTAGTTGTATTGTCTCGACTCAGTCCATAGACAATCACTTTCGGAGAAAGGACTTATAGGTGGAAAAGTTTTAGATTGAGGTATATTTTGTTACCCTCGTCTTTTCAATTGGTATCAGAGCAGGCAAACACGAAAAGATCTAACAATCTGTGTTTGGTGTGATCCAACCTATAAGAAATTGAATATATGTCTGATTCAGTTAACGTTATGCAAGAGTATGAATACTCAAAAGTTGAAGATGTTACCAATTCGTTGACCCATGATCCAGGAGTTACGAAAATCAAGAGTACATCTGAGTCATTCTCTGATGGAAAAGAAGATGTTGATAAAGAGTTAGTAAAACTCCTAAAGCCTATAAAATCTCTGTCTTCAAAAGTGCTAATATTAAAGACAGAGTAAAATCTTCTTAAGAATGAGATCAGAGATAAATACATTCAACTGAATATTCTAGCCAAAGAGAATATGGATCTCACTGTCAAATTAGAAACTCTTAAATCTCTTACTCAAGATAAAGAGACACATCCTATGACTCTGACTAATGATTCTGTTATATAATTTCTTCTGATGAAGAAACCAAAGGTTCTTGCTTGACTTTGATAGACTGTGATAACAAAACTTGTTTGATCACATCTGAAACAGATCATGATGGTAGTAGTTTGCCAAACTACATCAAGTCAGAAGAGGATAAAAAATCAGCTTCTACATCTACTGATGATCAAGCGAAATCTCGTCCAAAGAAAACTTTGAAACCGATTCTGTGAGCATGATCTTAAGGAATATAACTTTCAGTCACTTGACAGGAAACTTATACTTCTTCAAAATACGGTGGTAAAAATCTTGAAGGAAGTTTCTTGTCTTAAAAAACTGAAAGACCACTCCTCAATAGAAAGACAGAATATACCATAACTCGACAAGGTCAACTCATAAGAATCAGAAGTAAGAGTTGATAATCGCTTTTGGAAAAAGGATCCTCCCCACCCATATCGAAACAATTCTTGTTTTGATGAAGAACGACTCCATAAGAAAGGGAAAGAGAAAACTTCTGCCAAAAGAAACAATCAAGAACTTCCGATAATTGTTTCAGATAATCATGCTGATGTGCATCATAAGGAAATCCTTAGAATGAGAAAATCCTATGAAAATCTCATTGATAGAATTAAGAGAGATTTATCTATCCCTGAAAATTCTCACATCAGTAAATCTTCTCCACGTGATCACATCTCTAGAGTTAGAAAAGATCATTATCCTGGGAGGAAATATTTTGGGCAGAAATTCCCAAAGAGAAACTTGAACTATGTTTCAGAAACTCGGTGTAAGCTAGAAAAGGCTTACTCCGATACAACCTAGTTGTATGGAGATTGTGCAAACCCATCTTGTTTGTGCTCTTTGATGGATGGGAAAGGCACATAATAATCAAGGGCAATGTTCGTGATTAACCACAATTTTCAGCAATAAGAAATATTTATAGGATTTCTTCCTTTCAATAAAAAGGAGAAGTTCAGACAAATAACTTGTATTTTCGGAAACTCAGTTTCTCTGAACCGAATATATATATATATATATATATATTCTTATAAGAAGAGATTTTCCATTTATTGTCTTCCCCTGGTAAAGCTTTTTGTGTTAAACATGTCTCCTATAACTCGCAGTATTACAAGGAGAAATAAAAGGGAAGCTCGAAAGGTCAGAAATTGTCAAGGTTTTGTTTCAAAATGAAGAATAAGAAAGATTGTCTCAAGAATCGTGTCTGATCATTCTTCTGACTGATCTCAAGAAGAGACATGTCTCTTTGCTATCAATGATTCAGACATGTCTCTTTACTATCAATCATTCAAAAATGTCATCGCATCATCAACTGTTTGGTTTTCAAACCCACCTATACACATAGATTCTACTGTGGTTGTAGTGGAATAATCTAAACCCTCATACAGGATCTGAACTAACCTAACCTTTTCTAAACCATGATGAGGACACTGGGCTAATAGATCATTGAACCTTTCCAAATACCTATACAAAGATTCTCCCTCTTGTTGAGAAAAGGTGCAGATTTGCGCCCTAATAGACGATGTTTTGTGTCTAGGGAAAAACTTGTTCAAAAAGGCAGATGTAAGTTGTTCATATGTTTCGATTGACCCGGAAGCCAAACTATATAGCCACGATTTTGCTTTATCTTTCAGGGAAAAAGGGAATAACCTAGGTTTCAAAGCATTATCATCAAGGTTTCTAATTTTTAGGGTACTACAAATTTCCTCAAAATCCCTAACATGGAAATAGGGGTTTTCATTTTCTTTCCCTAAAAAGATTGGGAGCATCTGTAAGGTCCCAGGTTTAAGTTCATAATTTGCTTCCGTTTCAGCTGACCTGATACACGAGGGACGAGTAGTCCTAGTTGGATTCAACAAAGCTTTCAAAGTTGTCATTTATGGCTCTATCGGAGCAATAGGTTTCTCACCAAGAGACTGACTTCAAAACTAGACTTTCCAAAATCAGAGGTCTCTAGATTAAGGTAATCAAGATCCTTGTTTACTAAAATGGAACCACTAGGTTTTGCTCTAACAAACCGACCTAGAGCGTCTC
Source organism: Papaver atlanticum (assembly GCA_023531105.1). Taxonomy (NCBI): domain Eukaryota; kingdom Viridiplantae; phylum Streptophyta; class Magnoliopsida; order Ranunculales; family Papaveraceae; genus Papaver; species Papaver atlanticum. The sequence continues at coordinate 1,632,515 of JAJJMB010011222.1, read as the reverse complement.
TTTTACGTTCAGGCATACACAAGAATTCAACAAAAATTTATGCACATTCAAATGCTGGGCTCACTAATTTAGGTAAGCTTGGGTTACCTACAACAAAATATACCCAAAGGTACGAGGCTGAGGCTTGTGGTGTTTCGGGTGATAACGCCCAGAGGGCTCACCTTACTAAACCACTTGTTTTCCTAAAATCGGTGCCGGAAGAAAATGCAATTGGTGTGTGCAACTGTTTTTTTTTTAATAAATAAAATACTAAACAAACAAATAAAAGAAAATTACAAGTCCAAAATAAGAAATAAAGAAACTAACAAAAATAAAAATTCAAATAAAATAATATCTTCGGTTTCCTCCTTTTTTTTTGGCAAGTTCAACTTTCCACCTTTAGCTTTGAGTCAATCCTGCATAACAAAAACAAAAATACCAAAGACGTAAAATAGAACAAAAAATCTAAAAAATAATAAAAATAAAAATACGAAACCTAAAAAAAATAAAAAATAAAAAAACCTAAAACCTAAACCTAAATACAAGTCCGCGTCGGCGGTGCCAAAAATTGATGTAGTTTTTACAGTGATAAGAAAAGTTCGTTCAAAGACTTGTAGAGATTTTTGGTTTCAGAATAATTTTTAATGCTAAAATAAATAAAACTTGAGTGAAAGTGATATCGGGGTTTTAGAAATAACCAAGACTCTGGATTCCACTACTACTCATGATTGAATGAAAAGGATTTCAAAACTCTAGTCAACTTTTAAGTCCTCTTTTTTATCTGAACTCACTAAAATCAGACATATTCTCAAATATTACTTGTAAACCTTAAGCATAGATTATCAATAGATTTAACAAAGCATAACCTATCAAATTGAATGACAAATAATTAGGAAAATCATGCAAACAATTTAAAACTTTGCAAGAGCAGTGATTAAGTGAATTATATAATAAAACTAGAGAAAATAAAATAGTTACCCATCAATCATGCGTAAGTTGCTTCATCCATTGCCTTGGTTACAAGGGAATTAGCTCATCATAATGGAAACACACTCAAAATATTGATTCATTGCTCAAATGGTGTTTATAAAGGTGAAAAGAGAGAAAAATAGTGAAACAGCCGCAAATACATATGCTAAAGGTAGCCAGCCAATCGCTGGAAGTCTTTTGCAAGTGATAAACAAAAATGATATGTCTCTTCTGTTGTTGAAAATAAGACTGCTTCTGCGACTGACACTAATAGCCTAATGCTCTTCGCATTCTTCCTCCCTTGCAGCAGCAGTAACTTCTTCTTTTTCGCTCTGCAAGGTTCTAAACTTCACCCAACTCCTCGATAATCTCCCCCAAACTTTCGATATTCGTCTGTGCCACCAACCCCTTCTATTTATACACCACAGGCTCTAGAAAATCCGCGAATATCTTTGATTTCTTTCTTCGCTGCCAAGTCTCGGAAAAATTCCCTTTTCACCTCTTCTTTACGCGTCTTCTTGTAGAATCTGAGATGTTCACAACTCTTTCCAAACTCTATATATTTGGTTGGAAAGAATCTTAGCCGTAGTTTTGACAGCAAAAATCCCCGAGAATAGTTCTCTTCTCTGCTTACCGAGAATTGATGAAAACCTCCCTATTTATTATCATTCCTGTAAAGTCGACACGGATTGGTATGACTTTGTTCCCATGTACAACTCCGACCAAATCTCTCCAAACTATTCCCAGAATTAAATCCAAAAGTCCCGTAAATATCTTATCTTCCCTGTTTTGATAATCAACGTGGACATCCCTGTTTTCTTGTCATCAAAGCCCATACCAACTCCAGTTCATCCAAACAGGCCTAAACAAATCCATATCCAAGAGAAAAATCCGACTAAAACTCGTTCAATATCGCCTCAGGAAACTTCGCAGGTGAAAAAGATTTTTCCCGCCAGTTTCATTTTCAAACCGTGAAGAAGGAATGCCCCCTATCAATGTCCGGGGTGTAGATAGCAATTGGGGTACCCCCTTAGCAAATGAGGTGCCCCTTAACCAACTGCTGGGGTGTTTTCAACACTTTTCCTGGGTGTGTTTAACATACTTCCGGGGTGCCTTTAATACGTCCTCTGGGTGCTTTTAGTAATTCCTCCCGGGGGTGCAAATACCACTTTGCGAGCCAATTTTGCTGCAAAAGCTTATTTCTCCAAAAACACCTACAAATACATAAAAAGCCATAATGAATACAAAATTGAGCACTAACAATACACGTAATTGAAACCAAAATAGACAAATAAATGCGTCTATCAGTAAGAGGTGCAACCGATCACAAAAGGGGAATCGATCCTTGTAAGAGGTGCAACAAGTTTTTAGTTATTGGGGAACCGATCCTATGAATATGTGCAACAAATACAAGTTAGATACCATATATATGTGGGAACCAATCCTAGTACCTAGTCAACCAAGTTTTTGTAACTAGCGTGACTAATTCTAGTACCCACATGGAGGTAGAACCGAAACTTGTTTTGGTAGCATCGTGAAACCCATGATTTGTGATTTGATAGGATAATCAATCACATAGTTCTTGAAAGTCAGATTACCCAATTCTAAACTCGTTTTGGAAGTGTGGCAAATCGGTTCCAAGATTGTAAATATGAAAGAGGGTTTACAAAGTAAAGATGTCGACACACTTTGAACATGTGCAGTAACTCTTATCTTTTATTGTTCAAAGATATTCCTTAATAGCTAAAGGAGAATCCCGGATCGAAATAAATTGAGAATCTTTTAATGAAGGTTTTTAGTTTTATATGCTTTTAATTTCCAGCAATTAAAATGCATATCTTTAGAAAATAGAAATTAATAATGTGCATTTACTAGTTGGAGATTTTCTAAGAAATTTCGGGCAATATTTGGACAGAGCATTTCCAGGAATTATGGAAACCGAATTTGGAAATATATTGCATATGTTGAGAATATTTTCGATTTTGGAAATTCCTTGGTCTATAAATATTGATGTTTGCATTTCAAGCAAACTAATCCACAGAGCCAGCAAAACTACCTAGTTGTGTTGTTACTGGTGGAGCCGCCTATTCGGAGAGGAAAGTAACCTAATTAGGAGAAATCTCTTACGGCCGCTCGGTTTAAAGACTTCTTTGGGATTGAGAAGCTCTATTAGTACCGTTGGTGGGAAACTAGATAATTGCAGTTTATTATTAGTTTTCGATTAATTTGATTGACTAACGGTTGTTGAACTTTGATTGCACCTAGTTTGTTTATGCTTTAGAATCTTCTCTTCTGATATAAGATTCACTCAAACTAGATCAAAGTTTCGACAGGGATCTTTAGAACTGTTTGTAGATCTAAAGACGTCTTGTAATAATCCATTGTTAACATACTCCGTTTTGTGTGTGATTGATCACAAGAGATTCAAGTTAATTGTGTGCAGGTGTTTATTGAAGATCTAAGAAGATTTGAAGACGAAGAAGATTTCTGATTTGGGTTCATAATCTTTGGTGTGCACAGAATTTGTTTCGGCTGGAAAGGGATCCAACTATAATCGGTTTATCTTTGTGATAACCTTGATTGATTAGTTGAGTAGATCGGCATCAATACGTTTCTTTGTGATTCGAAGTATTGATTGCAAAATCTTGACAATTACTTTGGTAGTTGTTATTGGATAGATCTAAGAACCTGACAAATGAGTTTATTGGGATAAACGGAAGAGCCTTTTGTCAAACTCATATCACGTTGTTTGAAAAGAGTTGTTACCGAACAGATTTATTGTTCCTTTACTATTTGGAATATGAACCAAAGGAATTGTTCCAAATGCGTGACTTATTGCAAGTTTGAGGCGCAGGGATACAGACGGAACTAGGTGAACTATAGGTTTAGTTGCCGATAGACGCATTATTGTGTCTAATATGTCTCAATTGTATATATTGTTAGTGTTCGATTTTGTATTTATTTTGTTATTTTATGTCTTTGTAGGTATTTTTAGAGAAATAAGCTCTTGCGGCGAAATTGGCTCGAAAAGTGGTGTTTTACACCCCAAGGCTAAAGTACTAAAGGCACCCCCAGAAATACACCGGAGGCACCCCGAAAAAGTGGTGTTTTACACCCCCCCTAGCAAAATTACTAAAGGCACCCTCAAAATGGATAAGGGCGCCCCCAAGGCAGCCGAGCTGATAAAGGCACTTGCAATTTGGATATGGGCACCACCTACTTCTTTATTTAAAAAAAAGAAAGAATATTAGCGGGAAATTTGGTTTCAACAGTAAAGGTTTTATTATCTTTAAGATAAGAATATCTTCTTGCCTTATAAACATGAAGTTTTGAAGAAAAAGGAAGTTATCTTGTATTAAACAAGAAAGATATCCTTAGAAAATTTTATCTTGGATTTTATTCCTCGAATTAAAGAAGATATGGGTTTAGTAAAGAAATATAGAGAATTCCTGAAAATATTTTTAATTAAAAAGCAGAAGATTTTGGAGTTATGGAAGAATATATTTGAGTAATGTGTATTTGTGTGTATAAATAGAGAGCTAGAGAGCACATTTAAAAAAAAGTTTGGAGAGGTTTAGAGGACTAGAGAAGCAAAGAAAATCAAATCTCTTTTCTTCCTTTTAATCAATTTTTGAGCTATAAAAATGTACTTTGAGCATATTTGCAATATGATGAGCTAAACTTCACATCTGAGGCGACAGAGGAAGCTATTCCTCCAATGAAAAAGTGGTAATTTTTGTCTTAATAATTTATGCAGTTTATTTTATGATTATTTGACTGGAATAAAATTTTTATCTAATGATTTTTATTAAGAAATTGTTATTTTAATTGATGGTATATGCTTAACCTTGAGTTTTTGATATTCCATGCTTTCAATTTACAATTGTTCTTTTATAAAATCTATTTTTGCAATAATTAGAATCACTTAAATAGGTAAAATTGCATAATAATAATATCACTTTGGAATTGGTGGAAAAGCGGAATCTTAGCCTCAGTATTTCTCCACTTTGAATTAATCTTTATATTATTTGTTGTTTTAAAATTGGAATTAGCATCTAAAAAAATCTACTTTCACAAGTCCGAGTAACGAACCTTTTATCACTATTACAACAACCTTTAAAAACACATCAGTTGCTTGGTCTCAACTATATGAAGTTGGTTTAGATTTTGTATAGCGGCTTAATCTTGAGAGTATTTAATTCTGGACAAGGTCCCGGGGTTTTTCTGCATTGGCGGTTTCCTCGTTAACAAAATCTTGCTGTGTGTTTTTTTACTTTTCTATTTCCGAAATTATAATTAGAAGTAAAATACACAAACGTTAATTCCTATTTACTTGATAGCAATCCTATTGTGTTTGGTTAAGTCTGAACCTTTTATCAAGTAAACATACTTCGTTGTTGTATTTTCTCGATCTTGTATCTATAGTCAATCACACAAGTTATCTTGTTGTCGTATTGTCTCGATCTCGTATCCATAGACGATCACACGCAGTGTGAACCGAATAGTTGTATTGTCTCGACTCAGTCCATAGAAAATCACTTTCGGAGAAAGGACTTATAGGTGGAAAAGTTTTAGATTGAGGTATATTTGGGTACCCTCGTCTTTTCAATTGGTATCAGAGCAGGCAAACATAAAAAGATCTAACAATCTGTGTTTGGTGCGATCCAACCTATAAGAAAATGAATCTCATGAATGATTCAGTTAACGTAGAGCAAGAAGACGATATACTTCAGAAAGGAAGTTTGGTTTCAAAAACAGATAAACAGCTATGTATTGTTAGTTCACTAGTTGAACAACTCAGGAAATACGTCACAGCTGAAGTGATCTGATTTAACAGAAAGATCAGTTTGATGAACAACATCATAAGTGTGACATGAATTCTTTTGAGTCGTGAAATAATCAGAACTCTTATATCGACCCAGGAAATTCTTGGAATACGACAACATCATTTGATGAGATTGTTTCCTAGATTCTATTTTAGACAGTTGATCAATAACAACACAACACGATCTGAAATCATTAGTTTTTGTGCACTTGTGCTGATCTTTTCCTCTGTCTAAGAGATACAACAAATAACTTAATCTCTAGTGGTGCTCTTATTGTTTACTGAAGATTCTTAAGAAATCGGGTTCTTCTGTCTTCTCTTTTCTTTTAGAAGATTGAATCTTCTCTTCAAGAGGTTCACCTCAACGATCAACTTCAAAAGAGTTGATTCAAGCCATTTTTCATTCTTTACAGAAGCTTCCAATTGTTCTTGAGCAATTTCAAAGTCCCTCATTAAATAGAACATGAGATCACGAGATATATGATTCTTCGTGTGTTCCCTTGAGAAATAGCACTTAATCTTAGCGGGAGGACAGGTTTCAAGCTTTTGTAATTGTGAACCAATATCAAAAATATTTTTATCCATCTTGAACCTCAGCAAAACTTGAGAAAGGAATCGGTTCTTAAGATGGTTTTTATAAATATCAAATAGAACTTGGTTTCCAAGTTTTACTCATACCTAATCAAGGTATTTCTATTTGATAAATATATACTTACGAAAATAACATTGAGAGATTTCCAAATCAAAGCAATTAAGAGGGTTTGACATTATCCTGCCCAATTTTGTCATGAATTCTCCAACATCGAAAGTATGTTTCTAAAAATAGAAGAAGTATTCCAAATCTAGAAAAAATCTTTAGATATTCATGATACTGATAGATTGTATAGCATTTTACCTCCTTCATGTTCTTGTGCTCTTTTTAAGAACTTCCCATTTATTTGAATCGAGCATATCTAGGGAAATTTTGATCACCAACATCAGTTGTTGGAGTGAGCTTGCGATAGCTCAAATTTTGTGGACCATGATCCACCATGATATTTTCGAATATCTTCCCTTTTGGGATTATTCCAAGAATAAACTTATTTTAATACGTCACAGCTGAAGTGATCTGATTTAACAGAAAGATCAGTTTGATGAACAACATCATAAGTGTGACATGAATTCTTTTGAGTCGTGAAATAATCAGAACTCTTATATCGACCCAGGAAATTCTTGGAATACGACAACATCATTTCATGAGATTGTTTCCTAGATTCTATTTTAGACAGTTGATCAATAACAACACAACATGATCTGAAATCATTAGTTTTTGTGCACTTGTGCTGATCTTTTCCTCTGTCTAAGAGATAGTCATTGTCATAATGTATGACAGAAGGTCTTGACCGGATATTAGTCAAAGGATTACCTCTTGAGACACATCTCTTTTGATTCTTGTAAGTGATTATACTATTAGAATCATGATGTTGTATATTAGTTAAGAGATTCTGGAGATTAAAATCTCATATCCTTGTTTTAACTAATATACCATTTTTGTCTTGAATAAAATCATGTTCTCTAGATTCATCTTCTTCATGAATCCTAGTTTTCAGAGATTCTCTGATAAGCTTCTCGAAAGAAGGATAATATAAATTATCTTTTAGATTGTATTTTTCAGTAAGTTTTTTGAAAAAATTAATCTCATCACTGTCATGTGAATCTAACTTGTTTGTCACAAGTATTTGGTTTCTTATTAACCCATCATGGTTAATATTTCCTGAGTTGTGTTCAACTAGTGAACTAACAGTACATAGTTGTTTATCAGTTTTTGAAACCAAACTGCCTTTCTGAAGTATATCGTCTTCTTGCTCTACGTTAACTAAATCATTCATAAGATTCATTTTCTTATAGGTTGGATCGCACCAAACACAGATTGTTAGATATTTTCGTGTTTGCCTGCTCTGATACCAATTGAAAAGACGAGGGTACCCAAATATACCTCAATCTAAAACTTTTCCTCCTATAAGTCCTTTCTCCGAAAGTGATTGTCTATGGACAGAGTCGAGACAATACAACTAATCGGTTTACAGTTCGTGTGATCGTCTATGGATACGAGATCGAGATAATATAACAACGAAGTATGTTTACTTGATAATAGGTTCGGACTTAACCAAACACAATAAGATTGCTATCAAGTAAATAGGAATTAACGTTTAGGTATTTTACTTCTAATTATAATAAAACAATTATAATTGTTGAAATAGAAAAGTAAAAGACAAAACAAGATTTTGTTGACGAGGAAACCGCAAATGCAGAAAAACCCCGAGACCTAGTCCAGAATTGAATACTCTCAGAATTAAGCCGCTATACAAAATCTAAACCAACTTCGTATAGTTGAGACCAAGCAACTAAACCTATAGTTCACCTAGTTCCCTCAGTATCCCTACGCCTCCAACTTGTAATAAGTCACACACTTGGAACAATTCCTTTGGTTCGTATTCCAAACAGTAAAGGAACAACAAATCTGTTTGGTAACAACTCTTTTCAAACAAGTGATATGAGTTTGACAAAAGGATCTTCCGTTTATCCCAATAAACTCCTTTATCGGGTTCTTAGATCAATCTCTTAACAACTACCAAAGTAATTGTCTAAACTTATGCAATCAATACTCTTAATCACAAAGAATTGTATTGATGTCGATCTACTCAACTAATCAATCAAGGTTATTACAAAGATAAACCGATTATAGTTAGATCTCCAGCCGATCAAGTTTTGTGCACACCAAAGATTATGAGCTCAAATAAGAAATCTTCTTTGTCTTCAAATCTTCTTAGATCTTCAATAAACGCCTACACACAAACAACTTGAATCTCTTGTGATCAATCACACACAGAACGGAATCTGTTAACAATGGATTATCACAAGACGTCTTTAGATCTACAAACAGTTCTAAAGATCCCCGTCGACACTTCGATATAGTTTGAGTGAATCTTATATCAGAAGAGAAGATTCTCAAGCATAAACAAACTAGGTGCAATCAAAGTTCAACAACCGTTAGGCAATCAAATCAATAGAAAACTAATAACACTACAAGTATCTAGTTTCCCACCAACGGTACTCGTAGGGCTTCTTGATCCCACAAAAGTCTTTAAACGAGCGGTCGTAAGAGATTTCGCCTAATTAGGGTACTTTCCTCTCCGAATAGACGGCTCCACCAGTAACAACACAACTAGGTAGTTTTTCTGGCTCTGAGGATTAGTTTGCTTGAAATGCAAACTGATAGACGCATTTATGTGTCTATTTTCATCTCTATTGTATATATTGTTAGTACCCATTTTTGTACTAATTTTGTTATTTTATCCCTTTGTAGGTGTTTTTGGAGAAATAGGCTTTTGCGGCAAAATTGGCTCGAAAAGTTGCTAAAGGCTCCTGGGAGGACACTTGCTATTCGGACTCTCATTTTGGATAAGGGGTAACCCATTTCCAAGCAGCTGTTAAGCACAGACCGGCACTGGATGGGGGGAGGTCACATTTCTTCTCAAATTTTCAAAACGAAAAATGGCGGGAAAACAGTTTACAGAAAACAGAATTTTCTGTTCGAATTTTGGATGATTTTTAAGGCGATTAAAGGGCTGATTTTCGTTGGGTTAACCCTGTTAAGGATAAACAAGTATGGTATGAGCTGTAGAATCGATTAAACAGGGATAGAAATCCGTGTTGGAGCAAAACAGGAAGAATTCACGATTTGAGTTGTTTTCGGTTTACAAAAGAATTTGTGAAGAGTTTACGGCAAGATAGGAGTGTATGGAGTCCTTATTCAGTCCTGGGAGAGTTTAAGAGAGTTTGGAAACCAAGTTAACGCGTAAAAAGAAGATTAAAATCCCGTAACGTGCTGTGAAGAAATAACGATAATATTTGGATTAACTCGAGAGATTTTGGGGTTTGGTGGATATATATAGGTTGATTCGAGTCATATTGAGAAGCAACAAAGTTTAGGGGAAAGTTTAGAGCCTTAGAGAAGCCAGAAAAATCATTGGAAGAGATCGTGTTTCTGCTGGTGCAACTGTGGCCGGAGAAGACGAAGAACACAGAACAGTAGTAAAAGAAAGTCGCAGAAACTGTGACCGTAGCTTTCAAACTCTATACCCTTTGTAACAATTTTTCCAACAGTTAGCTTCAGTTCGCAACAGTTCTCTGTATGAATAGGTTCTGTAACGATTATATTTGTTACAAAACCCGCTGCTTAACACTTTTCACTCTTTTAATCAACTTTTGAACACCAAATATGTATTTTGAGCAAGTGGTTAATATGAGGAGCTAAACCCCTTAGCCAAGGCGACGGAGGAAGCCATTGTTCCATGAAAAGTGGTATAGTTCTATTTTAATTATTTATTGCAATTATTTTACATGATTATTTGCATAGAACTTAAAAGAAAAATTGGTTTTTATTGAGTAGTTGTGAAGTGTTTTGATGGGACATGCTTATTTTTAATACTTTTGATGTTTCATGCTTCGTGCTTACAATTATTACTTCAAAAATCTATTAGAGGCAAATATTAGAATCACTTTAAAGAAGAATATTGCATGAATATTGATTAGAGTTTATCAATTAATTGGTCAATGGTGGAATCCAGAGTCTCGGTATTTTCTCATTATTATTGAAACAATTTTATTTAATTTTCAAAAATCCTTCACAAGTTCGAGCAACGAACCTTTTTACCACTACAACTACAAAACACATCACAAACTTCAATATTTATAGACCAAGGAAGTTTGGACACCAAGGAATTTCCAAAACCGAATATTCTCAAAGATATGCAATAAACTCCAAAATCGGTTTTCATAATTCCTGGAAAATGCACTGTCCAAATATTGACCGAAATCTCAGTAGAAAATCTCCAATTAGTAAATGCACATTACTAATTTTCATTTTCTAAAGATATGCATTTAATTGCTAGAAATTAAAAGCATATAAAAACTAAAAACCTTAATTAAAAGATTCTCAATTTATTTCGATCCGGGATTCTCCTTTAGTTATTAAGGAATATCTTTGAACAATAAAAGATAAGAGTTACGGCACATGTTCAAAGTATGTCGACATCTTTACTTTGTAAATCCCTTTTCATATTTAAAATCTTGGAACCGATTTGCCACACTTCCAAACAATCTTGGAACCAACATCTTTACTTCTTCACATTCTTCAAGTCTTCACGTAATACTTATAAGTCTCATATCCTAGTAACTTTCTAGCTAACCTATACGAAGTTGACTCTAGTAAATAATCAAGCGACTCTTTAAATGAGTTTTGATTCACTAAAATATGACAACCAAACTTGACATACCAACGCTTGGTGGGTTCAACCGAGCTATGCTCTAACAGTTTGTGACTACTTTTCAATCTTGCCTATCGGAGAATAAATCTCGAGCAAATCTTAAAGAAGATAGTACTCAATCATGATATAAAACAACAAGATCAGAACATGCAACTACAGAGAAATAGGTTGGTCTGGCTTCACAATCCCAATGAAGTCTTTAAGTCGTTAACCTACAGGGTTTCGTGAAAAACCTAAGGTTAAAGGAGAATCGACTCTAGTCGCAACTAGTATCACACAGGAGGTGTCGGGATTAGGTTTCCCAGTTGCTAGAGTTCTCCTTTATATATATAGTCTTCAAATCAGGGTTTACAATCAATGTTACCTTGGTAACAAAGCATTCAATATTCACCTTTAGATGAAAACCTGATTAGATTCAAGCTAATATCTTTCAACCGCTAGATCGAACTTAGCTTGTTATGCACAAATGAAATGTACCATCATTTAGATAAAGGTAACCATACCTAAACGTGTACACTTAGTTGGTTCAACAATAGTTAACCAATGGTTAGCCATATGAGCACTTTCATTTCAACATATTGTGACTTTTGACATATGAGTTTCAATCGGAACACCTTATGATCCTTTGATAAAGCCTACCAACATGGGTTAAAACTTAATCCCGCTTAATCAAAAAGCCACACAAACCATAACGGTTACATCATATGAGATCGAATATTAAGGTTATGAAAAACGAAATCAGACATCTCATAAACCGAATACACATAGCAAAAATATAAACTGAAAAAGTAGGGGTACAACAACCACACCCAATAATTCGCTTAGCAATCTGTATGGACTAACTCAAAGATACTTTTAAGAGAATCAACTAGACAGTAAGACTCAATCTTAATAAAAGTATATCAAAGAGTTATATCTCAATTTCTCGATTCAATCCTTACTCAAGCAAACAGAAATCTGCGAGTCTAATTGAATACAAGAGAAATTAACTTGAACAGTACCAAAGATCAATGTTCAAGTATCAATCAATTTCAATCAACAACCAAAGGTCGGATTTCCCAATTGATTGATTCAACGCACAACCTGTGATATTTCAATTATATAACAAAATATAATGCGGAAAAGAAATAGCACAGACACCAGAAGTTTTGTTAACGAGGAAACCGCAAATGCAGAAAACCCCCGGGACCTAGTCCAGATTGAACACACACTGTATTAAGCCGCTACAGACACTAGCCTACTACAAACTAACTTCGGTATGGACTATAGTTGAACCCCAATCAATCTCACACTTATCCAAGGTACAGTTGAGCTCCTTACTTCTCTGATCCCAGCAGGATACTACACACTTGATTCCCTTAGCTGATCTCACCCACAACTAAGAGTTGCTACGACCCAAAGTCGAAGACTTTAATAAACAAATCTGTCTCACACAGAAAATTCTACAAGAATAGATAAATCTGTCTCCCACAGAAATACCTACAAGTTTTTGTTCCGTCTTTTGATAAATCAAGGTGAACAGGAACCAATTGATAACCCGAACTTATATTCCCGAAGAATAACCTAGAATTATCAATCACCTCACAATAATCTTAATCGACTAGCGAAACAAGATATTGTGGAATCACAAACGATAAGACGAAGATGTTTGTGATTTCTTTTATCTTTCCTATCGGAGAAATTAATCTCGAGTCAATTATTTCAATTGTACTCAATATGATAGAATCAACAAGATCAGATCACGCAACTACAGAGAAAATAGTTGGGTCTGGCTTCACAATCCCAATGAAGTCTTCAAGTCGTTAACCTACATGGTCTCGGTAGAAACCTAAGGTTAAAGGAGAATTGACTCTAGCTTATACAACTAGTATCATACAGTAGGTGTGGGGATTAACTTTCCTAGTTGCTAGAGTTCTCCTTTATATAGTCTCTAAATCAGGGTTTGCAATCTAAGTTACCTTGGTAACAAAGCATTCGATATTCACCGTTAGATGAAAACCTGATTAGATTCAAGCTAATATCTTTCAACCATTAGATCGAACTTAGCTTGTTATACACAAATGAAATATACATCATTTAGGTTTGTGTAACCGTACCTAAACGTGTACAAGTCGTTGGTTCAACAGTAGTTAACCAAATGGTTAGCCATATGAGCACTTTCATATCAACCTTATTCATCTTCACCATAACTAGTTCAAATGACTCAAATGAACTAGTTCAAGAGTTGTTCAATTTCTTAGATCTCATAGAAGTATACAAGACACAATCGAAGCAAAATTGGTTTTGATTCACTCGAATCGATTCATGAACTTTATAGACATGGTTTGCAAATATGCATTCCTTAGTTTATATAAATTTAAGTTCACGAATAAACCAATTTTATAAAGTAACACACTTAAGTATACGTACGGGTATGCGTGCTTAAGTAACCGGATTTGAGTTTGTTTTGGTTTCCAAAATCAGCAGAAATTCACGGACGTGAACTTTCCGCTAGTATGCGTATGGGTACGCATACTTAGGTAACCGGATTGAGTTGGTTTTGATTTCCAAACTCAGCAGAAATTCACGGACGTGAACTTCCGCCAATATGCGTACGGGTACGCATACTTAGGTAACAGGATTGAGTTGGTTTTGATTTCCAAACTCAGCAGAAATTCACGGACGTGAACTTCCGCCAGTATGCGTACGGGTACGCATACTTACCCAGTCTCCATCAACCATTTAGTACACACACAAGTATGCATACATTTGGTTCCCGGTTTTGGACTTATACACTAATGCGTGAACACATTATATGCTTATATCCAAAGATGGTTACATGTTCTAAACTCTTTATTTCAATCATTGAAACATTCTTAGAGGATGTTAAATAGAGGTTATTCACACACTATTTTTCATCAAAGCAATTTTCAAGATATTGAAATAACCAACATGACTTTCGTCACTTGTAAAGATGAACTTGACCAAAGCGAAAGCTTACCAACACATATTTCGAGAGTGAGATAAACTCGGCTTGAAATAGCAAATGTGTATAATCGAAGTCTATATAGCAATACGACTTTTGTCTCAAGATAAGAGATAGAGTAGATAGATTTTTGAGTGATAGATAAGTTCAAGTCTCCACATACCTTTTAGTCGATGAAGTTCCACCAGTTCTTTGAGTAGTTCTTCGTCTTTGTATGATGAACGCCATGGAGTCTAGAGCTCAACTACACTTTCTATCCTAGTCCAACACTTAGCTATAAGTAGACTAGAAATCAAGACTTATAGTTTTGGCAACTAAACTTGACAACAAGCTTGAGATAGCAACGCTTGCGAGTTCGACCGAGCAGTGCTCTAACATAAACATTCATTCACAGGCTATGTAATCGGTAACTATCACAAGAAAATGTATAAATAAATAATTTTATTCATTAATAATGATAGTTTTATTCAAAAATAGACCTTAAACAATAATTGAAACAAATCAAAAGATTGATGTATATTTTTCTTTTCTAATTGCGTGTTTTGTGAAGATCGCTTTCGAATTCTGGATTCAAATTCTTCTGAGCACTTTCCTTTCCGATAGAAGATTTGTTCATCTCGAGTAATTGAGAATGAAGATCAGCAAGTACTTCTTTGGAATCCTTTATCATTAGCTCATGATGTCTAATACAACTTCTAACAGTATGAATCTGTTTTCTTAGCAAATCTTGAAGACTATCAGGTTGTAGAACATCATGAGTTTCAGTCATAACCGATGCACATAGTGCCAATCATCTAGGGAATATCCTTCTTTCACCAATTTCTCCATTGAAGCACAATAGTCTTCTTTCGGACAAGAAGAATATACAATAAGATAGGAGAAAATCAAGAGGTGATTTGGTTTATGGAAACCAAATATATTTATCCCAAAGGTAAAAGATATCGATTATGAGATTATTGTTACCTATTAAAAGAACAGACTTACAAATTCTGCCCAGATTTGATGCCTCCTCACAAAAGATTTTGGGCAACAAGTGAGGATGCATTTTTCAACACATCAGTGTGTGTTGAGGTGAGGATTAATCTCACCGTAGGTAACAAACACATCCTTAGGATGATTTATAAGCAGAATAGGTTGTGTTTCCTTGAGTTCTTTATTTCTCTTACAATTGTAAGAGTCTGCAACTTCTTTTCCAAAACTAATAAACTCATCAGCCTTTAAAAACTTTATGCCCTTACGAAGTGCCTTGATGAATTTATTTTGCTGGAGATTTCCATGGAAGTTTGCAGTGTGGCAATCTCTTTCACATGAATAACTCAACATATTGTCAGAAGATCTTGAATCTGGATTCTCTTTTCCTTTGTTAACTTCTGACAGCTTTCGTTAACCAACTTATCTTGCTCATATTTTGCCTCTTTAGTTTTATCCGACAAGGATTTTTTAAGATTACCAAGTTCCCTAATTAACTTTAGATTTTCCTTAATCTCCAACTCAAGTTTTTTAAAACAGTTCTTTAGGAGTTGATTAGACTCGCTAGATAGATTACTGTTAGTTTTGGCAAAAAGTGCATTGCAACTCGATATTCCTTCATAGGGTTTATCCTATGGAATATCATCCAGGGTAGTAACATAAGCCTTGTTGCACTTTTGAGCCTTTTTGCTAGAACAGTACCTTGCCATATGTCCGAACCTTCGGCACTTGAAACATTGGATTTCTCCATTACCTTTTTCATGACAAAAAGATAATGCATCAGGACTTGATTTATTTTCCAATAAAACATCCTTAATCCGTTTTTTAGGAGTACAATTGTTGAGTCAAGCTCTTTTTCAACAAGTGTTTATCCTATTGGCAACGTCTCTCAGTTTGATTTATACTTACTTCTTTAGAAGGTTTATTAGTATTATCTGAGACATTAGATCCAACATTTTTATTCTTCAGCAAAATTTCTTTATCAAAGATCTTAAATTTCCTACTAGAGAGCTTTGAGAAAGTATAGAAAGATCATTAGCTTCTATTATAGCATGTTTCTTAGACTCATATCTGGATGGTGACTATCTGAGAATCTTGCATACTATTTCCTTTTCAGGTATAGGCTTTCCAAGAGAGAAAGATGCATTGACAATGTCAGAAAGTATAGCGTTAAACTCCTCGAAGGTATCGTTATCATCCATTCTAAGGAATTCCCATTCAAAAGAGAGGGATTGAAGATGAGCTTCCTTTTCTGAATCATTCCCTTCAAATATAGTCTCAAGAGTATCCCATGCTTCCTTATAAGTTTTACCCGAAGAGAGATGATGTAAAACATCATGAATCACTACATGTATTATGGCATTTAAACCATCTGAATTCTGCTTTGCAAGAGCTCTTTCTTCATATGTATAGAACGATAGGCGTTTAAACTCAGTTTCCGAATATTCCACTTTCAATCGTTCATATCCTTCTTCGATTAATAGCCAAGTATTAAAATCTCGGGATAGAAGAAAAGATCTCATAACAGATTTCCATAATGGGTAATTTGTCCCATTAAATCTTGGTGGTACGTTAACTGAATCAACCATTAGATTCAATTCTTATAGGTTGGATCGCACCAAACACATATTGTTAGATTTTTTTGTGTTTGCCTGCTCTGATACCAATTGAAAATACGAGGGTACCCAAATACACCACAATGTTTTATTTATCCACCTATAAGTCCTCTTACCGAAAGTGATCGTCTATGACAAAGTCGAGACAATGCAAAAAATCGGTATCCACACTTTGTGTGATTGTATATGGATACGAGATCGAGACAATACAACAACCAAAGTGTAATACTTGATAATAGGTTCGGACTTAAGCAAACTCTATAGGATCAATATCAAGTATATCGGAGTTAACGTTTGTGTATTTTACTTTTAATTATAATAAACAATTATAATTGCGGAAACAGAAAAGTAAAGGACACAACAAGATTTTGTTAACGAGGAAACTGCAAATGTAGAAAAACCCCGGGGACCTAGTACAAAATTGAATACTCTCAGAATTAAGCCGCTATACAAAATCTAAACCAACTTCGTATAGTTGAGACCAAGCAACTACCCCCAGTTCACTTAGTTTCCTCAGTATCCCTGCGCTTCTGACTTCGATGTGTACATGCACTAGAACAATTCCTTTGGATCGTATTCTAAACAGTAAATGAACAACAAATCTGTTTGGAAACAACTCTTTCGATTCTTTCAAGATAAAGATATCTCAAGTCATACGCAAAGGCTCTTCCGTTTAATCTAATAAACTCCTTTGCATGGTTAGATCAATCTATCCAATAACTACAAAAGTAGTCAAGTTTAGATTCGTAATCAATTAATAAAGATTCCAACAAGAAATTATAGGGTGATGCCGATCTCACGCAACTAATCAATCGAATAAATCCGATTCTAGTTGGATCCCAGCCGATCAAGGTTTGTGCACACCCAAAGGTAAGAGAACCAAATAAGAAATCTTCTTTGTCTTCAAATCTTCTTTAATCTTCAATAAACACCTGCACAACACCACTTGAATCTCTTGTGATCAATCACACATAGAACGGAGTCTGTTAACAATTGATTATCACAAGATGTCTTAAGATCTAAAAACAGTTCTAAAGATCTTGTCGATACTTCGATCTAGTTTGAGTGAATCTTATATCAGAAGAGAAGATTCTCAAGCATAAACAAACTAGGTGCAATCAAAGTTTAAACAACTGTTAGTCAATCAAATCAATCGAAAAATAATAACATTGCAATTATCTAGTTTCGCACCAACGGTACTCGTAGAGCTTCTTGATCCCACAGAAGTCTTTAAACGAGCGGTCGTAAGAGATTTCGCCTAATTAGGGTACTTTTCTCACAGAATAGACGGCTCCACCAGAAACAACAAAAAGATGAAGTTTGCCTGGCTCTTGGGATTGTTTGCTAGAAATGCAAACTTAGGTATTTATAGACCAAGGATGTTTGGACACCAAGGAATTTCTGTTAGAGCATAGCTCGGTTGAACCCACCAAGCGTTGGTATGTCAAGTTTGGTTGTCATATTTTAGTGAATCAAAACTCATCTAAGAGTCGCTTGATTATGTACTAGAGACAACTTCGTATAGGTTAGACTAGAAAGTCTAAGAATATGAGACATACAATTATTACTCGAAGACCTGAAGAATATGAAGAAGTAACGAGCTACAACGACGACATCATCCTTCCTCTTGAGGTTAGTAATATTGACTTGAACTGTTTCATTCCTAACGTATCTTTCAAGTCGTGCTATATTGAAAACATAACTGCGAAGATGTGAATGATTATTATACTCTAGTAGTGAGACATGATCACATGATCATAGTGTTAAGGAATTAGACTACGAAGTATAACGCTTATCTTTTGAACTTCGTATATATGACATCGACATAATCGTATGAATGCTATTGTGGTTATGTGTATGGGTAAAGGTGAAGATTTCATCCTAGGAAACAATGTTACATTTGTTTAAAGGAAGTACATTCATGAACTTGTTTTATGAATCAAAAGGGAAATCTCTAGGCTTATTGGTATTGTTATTCATTGCATATCTTTGGATTACCAAAATGTGTGAGTTAGTAGAACCGATCATAACTTGTTATGTATCTTGGTATAACTAATCACAGTTCCTGACTTATGATTTGGTATGACTAGTTTTTATTAATTAGTGTAACCGATCCTAAGTAATCACCTGAGATGGTATGATCGATATTTGTAATTGGTGTGACCGATCCTAGTAATTGGTGTGACCGATCACAAAAGCATCGTGTAATCGACCCTTGTAATTGGTGTAACCGATCCTAGTGACTTGTGAAACCGATCACAAGCAATACCATAAGTATATGGTAACCGGACCTGGTAATTGACATAACCGATCCTGGTAACTGACGTAACCGGTCCTGGTAACTTGTATGTTCGATCACAAGTAATCCATATTAAGGTATAACTGATCCTAGTGATTGGTAGAACCGATTGAACCCATGATTGTGATTTGATATTTGATCAATCACATTGTTGTCTTGGAATACAGATGAACCAATTCTAAACTTGTTTGGAAGTGTGGTATAAACGATTCCAAGATTGTAAATATGAAAGAGGATTTACAAAGAAAAGATGTCAACATACTTTGAACACGAACAATAACTCTTATCTTTTATTGTTCAAAGATATTCCTTAATTACTCAAGGAAATCCCGGTTCGAAATAAATTAAGAATCTTTTAATTAAGGTTGTTAGTTTTATATGCTTTAATTACCAGCAATTAAATGCATAGCTCTTGAGAATAAAAATTAGTAATGTGCATTTACTGATTGGAGATTTTCTATTGAGAGATTTCGGAAAATATTGGAAACAGCATTTCCAGGAATTATGAAAACCGATTTGGGCATTTATTGCATATCTTGAGAATATTCGGTTTTGGAAATTCCTTGGTGTCCAAACATCCTTGGTCTATAAATACCTAAGTTTGCATCTCTAACAAACTATCCTAAGAGCCAGGCAAACTTCATCGTTTTATTGTTTCTGGTGGAGCCGTCTATCCGGAGAGGAAAGTACCCTAATCAGGCGAAATCTCTTACGACCGCTCGTTTAAAGACTTCTGTGGGATCAAGAAGCTCTACGAGTACCGTTGGTGGGAAACTAGATAATTGCAGTTTATTAGTTTTCGATTGATTTGATTGACTAACGGTTGTTGAACTTTGATTGCACCTAGTTTGTTTATTCTTGAGAATCTTCTCTTATGATATAAGATTCACTCAAACTAGATCGAAGTGTCGACAGGATCTTTAGAACTGTTTGTAGATCTAAAGACATCTTGTGATAATCCATTGTTAACAGACTCCGTTCTGTGCGTGATTGATCACAAGAGATTCAAGTAGTGTAATACAGATTTAATTGAAGATTAAAAAAGATTTGAAGACAAAGAAAAGTTCTTATTGGTTTCTCATATCTTTGTGTAGCACAAACCTTGATCGGCTGGGATCCAACTAGAATCGGATTTGTTCGATTGATTAGTTGCGTGAGATCGGCATCACTTTATAGTTTCTTGTTGGATTTTATATTGATTGATTGCAAGTCTAAACTCTGCTACTTCGGTAGTTGTTGGATAGATTGATCTAACCAGGCAAAGGAGTTTATTAGTTTAAACGGAAGAGCCTTTACATATGACTTCAGATATCTTTATCTGGAAAGAATCAATAGAGTTGTTACCAAACAGATTTGTTGTTCCTTTACTGTTTGGAATACGTCCAAAGGAATTGTTCCAGTGCGTGTACTTATTGAATGTCGGAAGCGCAGGGATACTGAAGAAACTAAGTGAACTAGGTTTAGTTGCTTGGTCTCAACTATACGAAGTTGGTTTAGATTTTGTATATCAGCTTAATTCTGATAGTATTCAATTCAAGACTTGGTCCCGGGGTTTTTCTGCATTTGCGGTTTCCTCGTTAACAAAATCTTGCTGTGCCTTTTACTTTTCTATTTCCTCAATTATAATTGTTTATTATAATTAAAAGTAAAATACACAAATGTTAACTCCGTATTACTTGATATTGATCCTATAGAGTTTGTTTAAGTCTGAACCTATTATCAAGTAATCACACTTTGATTGTTGTATTGTCTCGATCTCGTATCCATAGACGATCACACAAAGTGTGAATACCGATTTGTTGTATTGTCTCGACTCTGTCCATAGACAATCACTTTCGGTAAGAGGAATTATAGGTGGATAAATAAAAGATTGTGGTGTATATGGGTACCCTCATCTTTTTAATTTCCAAAACCAAAAATATTCTCAAGATATGCAATGAATAAGAAAATTCGGTTTTCTTAATTCCAATAAATGCTTGTCCAAAATTTCCGAAATCTCTAAATAAAAAATCTCCAATTAGTAAATGCACATTATTAATTTTTATTATCTAGAGATATGCATTTAATTGCAGTAATTAAATCATATAAAACCAAAAACCTTAATTAAAAGATTCTCAATTTATTTCGGCACAGGATCTCCTTGAGTACTAAGGAATATCTTTGAACAATAAATGAGAAGAGTTACTGAACGTTTTCAAAGTATGTTGACATCTTTTCACTGTAAATCCTTATTCATATTTACATGGATTTACATTCTTGGAATCGGTTATACCACACTTCCAAACAAGTTTAGAATTGGTTCACCTATATTCCAAGATTACTATGTGATTGATCAAATATCAAATCACATACATGAGTTCAATCGGTTCTACCAATCACTAGGATCGGTTATACCTTAATACCAGGACTGGTTACATCAGTTACCAGGATCGGTGACATCAATTACCAGGACCGGTTACCATATACTCATGGTATTGCTTGTGATCGATCACACCAGTTACCAGGATCGATTACACCAATTACCAGGACTAGTTACACCAATTACAAGGATCGATTACACAACTTCTCTGTGATCGGTCACACCAATTACAAATATCGATCATACCATCTCATGGTGATTACTTAGGATCGGTACACTAATTAATAAAAACTAGTCATACCAAATCATAAATCAGGCATTGTGATTAGTTATACCAAGATACATAACAAAGTTACCATCGGTTCTACCATCTCACACACATTGGTAATCCAAAGATTTGCAATGAATAACCGTACCAATAAGCCTAGCGATTCTTTCGATTCATAAAACAAGTTCATGAATGTACTTCCTTTAAACAAATGTAAAACATTGTTTCCTAGGATGAAATCTTCACCATAACCCATTCACATAATCATAACAATATATACAAGATTATGTCGATGTCATATCTACGAAGTTCAAAAGATAAGCGTTATACTTCGTAGTCTAATTCCCTAATATTATGAGCATACAAATATGACCATGTCACATCACTAAAGTATCATACAATATGTACAGTATATACAGCTTCGCAGTTATGTTTTCAATATAGCACGACTTGAAAGATACGTTAGGAATGAAAGCAGTTCAAGTCAATATTACTAACCTCAAGAGGAAGGATGATGTTGTCGTTGTAGTTCGCTTCTTCTTCACTTTCTTCAGGTCTTCAGAGTAATACTTGTATGTCTCAATATTCCTAGACTTTCTAGTCTAACCTAAACGAAGTTGACTCTAGTATACAATCAAGCGACTTTAGATGAGTTTTGAGTCACTAAAATATGACAACCAAACATGACATATCAACGCTTGGTGAGTTCAACCGAGCTATGCTCTAACAATTGTTATTTTTTCAATCCGAGCGATCGAAAGAATTTCAATAAGTAGAGAAACTAGAATTGTGTCGTTATAAGAGCATCTCCAATGCTAGGGGTGGAGGTCATAAAAAGGCATGACACATAGGATTTACCACTTTCTTTACCAAAAGTTTATCTCCAATGCTAGGGTGGAGGTTAATTAAATATAATGACATGGTTGCAATCTCATAGGAAAGGGTAAACCAAAAAGTCATATCTTCACCTTCTCTATGACCCCAAGTCTAAAGACACATCATCATTTTTTGTTCCAAATTTTTCTTTTCTCTTAATTAGGAAACATTAATATTCCAAATTCTAAGGTAATAAGACCTTAGCATTGGAGATGAATGTAGGTAAAAGGTCAAATTTTTATTTATTTTAGCCACATAAGAATGACCTCTAACAAAAAGGTATTATTAAGACCTCCACATAAGATCACCTTCATCCCTACTCCCTAGCATTGGAGTCTTGGAGATGCTCTAAGAGAGAAAAGAAGATAATTTAAAAGTGTTAGCTTTTAATGTTGGGGGTATTGTAATATTTTAATGCTTATGCTTTTAATGTTCGAAAATGATTTACTCACCGAAAAATTTGCAACGCATTCTCACCGTGTGAGAGGATGTGAGGCGATGTGTGGGGCCCATTTCTGCCCCACCCCTATCCCAATACACCAAACGCTGCCTTGGGTCCGTGTGATCTCAAACTCTTCTCCTTCACAGTGCAAATTCTTCGGTGGTCAAGCAAGACTGTTTAATGTTGGGGGTATTGTAATATTTTAATGCTTATGGACACACCATATCCTCTTTTCCTAGGGAGCAACATTGGCATCACAATTCAGTCCGGTTAAATAGTCCAATTAATCTCCTCCTCTAGCATATATCCGGATCCTTATGGCACCGGCAACCGGATAACGGTTTATAACCAAAACAGTTATTACACCCATCTCCCGGGAGCACAAAATCACCTTACCTCTTCCCGCAGACCAAAAAAACACAGAGGAGGAGAGAAGCCAAAAAAATGGTGCACAGCGCCTACGATTCATTAGAGCTACTACAGCTGAAGAACAACTCAACAAAGATCCAATCAGTAGGATCATACGGTTCCAAAATCCTCGTAGGATGTGCAGATGGTTCCATGTTAATTTACGTTCCATCAACATCTGATCCTCGATCTCCAACATCATCAGATATACATAATTATCATCATTGCTTAGAATTACGGAAAGATTCATATGTATTGGAGAAATCATTGACTGGGTTTTCTAAGAAACCATTGATTTCAATGGAAGTTTCTACATCTAGAGAACTTCTTGTTTCATTATCCGAATCAATTTCTATTCATGGGTTACCAAATCTTGAGACAATTGCTGTTATTACTAAAGCTAAAGGAGCTAATCTGTTTAGCTGGGATGATCGTAGAGGTTATTTGTGTTTCTCTAGACAGAAAAGGGTTTGCATTTTCAGACATGATGGTAATTTTTTACTTTTCTTTTGTTGCAATGCTAATTTTACAATGCTGGCACAATTTTTGACCTAATTCCAAGCTAGGATAGAGTGAGTTGAGGGAATTGCTCTGAAATTGGAAGAAATTTAGTGAAATTGTAGGTATTTCTTGCTCAGGAGACTTTTTTTTTTTTTTTTTTGTGACTGTCAGTCACCACAAAAGGGCCTCCTGCCTTGCTGAAATTGAAAAGAAAAAAGAATGTAGTTTTGAATGTTACTTGAAAGTTTGAATTTTACAATGTAGTTTTGGTGAAGCTTAGTAATTCATATGAGCAAAGTAGTAGACTTGCTGGTATTTTTATAAAATGAATTGAACTTCTTGTTGCGCAGGGGGGCGGGGTTTTGTTGAGGTTAAAGAGTATGGAGTTCCGGATGTTGTGAAATCAATGTCTTGGTGTGGGGAGAATATATGTTTGGGTATTAGAAGGGACTACACGATACTGAATACTGTAAGTGGTGCATTTACTGAGGTATTTCCTTCTGGGAGGACCGCGCCTCCGCTAGTGGTTTCTTTACCTTCAGGAGAGCTTCTTCTGGGAAAGGTATTATTTTTTATTTGTTTACAGGTTTTTAAAATTTTAAGCTGCCGTCAGTCACTCTTTTACTTTTTGGAGCTTCCAGTGTTGCTTTACAAATTTCATGGTTTTGAATTTGATTTACCCGATTTATTAATTAGTAGAGCTGAAGCCTAATCATTGTCAATATAAAACTTGGAAAAATGAGGAGAAATTTTACGTGATACGGGGGCTAAGGGGTCGTGCGATTTATCTTGCTGAAGAGTGTTACATAGTTGCATGATTAATTAGAAAATTGGGGCTTCAAGCTCTGGTTTCTGACAACCAGAGTTGTATTGTGAGATTAATAAAATTAAAATTTCTCCTTTGCAAGTGTTTACAGTAAACTCACTATTCAAGGGTTCAGGGTTTCGTTAGAGGATCACATTCCTTACTTTCACCAGATGTATTCTGACTTGATTGTATGAGTTTAGCACTTGTGTATGTACTACATTAGGTAGAGAAGGACTATGTTCTTCATTGTGTAAGGTCTCAAGTAAAATCCCTCCATGTTCCAAATTGCTTCAGTAACACTGGCATGCACTACTTTAGAATAGTTGATGCGGAAAAACAATTCCACTCAGATTAGTTCAATTTTATGTTGTCAATGCATGAGGAAGTAGCTTCTACATATGTTAATTACTTCTGTAAGTTTGATTCTTCTGCTCATACACATGTACATCTCAGCATGTCAATAACCAAGAGTTTTTCAACTGAAATTTGCAACTCGACTTTCATATACTCCCACAGTTGCAGAACTTTTTTTTTCTTAACTGTACAAGGTAGTGTAGTTTGATCCAACCGCCAAAGGGAAGCACCCAAATATGAGCTATGAATGAAACAGCTTGTTTACCATACAATTAAATATAATTAAAAATAGATAACTTGTCCTTGATTGCTGTATTTCGTTAAGTATTGATCAGGACTGACACATAATCTACTCCCTGACATTTAGGATAACATTGGAGTGTTTGTGGACCAAAATGGGAAACTTCTTCAAGAAGGCAGAATATGTTGGTCTGAAGCTCCTTTGGCTGTTATCATCCACAGGCCTTACGTGATAGCTCATTTGCCGAGACATATTGAGGTAATAATGCAAATTTAGCTATGACCCACAACAGTGCTCTTCAATCTGTAAGTTTGCTTAACTTCACATATTGACGTTTCCCACTTTTTGATGGTTACAGATACGGTCACTACGAGCTCCTTACCCATTGGTGCAGACAGTTGCTCTCCGTAGTGTTCATCATTTATTGCAAAACAACAACTGTGTAATTGCTGCACTAGACAACTCTGTAACTGGACTCTTCCCTGTTTCTATTGGTGCACAGGTACATAAATTATATGTGATTCTGTCTCCAGTATTAGGGGCCCAACTTTCTCCACGGGGAAACAAATGCAGTGAAAGAAAATATGTTACTCCATGATGATAAATCTATGGTAGTTAGAAAGCTTTACACTTTTTAAACATTAAAACTAGGAAGTGTAGAATTTCACAGCTTTTATAGAGGTTAGACTGTGTGACCATGATGGATCCCTCATATGATGAGAAATTTTTCCTTTTCACTTGTAGATCAGTTTATAGCCACCGAGACACGTTAGAGGCTTACGATAAGAGAGGCACTTGTAGATCAGTTTATAGCCACCTAAAATGAGGTGTCTTCAGACCTAGGCAAAAGCTATAGAATGACGACGTTTAATTGTAAAACTTGAGAATGGTGAGCGTTAGCACCAAAGTTTTTAATCATCTTTCTTTCACTGAAAACATTATCATATGACAGCATTTTCTAAAATGATTTTCATCTTTATCACATGCTACAACAAAACATCCAAGATTCTGATTTTCTTAAGTATGCGAGGCTTGATGAGTGATATGAGTACCCCTTCACTTTATTTTCGTTTTCCCTTCAATGCAGATTGTACAGTTAACAGCATCTGGTAACTTCGAGGAAGCCTTAGATTTGTGTAAGATGCTTCCACCAGAAGATTCTACCCTTAGAGCCGCAAAGGAGGAGTCAATACACATCAGGTGACAGTTACCCCATAAATCCATATCTCAGTTAAAACTTTGTTGATGCGATTGACATCTTTGCATGTTATTATATTTGTGAACGCAAGTGCGCAACCGTATGCATCTGCAAACATGCATATTTAGTGTCTTAGATATCATTATGCAATTTAGAGAATCTTCTTAATACAGTTGCAGAAAACTTACTAAAAGCTTAGTCCACATTTTTGGTACTTTCTAACGATAGATGTCTAGAGTAATTAACTTCAGCAAATTTTGTTCAGATATGGCCACTACCTTTTCAACAATGGAAGCTATGAGGAAGCCATGGAACAGTTCTGGGCAGCTCAAGTAGAGTTCACCTACGTACTCTCTTTATATCCATCTATTATTCTTCCCAAATCTATGCTGACTCCAGATATGGACAAGGAAGCTTACGTTTCATGGGATGATTCATATCTCTCAAGAGTTTCATCTGATGCATCAGAGGATATGGACCCATCATCTCCATCATACCTAGAGTCTGAAAGGAATCCAGTGCTCGAGTCTAAAAAAATGAGCCACAATACTCTCATGGCATTGATCAAGTTCCTGCAGAAAAAGAGATGCAGTATAGTTGAGCGTGCCACTGTTGAGGGGACAGAGGAGATCCTCTCAGATGCTATGGGAGAGAGAAACATGGCTTATGATTTCAATAAGTCCAATATTTCACACAAGGTAATGCTTTAATTCTATAGATGTTATCACCACCTTGCATTGTAATATGCTGCACTTGCATTACCTGAGAACCGGCCTAGTTATTATAATAAGACGAAGTAGATGTTGGTTGTGGATTTGATGGTGAATCGTTGGTTGAATATAGTCTGATATTTGTGCTAGCTTTGCAGGGTCGAAGGAACATCCCTGTCAGCTCAGGATCAAGGGAGATGGCAGCAGTGCTGGATACAGCTCTAATCCAGGCTTTGCTTCTTACTGGACAATCTTTGGCTGCATTAGAGCTCCTGAAAGGTCCCAACTATTGTGATCTCAAAATAACCGAGGAATTTCTGCAGCAAAGGAACTATTATACAGCACTTTTAGAGCTCTACAGGTGCAACATGATGCACCGTGAAGCTCTCGAACTTTTATATCAGCTAGTAGAAGAGTCAAAAGCTGACGAAGCACAATCTGAACTGAAGCAAAACTTTAGACCAGATGCAATCATTCAATACCTTAAGGTGAGCACACGTCATATTGAAGGTAGAACTTTGCTCCAAATTTTAATTTGAAGACTAACCATTAAGCTTTCATAAACTTAAGAGCTGGAATGTCACAAGAATCTAAGAGATTGATCTGGGGATATTATTGCCTTAATATGCTATAGATTTTTTCTTTTTTCTTTCTATTCTTGATGATACAAAATGTCAAGGTTTTCTGCTCTAGGCTAAAGCGTTTCTGATTCATGACCAGAGAATGCTACAACTCGATATTCTTAATACAAAATGTCAAGGTTTTCTTCCCTAGGCTAAGGAGTTTTGTGTACTAGGAATATAAGAGCAACATGGTGAAGAAAACCAATGGATCATTTAATACGAAAATAAAATACATGTCGTTCTCAATGTATGAGTGGGATAGCTTATGCGTAGTTCTTTTGCCTTGCTGACATGTGTGATTATGTCTTCTGCAGCCTCTTTGCAGTACTGAGCCGATGCTTGTTCTGGAATTCTCAATGCATGTTCTTGAAAGCTGTCCAACTGAAGCTATCGATTTATTTTTATCTGGAAATATTCCAGCTGACTTGGTCAACTCCTACTTAAAACAGCATGCACCAAAATTGCAAGCAACTTATTTAGAGCTTATGCTCTCAAGGAATGAGAGTGATATCTCGGGAAATCTGCAAAATGAAATGGTTAGGGAATTTCTCTGTGCTACTACTTCTACCAATATCTGCCATATTGCTGAATTTTGTTTTCTGTTTCCTGGGATCTGATGTCTAATAGGTGCAAATTTATCTGTCTGAAGTACTTGATTCTTATGAGGATTTAAAGAGTCAGAATAAGTGGGATGAACAAACTTACTCCTCGTCACGCAAGAAGCTGTTGTCTGCTTTACAGAGTATCTCAGGGTATAGCCCCGAGGGTTTATTAAAGCGTCTCCCAGCTGATGCATTGTATGAGGAGCGTGCAGTTTTGTTGGGGAAAATGAATCAGCACCAGCTTGCATTATCTCTATATGTTCATAAGGTAATCCTGACGAGCATGAATCCGACTGTTTTATTTAAATATGCATTGTAGACTAAATTTCCAAGTTTGCAAGGTTCATCATGACTCAATAATTGTGGACTTAACGAGGATAGTTGGATCTTCCAATGTCATACCCATGACATCATGGCTATGATCGTGTACAGATGTGTGTAACTGGGTCCAATATCATACCCATGATTATCCATATTGATATGCATAATGTCTACGTATCTCCAGATTAAATTTTACTTCAACTGTATAAACATGGAGCATTTTTTTTTTTAAACTCAACTTTCATGACTTCTGAGTCCTTTCTTCTGTGTAATATTTGTAGCTTCATGTTCCTGAACTGGCACTAGCCTATTGCGACCGTGTTTATGAGACTGGGCAGAAGAAACCATCTCCAGATGCATATGGAAACATCTACCTCACTCTTTTACAAATCTATCTTAATCCTCAAAAATCTACTAAGGATTTTGAGAAGCGAATCCTGAATCCAATTCCATCTAAGAATGTTGGGACTAAGAAGGTCCGGTCACTCAAATCTAATAAATGGAACCGAGCTGTTAAAAAAATTGCTGAGATAGAGGGTGCAGAGGATATACGATTCAATCCAAGCAGCACTGACAGTGGACGTAGTGATGGTGATGGTGATGAGCCAATTCTCGATGGAACTTCTACAATTATGATCGATGAGGTCCTGGATCTGTTAGGCCAAAGGTGGGACAGGGTCCATGGAGCTCAGGCGCTCAAACTCTTGCCTAGAGAAACTAAGCTACAGGTAATGATTTATCAAAGTGATTTGTGATAGTTCCTCATTACCCAAGGTGCATTTAAAGATGAATACAATGTGTGTGCCTTCTGGATACTGGTAGTTTCTCTTGGTCATCTACTTCAATATAACATATAGTCAACATTTATGGCTTTCATTAGTCATGTATCCCTATCTCCATGTGGGCTCACAGGTTCAGTTGAAAAACCTAGCCCTAGTAGCCTAGAATTTGGGCCGTTGTCAGTGTAACAGTTTCTCGTGTGGATTTCTTGGGCCCCACATAGGGGCGAGTTCAAGATCAGGTTGCCTGAATGTGTAAAATGATTAGTGACATGTCATGCAATTCATTCAGTTTTCTCTTTGCTCCTATATTAATTCCCCTGAGGTGTTGTTCTTAATGGGTCCTGGATATTTGTTTATACATTGGTTTATGTTTACTTTTTTGAACAGAACTTGCTTCCATTTCTTGGACCACTTCTGAAGAAATCTAGTGAAGCACAGCGTAACTTATCGGTGATCAAAAGTTTGAGATCCAGTGAGAACTTACAGGTATGTTTAGGAGCATACTTAGTCAGCATTTTTTTTTTTCAGTCGCCCCCCTACAGTTACATCTAATTTTTATCATAAGTTTACTTTCTGATCTGCTTTAGCTATTTAATTTGTATGTTAAAGGTGAAAGATGAACTCTACAAGCATAGGAAAACAGTGATGAAGATCAGTAATGATAGCATGTGCTCTCTCTGCAACAAAAAGATAGGAACCAGCGTGTTTGCAGTATACCCTAACGGAAAAACGCTTGTGCATTTTGTCTGCTTTAAGGACTCACAAAGTATGAAAACTATGGTGAAAGGTACACCATTAAGGAAGCAGGGATACTAGTTGATCTGATTTTTTCTTCTCAAGTCTGATTGCAAAATTTAACCTTGACAGTAATAAGACCACCAAAGTTAGTGTAAGAGCCACTTTGCTAATCAATTGTCTAATCACTTTAACGGTACCAGCAGTAACCAGGTTCTTGCAGCTGAGAAGTAGAATTTCCTGTCATCCTATTTTTGTTCAGGAAGCTTTAGTGCAGACATTATGAGTCTATTGCATTGGTGTGGGTGGTATGTACAGATTCTGTCTTGTTTTGTAATGATCAATTGTTTGTTTGTGCACCTCCTCGAATCTGCTGTTGGTAGTGAGTGCCTGTGCAACTCAGGTGCGGATGTTGCTGTAACTAAATTTTTTAAGGGTTGGCACGCCCTTACATCCGCAGAGTGTGTTTATCAATAACATTCTTTTGGAACCTCAGGAGCTGTTTTTACCGATTGTTTCTAATAATGTGAATAAAAAGGTCAGGGACCAAAATATACCTTTGGCATTCAATTTTTTACTGTATAGTACTGTATTTCAAACACAATATGTTAATCTTACTTCAGAATGCCGCTTGATAAATTTTAACCTTTTCTTTTTCTGTGTTCAATTGATGATGCCAGAATGAATTCTCTACCTTATTCTTAGCCTCTTACCCTTGTTGCCGTTGATTGATAACAAAACCATTTTTAGTCTTGTTGTGCCTTTTGATGGCCAACTACCTCACCACCGGGCCGGTTCCTATGCACACTGGCTATTTCTTAATTTGCTATGCTCGGTGGCCCAGCAAAGCGTTACTAAACAATTAAGCGATGGAGATCTTTTCGAGCGATGTTGACTACAACTCCAGTCTGACGATTTAACCTATATTGCTCGATATAAACAATATTGCCAACGATCGACTCAATATCGCTAACGGTCGACTGTATCCCGCTAATAAATACCACATGTCTCCTCATTCCTTTTCACACGTTCGCCTTTTTCTCTCATTTTTCCTAAACAAAAATCTTTAATCCCTATATATTTCTTTCCAAATATGAGTTTCAAACCAAAAAATGAAAGAAACGGAAAAGTCAAAAGGTTCTACTAGCACCCCAGCCACTTGATTAAATTATGAGCAGGATAAAGAATTTGAGTTTCAACATGTTAGACAACTAGCTGGTGATGGTATATTCTCTGCGTGCATATCTATCCATCTAGAGCGAGTTAATTCAGTCGCTCTAGGTGGTGGGTGGTTCGAGTACCTTCCACTTGTTGTTCGAGAAAGAGTCACAAGATATCCTTGGTGGCGTTTATATGTTATACAACTTAGAAACCATATGACTCAAATTGTTCAAGTTATATTGGAATGATGTTGGAAAACTACAAATACATTATTTTTCGAGGGTTTCGAATGTGGTAAGTTTGTTTTGTCTTGTGATTCAATTTTTATCTCTAGTTTTATAAACATTCAACAAACTTTAGTTATGAATACGTTGTTCAATAGTTACACCGTTAAAATGGAACAATTTGAAGATGGAAAAACGGACTTGCTATACTCAAATGACCTAGAAGGAAATCAAAATTATAGATGAGTAAAAGCACATGCACTAAAGGTGGTTGGCTTGAATTTTTTTCTACATTATGCTTTGAAAATAAATGAAGAGAAGTTTGATAAAACATAATATTTGTTCCCTGAACATTATGAGGAGCTCGAACGTGTGTTTGTGTTGTGGACAATAGACCAATGTGTATTTCCAAATGCTAGCTTAGCGACATTAATTGGTTTTCTCGAATCATTAGAAGGTTTAGAGCGAGCACCAACATATGATTTGGGTCTGCAGTTTTATCAGAACTATACATAACCCTCGGTTAATTCATATACCAAAGAAAGCCCGAATGGTTTTCGAGGAGTGTTGGAACCCTTTTTCCGGCCATCATTATATATTATTTTGACACTTTAAATGTATTAACCAAACAATGTTATTATTTTCAGTATTGGTGGTATACTTACTTGCATCATTTTGTGAACCTTATCTTCACAATAGCAACGCTGTTTTTGCAGTCATATCCAATCACGATCTTATAATACGAATATGGGATTTTTCTCATCAATCCCTTTGCCCTCATTCTTCGAGAATCTGAAAGATCATTTTCGAGTTTGAATTTGTTCATTTTTCCGGACCAAAGAATTTCACAAAATGTTATTGGTGGAAAAAAGTGTGAGTAGTGAAAGATCCCACTGAATCGAAATTGGTTTATGAATCTAAGAAATAGTGAGAATTTTTTATCTCTCTCAATTCGAATATCTCCAAAGTTGGCTTGGTTCCAAGATGTAGAATCCATGTTGAGTCACCATTTAGCATGGTTACCAGGACTTGGATCTCTTTCTTGGGCAGGAGAAGTACAATGCCACTAATTGGACAAGCGATCAGATTGAAGATGGTTAACATGCTACCGTTGTTCAGAGGACTCAACAGTTGTGCAGAAAATTAATAACATTGTTTCCATGCCGTATCAAACAATCCTTGAGTTCGAAGATGTGGAAGCCCAAAGAATGATAGAGCTAAGCCTTAAGAGGATTGTAATATACAATCCTATTTCAGAAAAGGGTTTTTGGTATTATGGCGAAAGACACATTTTTCAGTTGCAGAGAGGAAAGGTTATCTCCGACACCCCCTATCCAAGTGGAGAGATTTCTCAAGATGACTGAGAGAATTGATAAGGGATGGTCCACATTAGGAACAAGCGGAAGATTTGGTGCATGAGCCTCGTGATTACACTGATTCCCTTTCTTAGTTTCATACTATTTACAAGGCCAATAATGTTATGCAATCGCAAAATTTGGGTCGGTTGGATTTTCCAGCTTTAGGTATGATGCCACTTGGTGATAATTATCTTCATTCCGAACCTCCACTAGCGACGGGCGACGTATTTTCATAACCTAGTCAACCGAGTTCATCGTGGGCAATGCCACCATTTTCTTGGGACGTACAGACTATATCTTCGTCTGAGGATATTTTTGCTATTCCAATTGTTCCTCCTAGTGATCATAAATGAACTTATCTATACTGGGGGTACAAGCTACACTGGAGCAATATTAGAACCAGTTTAACGATTATAACGATCTACTACATGGATTTTAGAGATTCCAATTGAGTGAGATGCAAAAATTATGGATAACATGATTTCAACATCAGTATTCCGGGATATTCTAGTCATGGTGCTAGTCCAAGTCATGGTGGTCTAGGTACAAGTCCTGGTGATCTAGGTACAAGTTCTGGTATACGCCCAAATCCTGGTAAAAGTCAGCGAATTTCGAAAGGTCGTGGAAGTCGTGAAAGTCATGGAAGTCCAAGAAGTTTGAGAAGTCATTCTGCTCCAAATATTGTGTCAGATGCTCAAGTAGGAGGTGATGAAGTCATTGACATTGAAACAACGCCTAGAGGT
The DNA here is from genome assembly GCA_023531105.1 of Papaver atlanticum. Lineage (NCBI taxonomy): Eukaryota > Viridiplantae > Streptophyta > Magnoliopsida > Ranunculales > Papaveraceae > Papaver > Papaver atlanticum. The sequence goes on along the minus strand of JAJJMB010011222.1, from coordinate 1,598,870 downwards.
TTGTTTAACCAATTGCCAACCGACACTATGACTCCCGGTGACGGCTTGAACGTTGAAGCAGTGAGGCAACCTACTCTCTATACCTCAATTTCCTCAACCACATCAACATTTTAACCATTTCAAGCTCACGGATTTCAAGATCGCTATCATGTTCTCCTCTGCCTGAGTGATCCCGCTACTTTTCAAGGGTTTGCCGATTCTAATGGAACTCAACCACCAAGTAAGTCTCAAACCGGGTTGGATCTTTGCTATGTTGAACAACACTTTTGATCCACAAAAACTGACTAATTGGATATTTAATGGTCAGGAAAATGGTCAGGGAAATAAGAAGTTTATGGATGTAATTTAATTTCAATCATTTTTTTTAATGTCATTGTTTTGTTATTATATATTAATGAAAAATATTTTAAAATTGATGTTTAATTCCAAACTGGTTTCACATTTTATTAAAAGATTTTAAGTAGACCAACATTTAATTAAAAAAACATAATCACATTCCATAACACTTAATCAAAATTAAATTTTGCCCATGAATCTTATAGAGTTCATAGCATTTATCATGCTTAAACTTTCTCATGTTGGCTTCAACAAATTTGGAATGATCTCCAAGTTAATATGATTTTACTTGAATAAAACTGAGTTGTAAAAGAAGAAGAGATAAGCTATTAAAATACCCATTTGTTCGTCAATGGACAATCTAGTATGATCCCCTTTATCATCCACAAGATTTCCACATACTTCCACACATCCCTATTGATTGTTGGTTTGCCATGCGCATAGGAACCGACCTTAAACACATGATGAAATATGAGCTTAATAATCCTGTCCTTATTTGCTCATCTCAGTTGGCAGTTAGCTGTTAAAACCGGAAAAACCAAAATTTATTCATTGGCGTCCGGCTTCTTTAGGCCATTTGTGTATTACTACTCATCTGAATCTGATCCATTTGACTAACTACATCTGATTCAAAATTATTAAATTAATAGAATCATAGAGAATTTTTGAATCCAGTTAGATATGCGCCCAATGAAACATGTAAATGACTTAATCAACTCAGAGGCAAATGTATAAGCCGAAACAAACCTCGAATCAGGCATCCGAAGAATCACAAAATGATTCCAGTTAGATATGCGCCCAATGAAACAGTAAATTACTTAAATAACTCAGAGATAAATGTATAAGCGGAAGCAAACCTCGAATCAGGCATCCGAACAATCACATCAGAAACTGTTTGACATCTGACTCTTGTCGAGTCAGACTCGGATTCCAATTCAGATCCCGAGTTGGCTCTAAACACCCAATACTCTGTGGCCCACTCCAAGATTGAACACTAAATCTAACGGCTACGATGATGATACGGATGCAGTAGAAGTGGAACATCAAAATATTTGATGAACCACCACCAGAGCAGGTTCCATTTATTGGGAGAAGAATGGAAAACAGTAAACACACAGAGACTGTCCCTCCCCTCTCTCTTTTTCTCGTCTTCATCATCAAAATTCCATGGCTGGAATCTTAGCTCGAAAGTCTATGCTCGCTCTTCGAGCACGTCAACTGGTAAGATCGTATGCATCTCATTCTTTTGAATTTTAAAAACGAAAAAGTAAACCCTAAAAAGCAATCCGTTAAATCAAATTTCGTTTCATTTCACTGTGTATAAGTACATCCAAAGAAACCCTATGATGTTCATGGATTAAAATGTAAAGGGTTATGAGCTTTAATCTAGAACCTCTTCTGATCTATTAACAATGTTAATTTTGTTTTCTGAAATCTGATTTGTTTCATTTGTAATTTAATGTTGTCGGTTTATTACTGGGTTTATTGGTCAATTTATGATTTTTTAGGCCTAGAATATGCAGATTGTGTAGAAAAATTCATTATGTTAAGGATTAGTTTGCGAGACCATAAATTTGTGCGTTTGAGAAATATGCATCCCTAAATTCCCAATTTAAGAATTATTCGTTTGGTTTGAGCTGGATATTCATATTTCTGTTGATTTTATTCTAGGCTGTTGCAGGACCAGCTCTGCAGGGCTCACATCATTATGGAATGAGATTTACTTCACACCCCTTTTCTACCAAAAAAGGTTAGTACGATAATCAATTCATTTTACTATAGCAGCAAAATTTTGATGGTAAACTGAATTCATTTTTGTTTTTGAAAAGTAAACTGAAAGGTCTTCTGTACCGAGGCCGTGTATACTGAGTGAAATTAGGTTTATGTTAGTCTTGATAGAACAATGTACTTTGTTGAACCTTGAATGTCTGAGATCCTTCTCTAAATAATGCCCATGTTAGTTTTACTGGAAGAACGTAGCATTCTGCTGGGTTATTAGCCGGTGATCGCTTGTATCCTGTATCCATATTGATCATCACATCCTTAATTTGTTGGTGGTTGTTCATAAGACACATGATTTAGAAGCTATAGCTACCAGAGTTTTTCTAAAGATGGTCAGGGCTGAACCTGGGGTCGTACAACATTTGAAGCCCTGTTTCACATAGTATAAGAAAATTAGAAATAGAGGACAGAGAGTCCATTCTATAGTATGTTTCATTTATATGGTCTTTTGCTAAGAAGCTAGGTATGCAATTTGCATTTAGGGTCTAGCAGTTTAGCTAAGTAGGAAATAAAATGAAACCAGCTGTCACTAGGCATACTTGAACCCTAATTGTACGATAAACTTCTATATAGCTAGAACAGTTTGTGAATTAATTCAAATTCAGTCTGTTGACAATTTTATCAGAACAACAGAATCTTATACTAGTTTTATAGATTGAGTGCATTGATTGCGAATACTGTGTTTCAAGATTGATGGGAATTTATATTTAAATTTCAGTAGGAGTTATATTATACTTGAGTTTTCTTCCTGCAAGTGTAAAGTCTTCATTTTTGATCCATTTATTTGAGTACCAAGCATGAACGCTCATCTTTCACTGCCAAGCATGAACACTCACCATCCCTATGATTTGAATAAACATTCTTTCACTGCCGCCTGCCGGAGCATGAACAACATTTGCAATTAGACGCTTTTGATTAGGTAAGATTCGTAGCAAATTAGTTTAGAACGTGATTGTTAGGTTATACCATATAGTGTAACAGAAAGTCCTAGCTGTGAAGGAAAATGTGAAATTTATAAATGGTTCAGCATAGAAAGGATTGTTAGAACAGATTCATCTTGGTAAAACGTAAACAGTGAGTTCGTTGGCTTCCCCTTCTTCCAGAGGGATGTTAGGTCAGGACTCAGGTGTCCAAACTTCATGCTGAAGCTTTTCATTTTCTTCTACCAAAAGCTGTGTTACAACGACACACCTAAAAAAAATTCAGCCGTGTCAATACGTATTTACATGGACACGCATATTAATACTCCAATACTTCAAGATACAACTCAGTTATTGCCACTTTGACTAAATTATTAGATATCAACAGCTGTCAAGATAAATCGATACCTTAATATTAGAAAACTTAGATAATTTACTAGATTCTATGAGAAGTTTTAACTTTAGTAACAAAATATTAGTTCCAAATCTATTCATTTATCTTACTCTAGACTTTCTCCTTGCTTATCCCGACTTCTTCTCTCCAGTGAAGTTTATGTAATGCCTTTTGGATTAATCATACTTATTATACGCATATATCTTGCAAATTCACTACTTATATATCTTTGTTAAACTACTAAATTCAGTGTATTTATATTGCGTGTGTGCCGTGTCCACATATTTTAGTTTTTTAAGTTGTCGTGTCGAAGTAGCATATCGGATACAAGACACTGACACCGTGTCCGTGTCGTTGTAACACGGACCAAAAGTAAACCTGATGTGACTCATTGTTCATCTACACCTAGAATCCGTCTAATTGCTGATCTTCTTGGCTGAGTGAACTTTTTTAAACCTTTTGAAGATATTCATGCTGGAGATTATATTACCTAGTTAACTTATATTTACTCAAGGAATGTGGATTTTTATTTACTTCTCTTGTTTCCAACCTGTAGATGACGAGGAAAGGGAGCAACTTGCGAAGGAGATATCAAAGGATTGGAGTTCTAGTAATGTCCTTTACTTGTTTATTTGAACTACCAATTATTGTAATAGTTCTATACTTGTTCTTGCCACATGGGCTAGCTTCTAATGATAGTTATTGGCAGTTTTCGAGAAAAGCGTCAATACATTATTTTTGACTGAAATGGTGCGCGGGCTGATGCTGACCCTCAAATATTTCTTTGAGAGAAAAGTGACTGTAAGTCTCATCTTATACACAACTTTATTCCCGGGTTTTGATGTTCCTTCTCATTGGAGCTTCCTGCCTGCCACAGATCAATTATCCTTTCGAGAAAGGCCCTTTGAGCCCTCGGTTTCGTGGAGAGCATGCTCTCAGACGTTATCCAACTGGTGAGGAGCGTTGCATCGCATGTAAACTATGTGAAGCGGTGAGTGTTCCGATTCTAGAGCTAGAAGGCGCCTCTTGTTGGGGATAGATTACACTTTGGCATTTCAGGCCTTGATATTTGATTCCTCACCTTTTGAGATCTGCTGGCTTCTTTTCAGATATGTCCAGCACAAGCAATTACAATTGAGGCAGAGGAACGAGAAGATGGCAGCCGTAGAACCACTAGGTAACTCTCTCTCTCTCACACACACACACACACACACTATCTCTCTCTCTCTCTCTCTCTCTCACTCATAACACATGCACATGCAAGATGTAATGCTGCACAATCTAAAATCTCCTGGTTTACAGGTATGATATTGACATGACTAAGTGCATCTATTGTGGATTCTGTCAAGAGGCATGCCCAGTGGATGCTATTGTCGAGGGACCCAACTTTGAATTTGCTACAGAAACTCATGAGGTGAGTTAATGGATTTGGTTATTTTCTCTAGGGCTTAAACTTGCTTCTGCAGTGAAGTAATGATTCTAAATTTCTAATATGGTCTTGAACATTTGTGAAGGAGCTATTGTATGACAAGGAGAAACTACTTGAAAATGGGGACAGATGGGAAACTGAGATCGCAGAGAACCTCAGGTCTGAGAGTTTGTACCGTTGATCATTTTTGTGATCTGTAATGACTTGCCTCCCTTCCTTTCATCACTGCACGATCTATTTGAGAAATATAAAAAGAAGTAAATAAAGAAAGGATGAATTTTAGGTTATCCTTTTTAAAGAGGTTGTCTTGTTCGATCTGACTGTTTTATTTGTGCTTTTATTTTTCCTTCCTTTTCAGTTGGTACCATTTTGTTAAAATTTTGTAATGAAATGGATGGATAATTTTGATTGTAATTGTAATGTTCTTCACTTTTGTTAATCAAAGTATTACAATTCAATTTGGCTGTTAGGAATTAAGAGTAAATAGAACATTACAGCTCAGGATTTGGAACCCAAGTTTTAAGTGGGCTGTGCTAAGCCTTTACTACTAAAAACGGTTAACCAATGGAAACATGGGAAGATTATGAGATGATAACAACTGAAAATGATGATGAATAAAGTTTCAGGAATCGTTCATGGGTGTTGAAGAAAACCTGGCACCACTGAAAATGATGATGCAGTCTATTAGCTAGGAAGCATCAGAAAGGAAACCTTACATGAAAATTTTGATACACTTTGTGGTGGACAATTACATGTTAAACACAAAAAGACATAACTAAAATTCAAACAGAACATGACCAATCTAATATTGCACACCAACATCTCTTATCTCTCTTTTTCTCAGAATGAAAAACAGTTTTCAAATTCTAATCACTATTGTATCCATCATCTGCATCTTCACGCTCTGTTACGACCTTCTCAATAAAGTTTCTGCGGACTTGATCGAGGACTGCATCTCTAGATGATTCACTTGAACTCTGCCCATCATTAAGTACAGGATCGGATTGGCAGAGGATTAATGCAACAGCTGAAATATCATGGCCAAGAATAAAGTAGAAAAATAAGTACCGAATTACAAAAACTTCAGCTCTGAAAGATGGAGATAGGGTGTTTTCATTATGGCGGAGATAGGGTCAGGATCCTCTAGGTCTCTGAACATTAATCAGTTCTAAAACATAGTTGTTCAAGAAAATCCATACAAACATCAATCCTGTTGACAACAGAATTTCATTTTTAACATGCACGACTCAGTTTCTTGGACCTTAGAAAAACAATTATCACAAAGATACATAAAACAGCACGAGTAGCAAATGCTTGTCGAGTCAGTGTACCTTCAGGAGTACACCTCCGTCCAAACTGATGTGATCCTACATATGTTCCTTTGACAGCACTGTTATTGTAAACCAAAATAGTAGGAACATTACGATCTGGGTAGTTTGGAATGCATTCTGTAGATATTATTTTGACGAATTTCGTTGCTGGGTATCTTGTAGCTAGTTCATCCAGGCACCGTAAGAGTACCCCACACTCTGCAATTCTGCAGGTAATCGATTATATTTAAGCATCAGAAAGACCAATATACAAATGTAAGAAAAAGAGATTACCAGATAACCCAATTACAACAACAAACAACCAAAATCCTGGAATAGAAATCATGCGAAACTGGTAACAATACGCTACCCTTCTTTGTACAAACACACTACCACCCAAACGTCTGATGGGGCCTGGGAGACCTCGCGAACAAAATCTGCACCTGATATCGGCATTACAGATCCGAACTTTGCTATCTTTGCAGCTTCTCTCATCTCCGCTAGTCTTTGCTTTCTTTAATACAAAACAGTAAATTTGTCAAAAGCATGTAGTATGAGAAAGAAAAACAACTTGTTGTATAAATAATCACAGAAATTTGCATAATATCCATGAAGCTAACCTGTATTCTTCGAGGAAACGGTCATCATCAAGTTCAGGATCATCTTCGAGATCCTCAAGGTCTTGTTCAGTTTTATTATCTAGCCAGGCTATGTCCTTTGGTTTCGAACTCTCATCTTCTGCTGGGGTGAAAGCAGGGGGTTTGAATGGAGCAGGCTTTGGAGGTAAATTGCCTAACTTTGTTTGTATATCGTCCCACTGTGTCGTCCTTCCTTCAACATCCTTGTATATAAAGTGATAATCACCCATTGATATATACTTTAACAGCTTCAGTCAAATCTCGCTTCCTATGTAGTTCAAGAAAAAAAAGAAATTTTTTTTTACACAATTCCAAGAATTCCTCCCATACAAACCCCGAACACAAGACTGAGATCCTAATCGCGCCATTGCGCCTCTGTAGGTTAACAATTAAGAGACGCGTCCATGAAGTGTCATTTATGTATAAATTCAGGAAAAAATCAAACATAGATAACTATTATTTCCCCTTCCTAACCTAATTCTTAAGTCTAAGCTTAGTATCTACCTGAATTTCCCTCTAATTTAAATATTTTAAACTAACATCAAGGAAATCATGAAGCATCGTATCAAACACCTTTCCTGCAACTATTTCTTAACCATTTTCTCGAGCTTTTAATCACTGAAACAACGATTCTTAATAATGAACAGTTAATATAAACATAATAATCTATCTGAAATCATCGCCTTACCTGATCTTCTCCTCCCCTTGTTTTTCTTCTCTCGTCTGTTTATTTTTTCTCTTCAGATCCAGAAAATGAATTTCTATTGTTTGTTCAGGGTTCATAGTGAATATAAGGCATAATTCCCACGTGCAGGTTACTAGGCTGACACATCTAACCAATAAGCCATGGACACGTGTCTTATCATGGTTTCAGTCCTCTATTTTGCTTAAAAATTTCACATATGACAACAAAAACATGAGCTTTCATATAGTAAGCCGAACAAACTTGTCAGCATTGATTTTTCTTAGAAAAAAATTACTTTTCTCTGTACAAATGGTGCCTTAGGCAACACCTTGTTACAAGTCTATGACTGCCCTACACTGGAGACTGAGAGGGCCTTGGGACTTCACCATCTTGTCTATAACCACTGTCAACTTGAGATCCTTCTGTGCCACTATCCTTATGTTGAGGATCACTGGAAAGAGGATTCTCCACAGCAAGACCAGATTCAAAGATTCTCCGTCTTTCAACAGCATCCTCCACCCTTCTATTGAACTCTTCATCGCTGATTGCTAACATGTTTCGTAGCTTAAAATTGACTCGGTTCTCAATTAGAAGCTTGTGTCGTGGAATTATTTTACCATCAAGGGAATAGCTGAAAAACCTACAAATTTTGTTTGCACAGATAAAAGATAAACAACATGCAGGGAATTATGCAACAAAAGCATCTCCTAGAGAGTAAACTGAAAAATCTTTAGCCTCTTACCTTTTTATTAACTTATCAAATTAATTCTGAGATAGAGGTGTGAAGTTTACCTGGGGAACTCGATGATATCTTGCAGTGGCCGTACCATGGTTCTCCTCAAGTACCGGTACTTGGGACGAAGAACTTCTATATTGTACCGTAGCAGCATAGGAAAATCAGCAATCATCTCGCCCAAGCAACGAAGAGGAATACCCAAAGACAAGAAGTACTTAACATTAACCTCAAGCTTATCAACAATGCTGCATCCCATCAGCTCAGGTCCTAGGGCTATCACTTTCCCTATATCCTTCCGTGTAACTCCCGCTTTTGTTAACAAGAAAATGACCTAACAAACAAATATCACCCAGGAGTAAAATGAGTAAGACATTAACCATGTATTATGGCGTTAAAGCCATTGGGCATTTTGATACCCGTGGTTTGAGGTCGAAACTCATCTAAACACTACTCCACTTTACAGGTACAAACAAAAGAAAGTAACTACATGAATTATTCCACGCATGGAGTGCAAGGTCTTGGGTGGGTAATAGCAATAACAAAGTAAAACTGGTAGCAGAATTGTTTGGTAAGAGTTACATGCAAATAATATTGGAAGAGAACAGTGAACAAAGACAACATACCACTGGACGGATTTTCTTGTAGAGGCTGTATGTTAGAAATGATGGAAACTTCACTAGCACACCACCAACAGCATCTTCCCTAATGCCTATGTCTTGCAAAAACCGCACCTTCACAATGAAAAAACGAATCAGTTCTTTATCCAGACATTTCAATTATAAGCATTCATGCGCTACTGTAGGTTAAAATTTCCCCAACAATGACCACAAGTCAGAAGTGATCATCTGGTTTGAAACAAGATGATAAGCAAGCTATGAGCATTTGGCATTTAGAAGACGTATTCAAGGCTTAAACTATGCAAGAACCAAACTGGAGATTCAAGTTCAACACAAGTCTAAAGGATCAATGTGATTCCAAACAGAAGATATGCAATACGAAGAGCATGCGTTGACATTTGATAGGCTTATTTATGACTTATGATATGCAATAATCAAATTAATACCTTTGGGGCAATAGTTGACTCAAGATCAACACAAAATACCATTGGTTTCAACGTAAGAATCCTCCTCATTCCATCTCGGCGAACTCCAAGATAATACAAATACTTAACAAGAGGTTTCCACCTTTCCTCAATGCTACAACTCATCAACTGTGGCTTGAATGCGAGCAATTTTCCAACCTCTTCTTCTGTGAGGCCAAACTCTTTAAGGTAGTTAACCTAATTTAACAAATGCAGCATATTGTTGATTTAAAAACGGACACATGTAAGGAATACAAGTTTGCAAGGTTCAAGTGTCATCAAAGAGCAATGAAGCAGAAATATACCTTAGATCGCATTTCCTCGAGAGAAGAGTAGCCAAATGCCCTAGGACAGCCAAAAACCATAGTACCAAAATCCCTTTTATTTATTCCCATATCCCTGAAGAAGCTCACACGTGATATAATCTCTTCTGGCGTGTAAGATAAAACCCTTGGACACCTGCTAACGACAAAACCCATCCACTCCTTTCTAACTCCATTTCTCTCAAGATAATCCATGCTATCATCCAATTCTTCCAGGCTACGCCCCAACACATTCTTTCCTGCCTTGACAAGCACAACACCAAGAGCTTCGCCTTTAACGTAAATTCCTTTCAACCATTGAACCAATTCCTTAATAGCCTCAAGATTCTCACAGGACATGCACATAAGCTTCCCAATTTGAGGATAAGTCAAAGAATTGTGCTTTAACCACCTAGAGAAGCATCAACGTTGTCGTCTGTTAAAACAATATTGTTTCTTAAGATTACTTCTACTAATCCAGCCTTAACCACAACTAAAATTTAAGCTCAAATTTAGACAAGAACAAGGGTTTCAATTTTCAAATAACTTTCACCAAAAATTAAGAAGAGAGTCCTGGCAGTACCTGATAAGAGACACGACATTGGAGTTTTGTATGAAGGTCTTAGCACGGGAATTGAAAGTAGAATGTAAAAATTCAGGTAATGATTTCATAGAAGCAGCTTCAATCATTACATAATCAATGTAATCAGGCAAATAAGAAACCAAATTAGTAGAGTAAGTAATACTAAATTTCCCATTTCTCAATGCTTCTTTAAGAATTTCTGAAGTCACTTTTCTCCTAATTTCAAGAGCTTTCATTAACATTTCATCATCTTCTTCAATATCAACATCTCTAAATAGTCTATGAAGTGGTGGAGTAGAAGTAGTAGTAGTAGGAGGAGAAGATTGAGGTAAGTAAATAGAACCTGGAAATTGAGGGGTTTTTCTTCTGACTAAAGATAATTCCAAAAGCTTTACCTTTTCATCTTCACTCATTCCTTCTTCTTCTTCTTCGTCTTCATCGCCATCTTCTTCTTCTGGGTGTTGAGGGTAGAGACGTTTGAGAAGAAAAGAAGTAGACTTTGAGTTGTGTTTGCGATGAATTTCAAGTGGGTTTAGTTTGGTATTGTTTTCGTCGTCGTCATCTTCTTCGATTTTATTCATAGCAGTTTGGTTATGGTGAATGGATGAAGAAGTGATGGACAGTGACTTTGAATGCCTGATGGTGGTAGCGGGAATGAGGAGGGATGGGAAAAAGTTGGGGTTTTTATGGATGAAGAAGAAACAACGGAAGCCATTAATGGAAGTATATTGCTGGTGGTGTTGTGGAAACAACAACATCTAAAACAAACAAGAAGAGAAGAAGAGGCAGCAGAGAAAAGTGAGAATTAACTTCAGCTTCAAAATGTTGTGGAGATTAGATTTGGGTTGAAATAATGTAACCTACAGAATAATCTCTAAACTCTTATAGCCTGTTTGGAAGTTGCGGCAAAAAGCTAACTTTTTTTTCGTTCTAAAAAGTCTTTCTAAAATTGTGTTCCCAAACTAATTTCGACCTGAATTCTCTCTCTAGTGTACGACTCCTCTCTCTCGACCCTTTCTGAATTCTCGCCTGCTCTTCTCCTTCTCAGGTCTTTCCTAGCCGTTACTCTTGTTCTCAAGTACTCGAACGGCTACTTCTTCCCGGAGCTTGCCGAAAATTCATGACGGAACTCGGCTATTTTTGATCATCATATACTGAATGCTTCTTCTAACCTAGTCTCTCAATGAACAACACAATACCCAATCATAGTTGCTCTTGTAATTGCTTCAATCTCACCATGAATCACATTAATCATCCAAAAATTACAAGCATCTCAAGCATCACAGGCATCTCTAGCATCACAGACATCTCTAGAATCACAAACAATGTACAAATCACTAATTCTACTGATCAAACTACCATCACCATCTACACAGGAATGTCAATTCTCTAATCCTCTGCTGTAATACCAAAAATCCATGGATTTTTTAATTCTGGTGACATTACTACTACCTACACTATCATCCTGCAATGGATTAACAACTATATTATTCTATCTCAATACCTTCTTGCTTCAATTACTTTCACTAAAATAAACCTTACTCTCCTTCTAGTATCTATTCCTACCACCTATTCTAAACAGTTTTCATGGATCACTAATCTACAGTACCATGTTAGAATTCACCGAAGTATCCTCCAAAAACATCATTCTTATAACATTCGAATTCATCAAAGCCAAACCATTATCAAAACAACCAAATTCAAGAACCATAAATATCCTTACACAAGTAATCAACCAGAAAGAAATCCAAATTGTTCCAGCAAATGCCAAACCATCAAACCAACTAGTCCAAAATGTAAACAGTGCATTATCCATGACCTAACCCAACTTCAAATCAAACCCAATTTTAAAACCCATACTAACCACAAGATTGAAGTTAAGCAAGAAAGATTGCAACTTCTCTTACTGTGGAAAGAGACGAGTCTTGCTTCGAGTACCCTGGCTGACACTCCAAGTCCGGCTACGAGTCATACGTATGACAAGATCAACAGTACGCCTCCTTGGAACTGGAGAATGCTGCTCATCTTCAAAATTGATTTCACCTGCTGCGGAACCACTGGGAGAATTGACATGTACACTCTCTGGAGTTGCAGGCACATTCATCTCAGGGACGAACTCTGGATAGTTTGGATCGGCAACTGGATCGATATCGAGATTTCCCATCCCTGCAAAAATTGCACGGCCAATCCTACCAGTGGCTGGACATAGTGCATCCATTACGGGAAAGCGCATCGGCTCATCATACCGCCAGGGTCGACTAGCCAACTGACGAACCACAAACCTTTCTTCAGCAGGGAGAGTTATGGACTGAAATCCAACCCTACTCAAACCAGATACCAGAAATCGATCAGCAACAATAGTAACTCCTTCATGCACCTGGAATGGCCCAAACTTTGGATGGTATGCATACAAGATCCAATCATCACTCGAACCCAAACGATGATGCTTAAAAGAAATTGGGGTACCAGTAACATTCTTCTTATCTGCATCTCCAACCTCTCTCAATGTAGAATGATTCTCCGCATCTGGTGCATGTTGGCTACTACTACCTCTCTTAATAGCTACTTCCTCAACCACAAAAAGATCACTAGTATCCTGATTAATGGGAGCAGGTTTTGGTTGATTGAAATACTGCCGCAATCGTTCGACTGGAGAATCAACCAGAAACTCATGCACAATTCCTTGTGGCCCATCTTGCTACAGACACTCCTCAATCTTCACATCAACATTATGCTGAAGATCATCCAAATACCAAGATAAACTTTTTTCAAATCCAGGCGATTCACAACCTTGGGGGAAAGAAATTCCATAGGGAAACCGATCGATGGCATATTCATGAGGATACCAGTAAATTCTAGGCTCGATGTCAAACTCAATCATTTTCCGCTTGCCTTTTCGATCCAATTTCTTCTCAGTATCAGACATGGTGATGGGATTGTTAGGTTGATTAACAAGAGCAAAATTGAAGATATTGAAAAACAAAATAAGAAGATAGAACAATTTCTAACCCTTGGAGGAGACTTTATAAAGGAACACATCGCTTGGTGTTGGGTCTTCTCACCATTAATTGGCGACGATTTCCAAAGAGAAATCCTTTCCGTCTCCAACACACTCTTTCCCTACTCTGTCGTTTCAAATTTCCCGCAACTAGAGCATTATTACCTACAGCCTAAGAGGATTAACTGCTCTCAATTGTTACTAATTAACCAAAATTTACATTTCTTGATAGATGGAGAGTGGAGGCTGGCAAACCTTATACTTGGCACAAAGAAGAGATCGTCGCATATAAATGAAAGGATTTCTGCGCATTCCAATCGCACGCTCACGACTCAGACGATCAAAAATCTGAATGGATCAAACGCCACAGCTGATTGGCACTATGACTCTCCTTTGGTCATTCTCAAGCTAGCCCTCAAAGCTGACGAAAAATGCCACTATCTTTGGATCAGTATCTCCCCCTCTCTTTCTCAAATTTTATCTATTGCTTCTCAGGACACTAACTATACTCACCTTTTCATGAATATAATAGGCTAGCTAGTATGAGACATATGAAAATAGTTTTTAATCACCATATGCATGCTACAAAAATAAGACCTGCCAGCCACTTAGAATCGTTTACCATAAATAGAATTCACGGGATAAATAACCATTATCATACGCATATATATTATTTTTCTGGTATTTGGCTTATTGACAGGCCACCCTCACAAGGTTCGCCAGTAGTCAACTACACCAACTTGGTCAGCAAAGTTAAGCAACACAGGCTCTGGAATCACTTAGATAGCACATGGTATATGTACTTCCCCTCTATTAGCATTTGGACTATTGAGCAATGTCCTTATCACCTGCAGAGTAACAACAAATAGTACCTTCAGCAAACAAATATTTTACGCTTCAAAATTAAAATTAAAGTGCATTGTCCCAGTAATACTGTTAGAGCACTGCTCGGTCGAACTCGCAAGCGTTGCTATCTCAAGCTTGTTTGTCAAGTTTAGTTGCCAAAACTATAAGTCTTGATTTCTAGTCTACTTATAGCTAAGTCTCAGACTAGGATAGTAAGTGTAGTTGAGCTCTAGACTCCACGGCGTTCATCATGCAAAAACGAAGAACTACTCAAGGAACTGGTGGAACTTCATCGACAAAAAGGTATGTGGAGACTTGAACTTATCTATCACTCAAAAGTCTATCTATTATATCTCCTATCTTGAGACAAAAGTCGTATTGCTATATAGACTTCGATTATACACATTTGCTATTTCGAGCCGAGTTTATCTCGCTTATCTATTTCTCAAAATATGTGTTGGTAAGCTTTCGCTTTGGCTAAGTTCATCTTTACTCGTGACGAAACTCATGTTGGTTATTTCAATATCTTGAAAATCGCTTTGATGAAAAATAGTTTGTGAATAACAACTATATAACATCCTCTAAGAATGTTTCAACGATTAAAATGAGAGTTTAGAACATGTAACCATCTGTGGATATAAGCATAGTGTGTTTTCACATTTGTGTAAAAGTCCAAAACCGGGAACCAAAGTATGCGTACCCGTACGCGCACTGGCGGTTATTGGAAATCCGGGACAGTATGCGTACCCGTACGGGTACTGGCGGAAAGTTCACGTTTGTGAATTTCTGCTGGAGTTTGGAAGTGAAAACAAACTCAATCCGGTTACTTAAGTACGCGTACCAGTTCGCATACTTATGTAGTTACTTTCTAAAATCGGTTTGTTCATGAACTAAAACATTTATATATATTAAGGAATGCAATCTTTGCAAACCGTGGCTATAATGTTCATGAATCGATTCGAGTGAATCAAAACCGATTTTTCTTCGATTGTGTCTTGTATACTTCTATAAGATATAAGCAATTGAACAACTCCCTAACTAGTTCATTTGAGTCATTTGAACTAGTTATGGTGAAGATGAATAAGGTTGATATGAAAGTGCTCATATGGCTAACCATTGGTTAACTATTGTTGAACCAACTAGGTGTACACGTTTAGGTACGGTTACTCAAACCTAAATGAAGTTACATTTTATTTGTGTATAACAAGCTAAATTCGATCTAACGGTTGAAAGATATTAGCTTGAATCTAATCAGGTTTTCATCTAACGGTGAATATTGAATGCTTTGTTACCAAGGTAACTTAGATTGCAAACCCTGATTTGGAGACTATATAAAGGAGAACTCTAGCAACTGGGAAACCTAATCCCCACACCTCCTGTGTGATACTAGTTGTATAAGATAGAGTCGATTCTCCTTTAACCTTAGGTTTCTCTCGAGACCCCGTAGGTTAACGACTTAAAGACTTCATTGGAATTGTGAAGCCAGACCCAACTATTTTCTATGTAGTTACGTCACTAGTCCAGAAGGGGCTATAAATCATAGATGAAGTCTGTTATAAAACAGATCAAACCCATAACATCACCCAAATTACAATCCGCCAATTCACCTTTAACCACAAACATATAACCCAAAATAAGAATTTTTAACAATCCATTCACAAAACCCATATAAAATTCCCCAGTAATTGAAGAAACGGTTACCTCATCGTTTCCATTAGGTTGTTCCTGAAACCAATTAATGTTCCTACAAAGAAAAAAAAACGAAAAAACAAAGAACAACCTACATATAAAAATCTAGGGTTTTAAAATTCAAAACCAAATCTGGTGGATTAATCGAAATTTCTTGTTTCGATCTTGACCTGGTAACATGATTGGAGCAGACCCGTGAGATAATATGATCATCTTCATTAATGAAATCCACCAGATAAAAACTGGTTTTGCTTAAAAGAATGAGCACTGCAACAAGTACCCAAAACTGCAAACGTCGATCGAATCGAAAAAGATGAAGATCGAGTTATGATGGGGAACACAACTTTAAGAGAAAGAGAGATCGAGTTTGGCTGTGAGCTAGAGAGAAACGAAATGATGGAAGAGGCCGACTGAGAGAAAGCTAGGGTTTATTTTATTTGTTATGAGATACTAATCACGGCTGTTAAACCAATATGAACTCGGGTACCATAGTAGAACGAGGGTTTAGATGATAACAAATCGGTGGCTAACCATTATTAGGTTTATGGTAACATGGCACTATATGCGGATAACCACTTATGGGTACGCCATGGAAGACTAGAGGTGGGTGTAAAAAAACATAATGTATGTGTCGGACTTATTCCGTCATTTACTAGTTCATTATTAAATGACACACCTAGCAAATTATCACGTTCCAGAATGACAGTTTATTTATGTTAAATGATGGAACCCACTATTTTCATGTTATATGACGGAATTTGTTTATGAAAAATTATTCACGTAACTAGTCTGTCATTTAAAAGCGTGATTAATACCTCTTTCTGGACTAGTGCGTGATCTGATCTTGCTGTTTCTATCGTGATTGAGTGCAATTGTAAGATTGGCTTGAGATTTATATCTCCGATAGGCAAGATAGAAAAGTAGTCACAAACACCTTCATCTCATTGTTTGTGATTCCACAATATCTTGTTTCTCTAGTCGATTAAGATTATTGTGAGGTGATTGATATTTCTAGGTTGTTCTTCGGGAATATAAGTCTGGTATATCAATTGGTTCCTGTTCACCTTGATTTATCAAAAGACGGAACAAAACCCGTAGGTATTTCTGTGGGAGACAGATTTATCTATTCTTGTAGACTTTTCTGTGTGAGACAGATTTGTTTATTAAAGTCTTCAACTTTGGGTCGTAGCAACTCTTAGTTGTGGGTGAGATTAGCTAAGGGAATGAAGTGCGTAGTATCCTGTTGGGATCAGAGACGTAAGGAGCGCAACTTACCTTGGATCAGTGTGAGATTGATTGGGGTTCAACTACATTCCATACCGAAGTTAGTTTGTAGTAGGCTAGTGTCTGTAGCGGCTTAATACAGTGTGTGTTCAATCTGGACTAGGTCCCGGGGGTTTTCTGCATTTGCGGTTTCCTCATTAAGAAAACTTCTGGTGTTTGTGTTATTTCTTTTCCGCATTATATTTTGTTATATAATTGAAATATCATAGGTTGTGCGTTGAATTGATCAATTGGTAAATCCAACCTTTGGTTGTTGATTGACATTGATTGATCCTTGAACATTGATCTTTGGTACCGTTCAAGTTATTTCTCTTGTATTCAATCAGGCTCACAGATTTCTATTTGTTTGAGTGAGGATTGAATCGAGAAATTGAGATATAACTCTTTGATATACTTTTTATTAAGATTGAGTCTGACTGTCTAGTTGATTCTATTAAAACAATATTGGAGTTAGTCTATACAGATTGCTAAGCGAAATATTGGGTGAGGTTATTAGACCCCCGCTTTTTCAATTGGTATCAGAGCAGACAAACACGTTTAAAGACCTTATAAGTCTGTGTTTATAGCGATCTAACTCTATGAACATAAATTATATCTCCATAAACATACCACCAGTCTTCGATGGCTCCAACTACTTGTGGTGGAAAATCGCTATGCGTGCTTTTCTTCAAGCTCGTTATTTTCAAACATGGGTACGTGTTGTTAATGGCTATGATCCTACAGTTAATACAGAAGGCGATGTATCTATACCTGAGGATATTGGTAGATATAGTCCAGAAGAAATCCTTGCTGCAAAGCAAAATTCTGACGGCTTAAATGCTATCATTCATGCCATTACCCCAGATCTTCAGCATCATGTGACTACTTGCATGAAGTCTAAAGAAGCCTGGGATATCTTAGAAGCCGTATTTGAAGGGAATACCTGTGAAAAGGAAGCCAGGCTTCAAAGCCTAAATTCTTATTGGGAAAACCTTCGTATGGCAGATGAAGAATCATTTGATGAGTTTAATCACAAAGTGTCTGAAATTGTTAATGCATCTTTTGCATTGGGTAAGACTATTCCTGAAAAGGACATTGTTATGAAGATTCTCAGATCTCTGCCATCCAGATACGATTTTAAGAAGCATGCCATCGTTGAAGGAAATAATCTCACAACGCTTTCCAGAAATACTCTGGTTGGGAAGTTAAAGATCTTTGATCATGAGCATACATCCAAATCTGGGAAGGATGTTGCTTTCAAAATACAGAAGAACACTAAATTACTTGATAAAAGTGAAAGTGTTTACATCTCTGAAGATGATCTTTCTGAGGCTGATTCATCAGATGAAGATCTTGACCAGTCAGTCTCGTTGATCACAAGACAGTTTAGGGATCTTTTTTTGAAGGGAAGTAGACGGTTCTCCAGAGATAAACCCAGGTCATCAGATAAACCCCATAATCGTGTTCCTCCTAAAAACAGGAATAATGATGAAACTGATGACGAGGATATGCCTCAGTGCTTTAAGTGTAAAGGTTTTGGTTATTTTTAAAATGAGTGTCCAAATTGTAAAAAATACACTGGGAACAAAGGTCTTGCTGCAACGCTTGATGAAATGTCTAACAACTATGATTCTAATGAAGACGAAAAGTCAAGTGTTGCACTTCTTTGTGAAAATATTGATTTTGATAACTGTAGCAATACATACATCAATCTTGATAGTCTTTCAGGAGAAAACTAAACCAACCTGGAAGAAAAAATTGACCTTTATGTTGGAAACTCTCTGTCAAATTTTTCAGGTTCCACTATGTGTCTAGCAGCTTGCACATCTCAGATGCCTCAATCATATTCCAGGTTGACATGCTCTTATTGTTCGCTCAAAGGCCATGAACTGTCAAAGTGTTTCAAGTATAAAAACAAATTGAGGCATGTCAACAAACTTCAACGAAGAGCTAATCGATTAGCAAACAAGCTCAAACTTGTTCAAAAGACCGTTGAGGTATGTAAGATTTTATCTTCGTCAAAGAAGTTAGTTTCCAAGGATAAGATGTTAGATCATAGCTCGGTTGAACCCACCAAGCGTTGGTATGTCAAGTTTGGTTGTCATGTTTTAGTGAATCAAAACTCATTTAAAGATTCGCTTGATTATTTACTAGAGTCAACTTCGTATAGGTTAGCTTGAAAGTATTAGGATATGAAACATTACAAGTATTACATGAAGACTTGAAGAATGTGAAGAAGTGAGGAGCTACAACGACGACATCATCCTTCCACTTGAGGTTAGTAATATTTGATTTGAACTGTTTCGTTCCCTAACGTATCTTTCAAGTCGTGCATATTGAAAACATAACTACGAAGCTATGAATGATTATACTCTAGTTAGACATAGTATTAAGGAATACAATATGAAGTATAACGCTTATCTTTTGAACTTCATATATAAGACATCGATATAATCATATAAATGCTATTGTGATTATGTATGGGTATGGGTGAAGATTTCGTCCTAGGAAACAATGTTTTACATTCGTTTAAAGGAAGTACAATTCATAAACTTGTTTTATGAATCGAAAGGGAAATCGCTAGGCTTATTGGTATTGTTATTCATTGCAAATCTTTTGAATTATCAATATGTATGTTTAGTATAACCGCTCATAACTTGTTTATGTATCTTGGTAAAACTATTCACAAAGCCTGACTTTTGTATTGGTATGACTTTTATTAGTGAAACCGATCTTAAGTAATCACCTGAGATGGTATGATCGATTTGTTGTAATTGGTATGACCAACTCTAGACATTGGGGAACCGATCCTAGTAAGAGGTGCAACCGATCACAAAATGGGCATCGATGCTTGTAAGAGGTGCAACAAGTTTTTAGTTATTGGGAACCGATCCTATAAACATTTGCACCAAATACAAGTTAGATACCATATATATGTGGGAACCGATCCTAGTACCTAGTCAACCAAGTTTTGGTAACTAGCGTGACTAATTCTAGTACCCACATGGAGGTAGAACCGAAACTTGTTTTGGTAGAACCGTGAAACCCATGTTTGGTGATTTGATAGGATAATCAATCACATAGTTCTTGGAAGTCAGATGAACCAATTCTAAACTTGTTTGGAAGTGTGGCAAATCGGTTCCAAGATGGTAAATATGAAAAAGGATTTACCAAGTAAAGATGTCGACATACTTGGAACATGTGCAGTAACTCTTATCTTTTATTGTTCAAAGATATTCCTTGATAGCTAAAGGAGAATCCCGGATCGAAATAAATTAAGAATCTTTTAATTAAGGTTTTTAGTTTTATATGCTTTTAATTTCCAGTAATTAAAATGCATATCTTTAGAAAATAAAAATTGGTAATGTGCATTCACTAATTGGAGATTCTCTAATGAGATTTCGGTCAATATTTGGACAAAGCATTTCCAAGAATTATGGAAACCGAATTTGGTAATATATTGCATATCTTGAGAATATTTTTGTTTTTGGAAATTCCTTGGTGTCCAAACTTCCTTGGTCTATAAATATTGAAGTTTGCATTTCAAGCAAACTAATCCTCAGAGCCAGCAAAACTACCTAGTTGTGTTGTTACTGGTGGAGCCGCCTATTCGGAGAGGAAAGTAACATAATTAGGCGAAATCTCTTACGGCCGCTCGGTTTAAAGACTTCTTTGGGAATTAGAAGCTCTATCAGTACCGTTGGTGGGAAACTAGTTAATTGCAGTTTATTATTAGTTTTCAATTGATTTGATTGACTAACGGTTGTTGAACTTTGATTGCACCTAGTTTGTTTATGCTTGAGAATCTTTTCTTCTGATATAAGATTCACTCAAACTAGATCGAAGTTTCGACGGGGATCTTTAGACTGTTTGTAGATCTAAAGACATCTTGTGATAATCCATTATTAGCAGACTCCGTTCTTGTGTGATTGATCACAAGAGATTCAAGTTGATTGTGTGCAGGTGTTTATTGAAGATCTAAGAAGATTTGAAGACGAAGAAGATTTCTGATTTGGGTTCATAATCTTTGGTGTGCACAATACTTGTTTCGGCTGGAAAAGGATCCAACTATAATCGGTTTATCTTTGTGATAGATTTGATTGATTAGTTGAGTAGATCGGCATTAAAACAATTCTTTGTGATTCAAAGTATTGATTGCAAAATCTGGACAATTACTTTGGTAGTTGTTATTAGATAGATCTAAGGACCTGGCAAAGGAGTTTATTGGGATAAACGGAAGAGCTTTTAGTCAAACTCATATCACTTGATTGAAAAGAGTTGTTACCGAACAGATTTGTTGTTCCTTTACGGTTTGGAATACGAACCAAAGGAATTGTTCTAAGTGCGTGACTTATTGCAAGTTGGAGGCGCAGGGATACAGACGGAACTAGGTGAACTATAGGTTTAGTTGCTTGGTCTCAACTATACGAAGTTGGTTTAGATTTTGTATAGCGGCTTAATCCTGAGAGTATTCAATTCTGGAAGGGTCCCAGGGGTTTTCTGCATTTGCGGTTTCCTAGTTAACAAAATCTTGTTGTGTCTTTTACTTTTCTATTTATGCAATTATAATTGTTTATTATAATTAGAAGTAAAATACACACACGTTAAATCCTATTTACTTGATACCAATCCTATTGTGTTTGGTTAAGTCCGAACCTTTTATCAAGTAAACATACTTCGTTGTTGTATTGTCTCGATCTTGCATCCATAGTCAATCACACAAGTTATCTTGTTGTCGTATTGTCTCGATCTCGTGTCCATTGACGATCACACGAAGTGTGAACCGATTATTTATATTGTCTTGACTCAGTCCATAGACAATCACTTTCGGAGAAAGGACTTATAGGTTGAAAAGTTTTAGATTGAGGTATATTTGGGTACCCTCGTATTTTCATAAGACAAGACCACTAGTGAAGAAAGTATGGTCTAGACATTCTGAGGGACATGTTTCAATGAATTACTTTCAAAGAGGTTATGGTGGACAAATTGTTGTTCACCACAGCACAACTTAATTGTGTTGTTTGGTGCATCTTGTCTCATGTGCCTGATCAAAAGAGATAAGATTGTGCACACCTCAGGCTTTAGTAAAAGATTTTTTTTTTCTTTCTTTTCTTAGCAATGCTGTGTTTTGCAAATTTGGAATTCTACCATATCTAGTTGATATTGGAAAGTACTTCCCTGGTCAATAAGTAAAAGAGGGTTATTCTCGACAATTCTACCCTTCTTAGTGTTGTGAGTTGTGCGTGCACGAACGAACCCGTGTTTAAAGGTTTCGTAACCTTACATTCCTTTTTCCTTCTCTGGAACTCTTTTTATCTTAAGACTACTTGTTGAGTTTAAATTGTGAATTCCTCTCACAAACCCGTACTCATATGGATACACCAAGCATCATGTCTTCTGATGGAAAAGATGTTAATATGATTGTCAAGCCATCAATCATGAAGGAAAAATAAAAATCTCCATTACCTCCAACTTTGAAAAGAAAAAGAAGGAATGTGAGGAAGCCAAGAGCCGTTCCTTCAAATTCTCAGAAGTTTTCTGATGTTCTTGAAGAGTTGAAGGAAACAAGGAAGGAGATTCAAAAAATAAAGGCTTTTTTTATGAGAACTATTGAAATTCAGAAGGCCCTGGTTTGACATCATCATCCTAGAAGGTTTGTTGGAATTGACTCCTATCTTCACGAACCGTATGTTCCAATGGTTGTTGACGACAAGGAGTTCGGGGACGATAAAGAATTTTTTAGAGGTCTCAATGTATAGTAAACTTCTAATGAGAATTTATTCTTGTGTTTTAAGAAGGATAACTAGGGTTTGGAATAGCCATTATTGTGAGTACACATAGCTATGTCCAACGTTTTTCATCTTGCAATGTTTTTAGATTTATTTATTTAAATTCTAAAGTTTATTTGGAAGATGATTTTGCAGTATTAATCTTTATGGTTTCATATATTGCAAACTTGTTATGGGATATGTGTGTTTGCGTCTGTGAACTATAATTGTCCCATACGTGGTCAAAAGTAAAGTCTTTCATATTTCGATATGCATGTATTGATAAAGGATTGAATGAACTTTTGACAAACAAAAGTTAAGCCTCTTATGTCATTATGCAAATATTGATGGAAGATAGGATGAGCTTTTGTTTACAAAGATTATGGCTATTATACGTCATTGTGCAAATAGTGATGAGAAATAGAATGAATCTTTGTTTATTCCGCAGTATTAATCTTCCCTGATCCATATTTTTTATGTATATACTGCGCGGCTCCGTAAGTTTTCTTATGTGAGCATTTCCGATTAAATTAATCATGGGTTCTCTTTTGGTTAATTTAATTGAGTTTTTTGGATACAAATTCATATTCTTATGTGATTTGTTAATGTCCAAAGAAATCCTTCTTTTCTTGTGAAAGTAAGGTCGCTCTTGTTTTTCTTTCGAGAATGACATTTTATGGGGGAGAGTTCTTAATTGAACTTGTGCTTAATTGCCAAATCTTTGTGGGGAGTGCGGCTGTGAAATATTATAGGGGTTTCTTGTATCTTTATAAACTCCTTGATGAATGCATTTTGTTTCGGCTATATGATTGCATCTAAAAAAGTTGATATGTGCTTTCTTTTGGTCATGAAGTGTCTCTATGGAAATTTCATTAGGATCCCACTAGTTTTCGTACCTTTGCCATTTTTATTGACAAAAAGGGGGGGAATTAATGTGTAGTTCACACTACAAATACATATGGTTTTCGGATCTTTATGTAAGGGGGAGTGGTTTTCATGTGATATGAAGTATTTACTAAGGGGGAGTGATACATGTCACCATAGTATTGTTGTCGAAGTTGTGATACAATTGAACTTTGAGGCTGTGTAATAATATTATGGCACTGTGTAACAGTGATTGAGAGCTATTGTTTTCTCATTGTTATGGCTATGGATCTTCAACAACGATGATGCTGAATTGAATATCTTTGGAATCATTGGAGTACTTGGAAGTAACGAAGATTTCGAGTAATGTTGAAGAACCAAGGAGATCAAGCATGTGGATGAGAAGCTGCAAAGTTTATTTATTTTATATTCCATATGTATTGATAGTTTTGTCGCTAAAATTGACAAAGGGGGAGATTGTTAGAGCACTGCTCTGTCGAACTCGCAAGCATTGCTATCTCAAGCTTGTTTGTCAAGTTTAGTTGCCAAAACTATAAGTCTTGATTTCTAGTCTACTAATAGCTAAGTCTCGGACTAGGATAGTAAGTGTAGTTGAGCTCTAGACTCCACGACGTTCATCATGCAAAAACGAAGAACTACTCAAGGAACTGGTGGAACTTCATCGACAAAAAGGTATGTGGAGACTTGAACTTATCTATCACTCAAAAGTCTATCTATTATATCTCATATCTTGAGACAAAAGTCGTATTGCTATATAGACTTCGATTATACACATTTGCTATTTCGAGCCGAGTTTATCTCGCTTATCTATTTCTCGAAATATGTGTTGGTAAGCTTTCGCTTTGGCCAAGTTCATCTTTACTCGTGAAGAAACTCATGTTGGTTATTTCAATATCTTGAAAATCGCTTTGATGAAAAATAGTTTGTGAATAACAACTATATAACATCCTCTAAGAATGTTTCAATAATTGAAACGAGAGTTTAGAACATGTAACCATATTTGGATATAAGCATAGTGTGTTTTCACATTTGTGTAAAAGTCCAAAACCGGGAACCCAAAGTATGCGTACCCGTACGCGCACTGGCAGTTGTTGGAAATCCGGGACAGTATGCTTACCCGTACGCGTACTGGCAGAAAGTTCACGTCCGTGAATTTATGCTGGAGTTTGGAAGTGAAAACAAACTCAATCCGGTTACTTAAGTACGCGTATTTGTTCGCATACTTAGGTAGGTTACTTTCTAAAATCGGTTTGTTCATGAACTAAAACGTTTATATATATATATTAAGGAATGCAATCTTTGCAAACCGTGGCTATAATGTTCATGAATCGATTCGAGTGAATCAAAAACGATTTTGATTCGATTGTGTCTTGTACACTTCTATAAGATCTAATCAATTGAACAACTCTCTAACTAGTTCATTTGAGTCATTTGAACTAGTTATGGTGAAGATGAATAAGGTTGATATAAAAGTGCTCATATGGCTAACCATTGGTTAACTATTGTTGAACCAAATAGGTGTACACGTTTAGGTACGGTTACTCAAGCCTAAATGAGGTTACATTTCATTTTTGTATAACAAGCTAAGTTCGATCTAACGGTTGAAAGATATTAGCTTGAATCTAATCAGGTTTTCATCTAACGGTGAATATTGAATGCTTTGTTACCAAGGTAACTTTGATTGCAAACCCTGATTTGTAGACTATATAAAGGAGAACTCTAGAAACTGGGAAACCTAATCCCCACAACTCCTGTGTGATACTAATTGTACAAGCTAGAGTCTATTCTCCTTTAACCTTAGTTTTCTCTCGAGACCCTGTAGGTTAACGACTTAAAGACTTCATTGGGATTGTGAAGCCAGACCCAACTATTTTCTCTGTAGTTGTGTGATCTGATCTTGCTGTTTCCATCGTGATTGAGTGCAATCGTAAGATTGGATTGATATTTATATCTCCGATAGACAAGATAGAAAAGTAGTCACAAACACCTTCATCTCATCGTTTGTGATTCCACAATATCTTGTTTCGCTAGTCGATTAAGATTATTGTGAGGTGATTGATATTTCTAGGCTGTTCTTCGGGAATATAAGTCCGGTATATCAATTGGTTCCTGTTCACCTTGATTTATCAAAAGACGGAACAAAACCCGTAGGTATTTCCGTGGGAGACAGATTTATCTATTCCGGTAGACTTTTCTGTGAGAAACAGATTTGTATATTAAAGTCTTCGACTTTGGGTCGTAGAAACTCTTAGTTGTGGGTTAGATCATCTAAGGGAATAAAGTGCGTAGTATCCTGATGGGATCAGAGACGTAAGGAGCGCAAATGTACCTTTGATCAGTGTGAGATTGATTGGGGTTCAACTACAGTCCAGACCGAAGTTAGTTTATAGTAGGCTAGTGTCTGTAGCGGCTTAATACAGTGTGTGTTCAATCTGAACTAGGTCCCGGGGTTTTTCTGCATTTGCGGTTTCCTCGTTAAGAAAACTTCTGGTGTCTGTGTTATTTCTTTTCCGCATTATATTTTGTTATATAATTGAAATATCACAGGTTGTGCGTTGAATCGATCAATTGGTAAATCCAACCTTTGGTTGTTGATTGATCCTTGAACATTGGTCTTTGGTACCGTTCAAGTTATTTCTCTTATATTCAACCAGGCTCGCAGATTTCTATTTGTTTGAGTGAGGATTGAATCGAGAAATTGAGATATAACTCTTTGATATACTTTTTATTAAGATTGAGTCTAACTGTCTAGTTGATTCTCTTAAAAGTATATTGGAGTTAGTCCATATAGATTGCTAAGCGAAATATTGGGTGAAGTTTTTAGACCCCCGCTTTTTCAACTACCCATAGCTCACTCTTCTCCTTTACCCTCATCATCATCACCATCACTAGAAAAGTTTACCATTTCAAAATTTTCATGGCTTCCACCTCAGGTACTAAACCCACAGATCAAGTTGAAAATCTGGTAGAACAAATGAACTCCTCTCTAAATATTCCAGAAGACCTATTTCCCAAAGTCTTTATCAATTCTGAGAATACTCTACCTAAAAAGCAAGAAAACTAGAAATGGGTGTTTATTGGCAGATTCTGTAGCAAAATCTCTCATGAAACCAGAACTATCTCCAGATTCATAAACTCAAACTGGGAGCTCAAGAGAAATGCAGAGGTCGCCCTTTGGAAAAAGAGA
This sequence comes from Papaver atlanticum, assembly GCA_023531105.1. Classification (NCBI taxonomy): domain Eukaryota; kingdom Viridiplantae; phylum Streptophyta; class Magnoliopsida; order Ranunculales; family Papaveraceae; genus Papaver; species Papaver atlanticum. Next base: position 1,572,038 of record JAJJMB010011222.1, on the reverse strand, counting down.
AGGAACTATTATTCAATCAGACTTGGCAGCATAGAAGATTATAAAGTCTTTAAAAGAGGAGGCACCAGAGGGATTTTTGACAAACTCATAGTCTTAACTGAAATCCCTCCTGCTGGTCCTGATTTCATTGATGAAGCTAATTTCTATAATGTTAGGATTTGGGTGTTGGTAAAAAGAGTTCCCAGGCACATCATTCCTGATATGAGAAGCATTCTTAAATCAGCTGGAATCTTCCAAGAAGATAAAAAAGCTTATGGAAGAGATGAAGATGATTTTTTTTTGGAAGTTCTCATGACCATTGATATTACTAGAGCTTTGAAATTTGGTATTGATGCTTATGAAATTCCTACTACCTCTCACTGGCTAGAATTTGCTTATGCCTTGAATGGCATTGCTTTCTGCAAAGTTTCCAGAATTCTTGACCACCCTGGACCTCTATGTGAGGAAAAAGAAGAAGGTCCTCATAATGTCACCCACAATATCCATCCCTCCAATCTCAGTAACCCATACCCTTCAAAATCCAACACTCAAAAAAATTCTATTACCAGTAGCCCTCAAACCATTATCAAGAGAAGGAACTATTCAGACAAAGATGTTGCTGATGAGTTTGCACTCAAAATGTGGCTTGCACAGAGACAAATCATCCTCAAGAATAGTTCAGAAGAGATGGATGGTCCTGAGGACTATATTATCTTTAAAGATGGTCTGCATCAACCCATCCGTGAAGAAATTCCAACAACCAACATTGAAGCCATAGCTTGCCAAAAGAAGCATAGGAAAATCCTTGAAAGCAGCAGGATTAAGGATAAAATGTTGAAGAAAAAAGGCACCAACATCAAAGCTGCTGCTAGAAAACATCAACCAATTCCTGAGACTGGTCTGGAGAATGCTATCAATCCTGAAAATATTTTCCCAAAAATCAATACTGACAAAAACTTTCATAACATCAACCATTCAACACCCAATCTCTTTGAATCCTTGCCTTCTTTGTCTGACATACAAAATCAAATCAATGAAGAGTTCAACAATCAGAAGAAGATTCTTCGGGAAAGGAGATAGAAGGAGTTCAAACTCAAGGCTGTGGATACTGAATGTCATCCTCAACTGATGGATCCAAAAAGAAAACTCTATATCCCCTCTACTTCTACTGGAAACCTCCCCCATCAATGGGATCAGACACAACCCACCAATAAGAGCAACACTCAGGTAATGCATATGGAGGAAGATCAGCTGACTGACTTGACTACTGGCAAACTTGAGGGAGCAAACCCATTCCAAACTCCCAAGGTACAACATTCTAACCATCATACTCCTTTACTAAACTTGAATGATACTTACATCATGACCAATCTATCTCTGATAACTTTATACATGCATAGATTATGTATCCAAAGGATAACCCTGCTTCATAGATATCATTGCTTAGGCTATATCATTATCATCTTCTCTTATCCTATTATATCCTATTTCTGGCAATTCTTCTAAATCATGATTTGGCCTGTCAAGGCCTAGGAAAACATAACACTGGTAGGCACCTGAACAACATGTTAAATAAACATAACCCTGACATTTTCTTCTTATCTGAAACCAAACAACAATCTAAAAACCTGAAAGAAATCCTCAGTAACATAGGAGTCACTAACTTCTGGTTTGTAGAACCTAGAGGAAAAGCTAAAACTACTGGTGGACTTGTCTTAGCTTGGAAAAACAAATTTAAATGTCATTATACAAGATTTCTCTAATAATCATATTAGTGCTACTGTTACCCCTAGCATAGGAAACCCTTGGTTATTCACAGGTTACTATGGCAGCCCCTATACTACTCTTGATAAACTACATTCTTGGAAAATGATTAAAAAAACTGATATAATGGGAGACCTTAATTTTATGTTGCATGATCATGAAAAATTTAGCTAACACTCTATTAATTCTTATGAAGCTAACATCTTTTTGGAAAAGTTTGAAGAAGCTAATCTCACTGATTTGGGTTACACTGAGTGCCCCTTCACTTGGAAAAACAGAAGAGTGGGTCCTCATCTTACTGAACAAAGATTAGACGTAGGCCAAGCTAATGAAGATTGGCTTGAAATTCACCCAAACTCTACCATTTCCAACCTACCTGCCATTGGTTCTGATCACAATCCCATCATTCTCAATACCAATCCTAACTGGAAACAGGGCCATATTCCACTCAAATTCTTTGGTCCTTGGCTAGACCACAAAGACTGTAAAGACATAATAGCTGAATGCTGGAAGACAAAGCATAAACGTTTTCTTTCTATCAAGATTGCTAGGAAGTTAAGGGACATTAAAGTCAAACTCAAGAAATGGAATAAGGAAGTATATGGTAATATTAAGATAAATCTTGAGGAAAGTCTTCAACACTTGGATTGGATCACCAAAAATCAATTCACTATCAATAGAGGTCATGAAATTAGAGAGGCTAAGAAGATGGTTGAACACTGGCAGAATGTTCAAGAAAGTTTTTGGAAGACTAAAAGTAGAGATCAGCTCATCAAGCTTGGGGACAAAAATACCAGTTTTTTCCACATCTCTGCCAAGAAAAGATACAGAAGAAATAAGATTGTCTCCATTCAAAAAGATGACGGTACCTGGCTCCACAATAGCAATGAGATTGCCCTTTGCTTCACAAATTACTTTGCTAACATGGCCACTGCTGAACCAATATCCATTAATCATTCCCTCATCAACCTCATTCCTACTACTATCACCAATGCTGAAAACATTAACCTTCTAAAGATTCCTGATGCTGTGGAAATCAAATCTATCCTTTTTAGCATGGCAGGGGACAAAGCTCCAGGTCCTAATGGTTTCCCACCTAATTTTTTCCAAGCAAACTGGGAGATAGTGGGAGAGGACATCATCAACATTTTTTCAACTCTGGATTTCTCCTTAAAGAGATGAACTCAACCTTCATTTCCCTCATTCCTAAAACTGATAACCCCACTACCCCCTCTCAATTCAGACCAATATCTTTATGCAACACCACCTAAAAAATCATATCCAATCTTGTTGCTCAAAGACTCAAACCTCTTCTCCCAAAACTTATTTCACCCTTCCAATCTGCTTCTATATATGGCAGACAAATTTCTGACAACATTGCCATAGCCCATGAACTCATACATCATATGAATACCAGGAAAGGGGGAAAAGGAGCTAATGGAACTATGGGCATCAAGATTTATATGGACAAAGCTTTTTATAGGGTCAACTGGGATTTAGCACTCAGTGGCGCAACTTAATTCACCAATGTATCTCCACCACCAACCTTGTTGTTCTGGTCAATGGTTCTCCTGGAACTTTTTTCACACCAACTAGAGGTCTCAGACAAGGAGATCTTCTATCCCCTTATCTATTCTTATTCTGCATGGAAGATCTTTCTAGATATCTTGTCTTTGCAGAATCCCGAGATCTCATACATGGAACAAAAATTTGTACTGATGCTCCTGCCATTAGTCACCTCCTCTTTGCTGATGACTGTATGATCTTCTGCAAAGCCAACATGGAAGAATGCAACAACTTCATCAAGATATTCCAAGATTCTAGCCAATCTTCTGGGCAGTTGATAAACTTTGCTAAGTCTGGTATCTTCTTTCAGCAAAAATACTGCTCCTGATATTGCTGACAGCATAAGTAACTCTCTGCAAGTACAAAGAATCAACATTAAGGATAAATACTTGGGCTCTCCACTCTTCCCCAACAGAAGTAAAGTACAAGCTTTTAAGCCTCGTGTGGACAAATTAAAACACAGACTTGTTGGATGGAAAACCACTCCGTCTACAGCGGGAAAAGTTACAATAATCCAAACTGTCACCTCCACCTCCAGCATATATCAAATGAATTTCTTTAAGATTCGAAAGGGCACCTGTAAAGAGATAAATGCTATACAAAGATACTTCTTCTGGAACAAAGAACAAGATAAACCTAAAGGTTTATTTTACTTAGTCTGGGATGCTGTCAACAAACCAAAGGAACTTGGGGGTCTGGGTTTCAAGAATATGGAGTATTTCAATACTGTTATGATCACAAAAATTTCTTGGAGATTAATTGAAGAACCCAACTCTCTCTGGAGCATCATCATGAAGGCAACCAACTTCCCAAATCAAGAAGTCATCAGAATGGACACCAACCCAAAGACTACTAATTCTTGGATATGGAAAGGAATGCTGGAAGGAATAGCCTGAATACAAAAATATTACACCTGAGGGATAGGGAAAGGCACCAGTATACATATTTGGGAAGATAGATGGATAGAAAACTACCCTGACATAATTCAAAAAAACCCTCAATTCCCTTCAAACCTCACTACTGTCAATCAACTTTTCAATACCTCTGGAGAATGGGACTTAAATCTCCTAGCTCTCTGGTTTACCCAAGATGTTCAAAACCACATTATCCATACTCACCACAATCCAAACACTAAAGACACTATAAGGTGGAGTTTAACTCATACAAGGAAATTCACTGTCAAATCCTTATATGACAAGCAAATCACTAATAAGTATGCTAATGATACCCTAATAGCTCCATGGAAGGAAATATGGAAGCTTGACACTACTCCAGCCATCCAACTCTTCATATGGATATGTGCTCATGGCATTCTCCCAACTAATGCCAAAACTGCCAGTATTCTGAACTATATTGATCCCATATGCACTCTCTGCAAGAATGCTCATGAAGATACTACTCATGTCCTTTTGGCCTGTCCAGCTGGTTCCAATGTCTTGGAAAAACTCTTTGGGAATCTCACCAACTATTCACTGCTTTTGGCTCATTTCATGATTGGTTCAACAACTGGTTCCACAATAACAACCCTATTGCAAGCTGGAATGCTACTTTTGCTACCATATGTTGGTTCATCTGGAAAGCTAGATGTGACGTGGTCTTCAGAAACACCAGCCCCTCTGCTGAGCAAACTGCTCTAAAAATTACTCAACACCTATGCTCTTTTAATAGAGCGATTCATAAACCAGGGCACATTCTGAACAACCTTTACTACCAGGATACTGATAAAGATCAGACTTTGAGAATTGATAGGCTGGTCAGAAATCATAAAGAGAAATTTGGAATCATTATTAGCATGCATATCCTGGAAGTGAATAATAACATGTATAATAATGATTTACCATCCTTTACTAACTTTGCTCTTGTTGCCTTATCCTTCCCAGGTTAGTGTGTGGGAGCAAGAAACTACGAAGACCCTACAACTGGACTCAGCAGAGTAGACAGTGCAAGCAGAGGAGCAAATCTATCTCTGGAATGGGGCAAGGAAATGCAGAAAGGCAACATTGATTTTGTGGCAGAAGACGAAGAAATTCTACAAGCCATTCAGAAAGGATATCAATTAGAAGTGCAGGAAGGATTTCAAGGAAGTCTCACTCTCAGTTATGGAGGAAATTTTGAAGCTATTGATTTTGCTTTAGGCAACCTTATAAAGCTAGATCCCCAGCAAAACACCAATGCTATTAGATTAGCTCAATTATCTAGTCACTCTACTTTACTGCAGGACTTAAATTAGAAAGGTCCCAATCTTCAATTATTTTTGGCGGCCTTACAGTCTATTCAAAACCCTTATGTTAAGCACTCATCAAAACTTGGGGGTCCATCCTGGTGCTAGATATAGCCCATATGGCCACTTGTTGTACCAATAAGTTTGTTGCTCTGACGAGCTTCAACTCTGTTTTTCTATAAATAAATAAAAACTAATTTCTGACTTTTCTGTTTTGGTAAAAAAAAAAACAACTTTTGGAGTGACATTCAAACATGCTATTGGCCAGTTAGTCTGCTTCTGACTTTAGGACAATTAGGGTAGTGGGGATAGAGTTTGTTGTAGGGAGTTGGGTCGATCGTTGCAAAGTAGAAAGAGTCTCGGTACAAGTTGAGACGGTGGTTTCACTTTGCGATGACAATGACTATATCCTGACCGCCAAAAACATTTACATTTTCAACACCAATAAATACCACACTATTTAACTTCTCAACTCGTACCGAAATTCTTTCTTTTCTTGAATTCTTCTCTACTAAAATCTCTTCTAATGTTTATTCAACTTCTCTAAATTTCTAAATAGAAATGTCTCAAATTCAATCTCAAGATGTTAGGCGGCAAAGAAATAGAAAACCCCTCCAAATAAATCCAATCAACTTATACCCGTAACACAATCAGATTCTGATGAAGAGAACAATCTTAATCTACTTTCTGGTGAGAATTAACCAAAGCTCAAGGTCATCTGTATACAAAAGCTGAGCGAGGTAACACTTCCTAAAAACTAAGATGTGGTTGGTATGAAGTCAACAAAGTTTATGCAGAGCTACTTCCTGGTGCTAAACCTATTGTCGATAAATTTCCTTGAATTACTTTGTACCAAACTGAGGCGAAGAAACATCATCTCATGTTGATGTTCGTATTGGCGGAGCGTTGGTGTATACTATACGCACGTTTTGTTTCACATATTTCAAAATAGGTATGTCAAATATTTTGATTTATGGTTTTAATGCAATCAATACAAAGATGTAAATGAAATTAAGATTTTTGATGTTTTTATAGGAGTAATACCGTTAGATTCTACTTGGATACCATGCAGTATGGGAGATGATGTTCCATTTGACCAAGAAAGTTGGCTGGAAAAAGATAGACATAAATATGAACTTCCGTTGTATTTTACCGTAACAACAACGACGATGCACACGAACTTAGAAGTTTTGGAATCCCTATTTCCGGTTTAAAGGCATTTTCAATCCAAAAAATAAATGGGACAGGCTATACTGATTCGGATATAGATAGTCCTTAAGCGAATATAGAAATTGCTAAGGTTTTTATTATATGGTTACTTTGTACATGTGTTTTCCCATCTCAAGCGCTAGTACTCAAGTAGGATGGATAGAGGCGTTGCGAGATATGGAGGTTGCTGCAAGTTATGATTCGGAGTCCTTTATCTTATACGAGTTGTACATTTTTCTCGATATTGCATGCTTGGGTTCGTTAAGCATCGTATGAGGCCTCCTTGAGGTAACTATGACAATGCATATCCTTTGGATTTATATCAGTCAAAAATAAATTTAGCAAGTAACGAATTGTATGATGTTTACTTTCAGCTTTAGTGTACCAAGACTTTTAGACTATACCAAAAAATGTTTTCCATTGTAGTAAGATATGAAGCTGTTAACTGGCAAAAAAAACAAAAAAAAGGAGAGGAAAATAATATATATGTATGGAGATACCAACACATGCTTAGGAATAAACATACTATTAATTGGATACCATATGAGGAATCAAAGAAGATGAGTTATCATGTTTCCCAAAGGATTACCCCTAGCGCATTGTGTTACACAGTCGTATCATGATTTTTTTTATCGGTAAAGAATTTGGTGTTGACAAGTTTCGAACTCAGGTCACTGATATCGTCACTAAATAACTTTACCATTGTACAACAGTGAATTTGGTCATCTCAGGAATCTTGGTGTTTATTCTTATGGAGTTCGAACTCAGGTTACTGATTTCGTCACCAAATAACTTTACCATTGTACTATAATGAGTTTGGTCCTCTCAGGAATCTTGGTGTTTATTATTATGGAGAAAGATGTTGATAGATGCATTTATGTGTCTATTTTCATCTCTTTTGTGTATACTGTAAGTACCCATTTCTGTACTAATTTTGGTATTTTATCCATTTGTAGGTGTTTTTAGAGGAATAGGCTTTTGCGGCGAAATCGGCTCGAAAAGTTGTTAAAGGTAACTGGGAGGACATTTGCTATTCGGACTCTCATTTTGGATAAGGGATAACCCATTTCCAAGCAGCTGCTAAGCACAGACCGGGACTGGATAGGGGAGGTCACATTTCTTCACATTTTCAAAAACAGAAAACTTGCGGGAAAATTTTCTTTTCACAGACGGATTTAGGGTTGGATTGTTGGTCGATTTTTATGGAGATTAAAGGGCTGAATTTGATTGGGTTTGCTCCTATGGACCTAACAGGCGAGGTAAGGGTGTTGGAATGGATCCAAAGTGGCTAGAACTCGAATTGGAGGCGGAAAAAAAGTTAAAAATATCACGGTTTATTTTGGGCAAGTTTCTTGGTTTATTTATGGAAACTTACGTGAAGAAGAGGAAGGAAACTCTTCTTAGAGTTTTGATTCTATCACAGGAAGAGTTTGGACAACTTGGATTGACTGAGGACACGTGAAACAAACTTGTGGAGAAAGGAAAAAAATCAAAGTAATTCTCGGATTTTCTTGGCCCTATGATGTATAAAAGAGTTGGTTCGAGTCCTAGGAAGGAGAGAAACACTTAGGAAGACTTTAGGGGAAGTTTAGAACACCACAGAGCCGAAAAAATCAACTTGCAGGAAAACGCGTTCTGCTGCTGCTGCTGTTGCCGGAGAAGACGAAGAAGAACATACGACCCACATAGAACCGTCGCATACAAGTATCGTAGTTCAACTGCAGTAGCTGAGTATCGTTTACAAACAGTTTCCTGCAGTCACAGAAAGCCTTTCAGCCACGATTCAGTCTTCTGTTTTAGATTTTCAGCGACTACAATGTATTCTTTTACTCTTTTAATCAACTTTTGAGCAATAAATATGTACTTTGAGCAAGTGATTAATATAAGGAGATAAACCCCTTAGCCGAGGCGACGGAGGAAGCCATTGTTCCATGAAAAGTGGTATAATTCTATTTTAATTATTTTTGCAATTTCTTATATGATTATTTGCTTTGATTGAGAATTGATTGAATGATTTTTCTTAAACAATTGTGATTTCTCTTGATAGATTATGCTTAAACTTATGTTTTTGATATTCTATGCTTTCGAAATACACTTGTTATTCCAAAAATCTACTTTTGCAAAATATTAGAATCACTTTAAACGTAAAGAGTTGCATGAATATTGATTAGATTATATCACTTAATTGGTTAATGGTGGAATCCAGAGTCTCGGTGTTTTCTTATTATTGTTGAAACAACTTTATTTAATTTTCGAAAATCCTTCACAAGCCCGAGTTGAACGAACTCTACTTATCACTTTTTATAACAACTTAAAATTCACATCAGATGTGCTATAAAGTTAGTTGTGTAATGACCCGACCCTCCACCGATATTGTCCCCACTTAGCCGCATTGCGGATATCCGGCAGTGTGAGGTTTTCGAAGGGCATTGTTGCGCTCATCCGACAACAATTTTCTGAGAGGTTACCCATCCCTGGATTACTCCCACCCGAGCACACTTAACTGCAGATTTTTTTTCCAACACTTGAGATAATTGTGCTGAAAAGGCCCCGGTGTTAGGAAATGACAAACCGTTACCTATATTCCAATCGGAGAACTCTACCAACCGAATCGGGGTATTACAAGTTGGTAAAGTTGGAATGCAACATAAGCTTCGATCTATGACCACTGTCTTTGGAACATAATACACTAGATTAAAGGAAAGAGATTGGAAAATGTATGAGACATTATTCACCCCTGGTGACGAAGACCAATACAACAAGTGGTTCAAATCGGTTGTAGAGCGATAATCGAACAAGATGTTTTACGCATCTATGGGATGGATTTTACCTCAGTGGGTAAAGGATTACCTAAAATATCGTTTCAAACACTTCCACTGCGGATGATTGTATATTTCACCACTTATCCTTCAATATGAGCTTCATCTTCATTGTGACTTCAAGAGCAGAATCATAATCTGCAGGGTCTGGTTTTCCAGAATTGAGGTGGGAGCTATACTCTCTTACTCCCATTGGAGAGAGTCTTATACTTCTAATTTTCTCACAAGGTCTCGACCGTCCTAATTTGTATAAAGGAACATCATCCAGTCGTGAATAATATTGGGAGAACAATTGAATCAAATGAAGTTAAAAGATACGGAAACTGAGTATATGTACATACAAGAGTTACGCAAAATAGGAGAGAGCATGAGTTTCAGTTTTAACAAATACTGGAACTCCAACATCTCATGATAAAGTGGCAGACCATAAGTTTCAATATGTCAAGAGAAGGTTATCGTCCAGTGTAACAATTTCCATCGTTAAGCTCCTCAACAAAATCCTTAGAGTTATCCAAATTATAGAAGATCATTAAACTTCGAAGACACTTCATCCAAAGGATTAAATCAATGGTCTGGAAATCAAGGTAAAGGATCTCAAGCTGCAAGATCATATGAAGGCTTTGGGAGTATGATGCAGGGGGCCATATAACATGAACTAAAATGAGACGTGGTTATGCTTGTGTAAACTTATTAACGTTTAATAAAAATTGATTTATTTATGTAAAACTATTGCATTTAATTAGTTCTAGTCTATTTAGAAAAGAAAGTAATATTAAGCTCAAATTTACATTTAATTAAAATTTATAACGACTTCATCAACGTCTTGCTCGAGTAGTATGCGTATTTTTTAATATCCCATGCGAGGTACCAAAAACTCCGTAAGGATTGCGTGATGAAATTCGTAACCCAAATTTGTTTTTTCCATCTTCTCCATTCCTCTCGAACTCGTAATACAACTTCACCATTGGTTTCACCCTAAATCGATATCGAAATCTGAACTAAAGCTATAATTTTTCCACTTGTTTTCTTATAATTTGATATTGACAAAATAACCCAGCTACATTACGGTTATTCTGATTATCGGTGTCAGTGCAAAAGTTTTCATAAATTTTGCTTCAATAATTAACACTCACTAAACCATTTTGTCGTTGTTTCGTTCCCGTAGCCGGATAACATACTACAAAGTTTCCACATAAAGATAAATATTTATTTACAATATATTCTGCAGGATTAATATATGGTTGACCCGTATCTCAGAAATTATGGGTGTAATAGGTAGAGAAAGTGTGGCTTTGGAAGTGAAAATAGTTGAATTTATAGAAGATGGGATTAGAGTCGTTGAATGCAAAACAACCGTTATTGGCTCATATAATCCCGAATGACTCAACGTGAGACGATGGTCATCTCAACGACAACCGAGCCTCATCCTTCTCTACACCGAGCGTTTCTATTTGATTCACTCGTCCCAAGTTGAGTCGATTGACTAAACTTGAAACGTATTGGCAAACTCTCAAATTTGAGAGTTTGCGCATCCATTATGGCCATTTGCATATTCCACTATGAGGCGGGAATAAACAAATTAGCTCATTCTCCTACCCCTAGGACTGCCCTTAATCTAGAGTTATGATGTGAAGAGGTCTCCCTCGTGACATTTTCTAATCATTCTAAAGAAACTTTCCTAGTAGATACTAATTTTTTTTACACACTTTTTATTTACAAAGATGCATCATACTTACGTGAATAGATTAGACATAGGTTTCAGAAGATCAATTAATCCAATTTGATAATCTTTTATCTTTAATCATGCATGTTATATAATCAGCAGACTGATAGACACCCTAGGTGCTTAACACCATCTTTGAATGTTTAGAATTAATCTAGACATTTTTAATTAGATAACTGAAATCATGAACAGATTAATCATAGTTTCTAGCGTTGCTTCAAATTAGGTTGGAGTTTAAGCAATTAAATTGGGTTGTAGTTTGGGGAATTATTAAATCTTGAAACCAATTAGGGAACGAAAAATGATAAAATTTATTAAATCATAAATCCAGTCTCGAGATGTGTACATATGTATGGTGCAATATCTAAGGGCTAAAAGGTGCACCCTTACCCAAACTGTCACGACGGTAACCTCGTCACAACACGACTCTTAATCTTAGTAATGTAGCCTACAAAATAATTGCTAAACTCTTAGCTAATATGTTAAAGTTTATTGGTCCTTTTCAGAATGTTGTACTTTCATTTCGGTAGATGACTAGTAATGTAGTTTTGGCTCATGAACTTGTAGATATCATGAAAAAGTGTAGAAATAAGAAAGGCTTAATGGATGTCAAACTTGACATGTCAAAAACTTTTGATAAGACAGAGTGGTCCTTCTTAATAGCCACCTTAAAAGTATACGCTTTGCCATTGATACTAACACTGAAGGTATGGGTACAAATATCTTATTTCACGAATGGATAACTTGTTGGTATAATGATAATCCCATCGATATAAAATATAAAAATGCAGTGGTTTTGAATGCAGGTTTCACTGTTTGGTATATTTGGAAGCTGAGTTTTGCAGTTGTGTTTGAGAATGTTCAAGTGAACAATGATAATGTTGTCAGGCAGATTACTTAGTAAAAAGTTGATTGGTGTAATACTATTATAGTCCAATTGGAAATTTGAATGCTTAGTCCTAGTGAGAGAATTACCATATCTCAAAGGCCATCAACCTTTTCTTTCACTGGAATAAATTTTGATACATCATGGTCAAAGGAAACTAAAGTAATATGATTTGGTTTGATTGGAATTGGTGATGCATGTAACTGTCAGCGAGCAAGATGCATACCAATAGTAGCCCATAATGCAGAGAAGATTACGGTCTCCCATTTTATTGCACTCTCCTTTCTTATTGAAAAAGAAGCAAGGCTGCTAATAGGGGTACCATATTGCTTGGGGGTTTACCAATCCGTAGGTAATGGAGATATTTTGTCTCCTATGTATTTTGGTACACCACCGAGCAAAATGATACCCCTATTAGCAATGTTGAAAAATTGAAGAAATAAACTTTGTTTCATACGGAAATTATAGTTTAGTATGCGTATAATTATTAGTTTCTAGGCGTGCCTCTAATTTAGGCCTTTTAAGTGCACCATGATATTATAATTTTCTAAAAAGAAGTTTAATGGTCATACCTATATGAAACTAACAATTAGTGTTTGCACACACCACTTTTAAAGAACGCGCAATTGGGGGATACTAAAACTAATTGGGGGATATAGAAAAAAGACAAAAATGGGATTTAAATAGTAAATCAAAGTCACCCCTTATCCATCTATTTTAACTAATTCCTAATCTACCCTCACTTAATTATAATTAGCTAAGTCAAAAAATTAATTTGATAATGATTAGTAGGTATTTCTATTTCTGAGCCGGCAGTGGTATCACGGTGCAGTTATAACAAAAGTAGCAGTTGATTTGACGGATACAACTTACTACACAGTACTCACCAATGGTATTCGAGCTTCATGGATCTTGTCATTCTTATTCTGATTGTAATTTTGTTCAGATTCATTTCTGAGTATTAGTGATTTTCTATAGTTGCACCAGTAGACCACACATTTGTCAATGGATAATGAATATTAGGGAAAATAACATTTTTCGTGGTAAAAGCCGGACCTCACCTAATCCATCATCTCTGTTGTGTATAGCATACTAGTAACAGTATCATGCCATATGTAATTTGATCAATGTTTATCAATGCATTATAAAATGGGTACTCCCAACTTATAATGCCGGCATTGTACGTTATTTGTCGAGCACGCCGGCACCAATTTCCGGCATGGTGTTCATCACTTCCGGTATGACCTTTATTACTTCCGGCATGGTCTTCATCACTAATACAAAGCCGACCAATGTTTAAAAAAAATCATATCCGGCATGGTCTTCATCACTTCCGACTTGATCTTCGTCATTTCCGGCATGATCTTCGTCATTTCCGGCATGATCTTCTTCACCATAGAAATTTAGAAATCTCTGAAAGACTAGAACACTGTTGAACTTTGGGATCTACAAAACTAAAAAACACTATAGAAATTTGGGATCGTGTGAACACAGTACATGAAAAACAATACTGCCTCCGTCCACTTTATTGCTGCTCTAACGGAACCAATGAATTTGGCCCGTTAAGGTCAAATTGTGAAGGCCCATACAGTTTATTAACTTCCTCTCTGGGACAGTTTGAAGACTTCCTTCCAAATGAGTTTTATCATTTTCACCGGACTTTTGGCATTAACGTGAGAATGCCCAAGAACTGAAGTGAAGAAAAAAACAGTATAATTCACACAAAAAAACACTAAGGGAATATTTAATATTTTAAATATTAAAGGGTATTTTAGTATTTTGGCCCCCAAAAAACACCCCTTAGCAGACACTATTGGATGGAGATAGTAATTTATATCCCCTAATTAGTTTATGTATCCCCCAATTACGCGTTGCTTTTAAACCATATTTTTACTCATATTCTTATATTGTTATGTAATACATATCACTAAATGTAAGGATATGTAAGATTTATTACGAAACAACATTCTGCTTCTACACTCCAATGAATATTTATCTATATATAGTATAAAAAAAAATTATGATCTTCGTTTCCTGGGATTAGAGAAAATAAACAACATTTCAAATTGATTTTTTTATATGAATTATTTGAAATTAGAGAAAATAATTTTTACAAAATATTTACCAAAAAATCCATAATAATATATATGCGAAAAAAGTATTCAAACGAAAATAAAAAGAATCATCTTGTACTTGAAAAATTATATGTAATAAGATTTTATCACAAATTGTGTTTTTAATACGTGGAAAACGTTTAGACAATTAAATTAGTAGTAACGTGTATAGTAAATACATTTATGAAGATAATTGAACGCATTATTGAGTACCGTCTTCTTTTCTTTTTTAATTATTTTTTTTGTAATTAATATTCATATAGTAATAAATTTTCAGCAGTTTATACTTCTTTATATTATCGTCTATGGAAGTTATTTAGTTAAATTTTCCATTGAAGATAATTGCAATAATTGATCTTCATGAATAGATCTTCTATGTATTGTTTTCCGTAATATATATATTCAATCATTTTTTTTCATGGTGGCCGGTCTCATGATAATCTTCAAAAGTTATGCTTATAACTTTCATGTTCTTCCTTGAATAACTAAAGATGAATACTTTTGACGATTGATCCTTGTCTTATATCTTCTTGTGAGATTTGTTAAAATCCGAGAAAATAATTTTTCTAGTAAAAAGATCGCATTTGTTGTTCTATTTTGAGAATGACATCAAATGGAGGTGAGTTCTTAATTGAACTAGCGCTTAATTAATATATCTTTGGGGGGAGTGTGTTTGTGGAATTCAGGAGAGAAAAGTCCCTTTAATCTCTTTAAGGTGGAAGAAACTAATTTGTGAAACTTAGTGGAATCATCATTGACGATATGATAGAATTCTTAGTGTCAATTATTCTCCTAATGACTTAATCATGTGGAACCCAATTCTCGTCACCTTTGTCAACTTTGTGACAAAGAGGGTAAGAAAAAATAAGTGACATATGTCTTTTTGAAACATATCTTAAAGGGAGTTAATTAATATTTGTGCTCATCGTCTATCTAAAAAAATTGACATGTAAAGGCTAAAGGAGGAGTACATATCAAAAAAAGAAGTAGTATCACTATATGTTTGAAAAATTATATTATGCTTAAAAGTGAAAAACAATATTACTCATTGGGATAAAAACTATACGCGAAATAAAAGTCATCCATGTAAATTCTGAAGGGTAAA
Organism: Papaver atlanticum; assembly: GCA_023531105.1. Lineage (NCBI taxonomy): Eukaryota > Viridiplantae > Streptophyta > Magnoliopsida > Ranunculales > Papaveraceae > Papaver > Papaver atlanticum. The sequence goes on along the minus strand of JAJJMB010011222.1, from coordinate 1,556,652 downwards.
AATATTAAAGTTTTATCTATCACTATCGAATCTTCGATTACTTATACCCAACCCAACGAACACATGAAGAACCATAGAAGAATAAAATTAAAGTTTCAAGAAATCAAGAAAGCATCATGGCATTTGTACTGAAAGTCAAACTTGTAAAAGTTTATATGTATTTCAAAAGTTTTGTCACTAAAATTGATAAAAGGGAGATATTGTTAGAGAGAATGCTTGGTTGAACCTCCACCCACTGATATAGAAAGTGTTATAGCACTGCTCGGTCGAACTCGCAAGCGTTGCTATCTCAAGCTTGTTTGTCAAGTTTACTTGCCAAAACTATAAGTCTTGATTTCTAGTATACTTATAGCTAAGTCTCGGACTAGGATAGAAAGTGTAGTTGAGCTACTAGAGGTGTCAAACAGGCCGGCCCGACCTGCATAATAGACAGGCCAGGCTAGCCTGCTGTGACTATAGCTAAGCCCAGCTTGAGCCTGGCCAGCTTTTACTGGGCCAGGCCCAGCTAGCCTGTCTTCTCCACGTAATCTTTTATAATTTAATTTAATTAAATTTTTTTGTTAAGATTTGGGGGATTTGAGGTCGAGACTTTTAGCTCACTCAATAAGCTAGAAACCAACTGAGCTACAAGGATCACTTGGTTAATTGTGACCGCAAAATAAAGAGATCATATACGGCTAGATAATTAAAAAAAAATACTAATAATTCTTTTATTATTAATAATACATTATGATGATAATGATTAAATAAAGAACAATTATCCAACGGAAAATTATAACATTTTAATAAAGTTGTGATGTAATTATTAGGCATTCCTTATGCTAAAATAATGACATTATCTACTTAATTTTGTTTACGAAATCTTATTGCTTTTAAAACCTGCAATTAATTAAATTTCATTATTATAGAAACTTAGTAAACTTATTAATAAAGAATAATGGCAATAAATATTTTACATAAATTCGTTTTATATTGTTAATTAATAAATGTTCTTATCAAGGACATTAAAGAAAAATAATAATGGCAATTAATCAAGAAGCGAAAGAAATATCTAAAGATATATATATGTTAATAAGGAAGTTTTATGCATTAACTATTATTAGTGGATTAGTATTAGTTCAGATCCAACTTAAACACAGGATATGATTGGTCACGGTGGTAACATAGCTGGCATATAATCTCGAGATTGCAGGTTCGAACCCCATCAATTTCATTTTTGTACTAAAACACGGGTCAGGCCAGGCCGGAGCAGGTCTGGGCTGGCATGGCCTCTTTGACACTTCTAAGTTGAGCTCTAGACTCCACGGCGTTCATCATGCAAAGACGAAGAACTACTCAAGGAACTGGTGGAACTTCATCGACTAAAAGGTATGTGGAGACTTGAACTTATCTATCACTCAAAAGTCTATCTACTCTATCTCCTATCTTGAGACAAAAGTCGTATTGCTATATAGACTTCGATTATACACATTTGCTATTTCGAGCCGAGTTTATCTCGCTTATCTATTTCTCAAAATATGTGTTGGTAAGCTTTCGCTTTGGCCAAGTTCATCTTTACATGTGACGAAAGTCATGTTGATAATTTCAATATCTTGAAAATCGCTTTGATGAAAAATAGTGTGTGAATAACCTCTATTTAACATCCTCTAAGAATGTATCAATGATTGAAATGAGAGTTTAGAATATATAACCTTGAATGGATATAAACATTGTATGTGAACTCATACTTGTGTAAGTCCAAAATCCTTGAACTAAAGTATGCGTACTTTACTGATTCAGGATGTCCGGAAGCTAAATCCGCGTACCTGTACGCGTACTGCCGGAAGTTCACATCCCGTGAATTTCTGCTGGAGTTTGTGAACTGAAAACAAACTCAATCCGTGTACTTAAGTATGCGTACCGGTATGCATACTTGAGTGGGTTATTTTCTAAAAACGATTTATTCGTGAATAAGACATATATAAACTAAGGAATGCATATTTGCAAACCGTGGCTATAAAGTTCATGAATCGATTCGAGTGAATCAAAATCGTTTTTGTTTCGATTGTGTCTTATATACTTCTATGAGATCTAATCAATTGAACAACTCTCTAACTAGTTCTTTTGAGTCATTTGAACTAGTTATGGTGAAGATGAATAAGGTTGATATGAAAGTGCTCATATGTCTAACCATTTGGTTAACTACTGTTGAACTAACTAGATGTACACGTTTAGGTACGGTTACACAAACCTAAATGAACGTGCATTTCATTTGTGTATAACAAGCTAAGATTCGATCTAACGGTTGAAATATATTAGCTTGAATCTAATCAGGTTTTCATCTAACGGTGAATATTAAATGCTTTGTTATCAAGGTAGCTTAGATTGCAAACCATGATTTGGAGACTATATAAAGGAGAACTCTAGCAATTGGGAAACCTAATCCCTACACCTCCTGTGTGATACTAGTTGTATAAGCTAGAGTCGATTCTCCTTTAACCTTAGGTTTCTACCGAGACCCTGTAGGTTAACAACTTGAAGACTTCACTGGAATTATGAAGCCAGACCCAACTATTTTATCTGTAGTTGCGTGATCTGATCTTGCTGTTTCTATCGTGATTGAGTGCAATCGTAAGATTGGCTTGAGATTAATTTCTCCGATAGGCAAGATAGAAAAGTAGTCACAAACATCTTCGTCTCATCGCTTGTGATTCCACAATATCTTATTTCGCTAGTCGATAAAGATTATTGTGAGGTGATTGATATTTCTAGGATGTTCTTCGGGAATATAAGTCCGGTAAATCAATTGGTTCATGTTCACCTTGATTTATCAAAAGACGGAACAAAACTCGTAGGTATTTCTGTGGGAGACAGATTTATCTATTCATGTAGACTTTTCTGTGTGAGACAGGTTTTTTTTATTAAAGTCTTCGACTTTGGGTCGTAGCAACTCTTAGTTGTGGTTTAGATCAGCTAAGGGAATCAAGTGCGTAGTATCCTGCTGGGATTAGAGACGTAAGAAGCGCAACTGTACCTTGGATCAGTGTGAGATTGATTGGGGTTCAACTACAGTCCAGACCGAAGTTAGTTTGTAGTAGGCTAGTGTCTGTAGCGGCTTAATGATGTAATTTCAACTTTGTTGTAGTAAAAAGGTTCGTTGAGACTTGTGAAAGCAATTGATTTTAGACTTATTTAAACTAAAAATAGAGAAAATTTAAATCCAAATTTGTTTTTTTAAGATTGAAAATAACCAAGACACTAGATTCCACTATTACACATGAATGAATGATGGTAAAAATTTCAAAACTCTAATTATCTTTAAAATCTCTTTTTCTTAATTCACAAATAATCAAGCATATTCTCAAACATTAATTGTATCCCTTAAGCATAGATTATCTAAACAAAGTATAACCTATCTAATTGAATCACAACTAATTAAGAAAATTATGCAAAGCAGTGATTTGAGTGAATTATAAAATGCGAATTAGAGAAAAGTAAAATAATTACCAATTATTCATGCATCAATAGCTTCCTTCGTGCCTTGATTACGCGAGAATTAGCTCATCATCATCATGAAAACATGCTCAAAATTCATCTTTATTAATGCTCAAAAATGGTTCACAAATGATGAAATGGGAGAAAAATGATAAAAACCGGGTTTGTAACACTTATATTTGTTACAAACTCAACTGTTACAGGAAACGATAACAAATAACCGTCACAAGCACTATTGAGGAACGACTGTCTTTGAGCGTCTTATGTTCTTCGTAAGTTCTTCACCAGCAGAAATAATGTTCTTCCTGCAACTTTTATTTTCCGATTCTGTGATGCTCTAAACTTCTCCCAATTCTCCCTAACTCCTCCTGTGACCTCTATCATCCTTTTTATACTCGACAGGCCTAAGAATCTCTCGTTATTAATCCCCAAATCTCCAGTGAATGCGAATATTTTCTTTTTATTGCTCTCGGATATTCACGGGAAAATAATTTCCCTTCTTGTTGTTTCACGTGTCCACAGCTTCCAAACCTTCCTTGTTTGACTCCTCCACACTTCTGCAGCAACCAAGCTCTATTCAAACTCAAACAACACACGTTTAAACACGCTGTAATCCCGAGATTGCATACGTACTTCCATATTTTCTTCCCGACGAATATTCAGCCCAACTGAACTCATTCGAACACTCATACCATCATTGTTTGGGCATATCATGTTCATCCCAATCGAAATAAGTGATTGAGTCTCACTGAAACTCCTCCAAAAATCCAACATAAAATTTCGCAGTGAACTGGAAATTTTCCCGCCAAAATTTTATTTTAAACGATGAAGAAGGGTGTCCCCCTAACCAAACCAGGGGTGCGAATAACATGTGCCCAACTGAGGTGCCCCTTATCCAATCTGAGAGTCCGAATAACAAATGTCCCTCGGGTGCCTTTAGACAACTTTTCGAGCCGATTTTTTTCCAAAAATGTTTATTGCCCAAAAAATACCTACAAACACATAAAACACCATAATAATTACAAAAATGGGTACTAATAATATATACAATAGAGATGAAAATAGACACATAAATGCGTCTATCACTTAATACAGTGTGTGTTCAATCTGGACTAGGTCCCGGGGTTTTTCTGCATTTGCGGTTTCCTCGTTAACAAAACTTCTGGTGTCTGTGTTATTTCTTTTCCGCATTATATTTTGTTATATAATTGAAATATCATAGGTTGTGCGTTGTATCGATCAATTGGTAAATCCAACCTTTGGTTGTTGATTGAAATTGATTGATCCTTGAACATTCGTCATTGGTTACCGTTAATGTTGATTTCTCTTGTATTCAATTAGACTCGCAGATTGGTATTTGCTTGAGTAAGTATTGAATCGATAAATTGAGATATAACTCTTTGATATACTATTTATTAAGATTGAGTCTGACTGTCTAGTTGATCCTCTTAAAAGTATATTGGAGTTAGTCCATACAGATTGCTAAGCGAAATATTGGGTGAGGTTGTTGTACTCCCACTTTTTCAAAAAGTATGTTGTCAAATTTAGATGCCAAAACTATTTCTCGATTTATAACCTACTAAAGTTATCTTCAGTCTAGATTATATTAGGTAGTAAACTCTTAAGTTCATCCAAGTTACTCGAGAATTAATGATTGAAGTTTACATGAAGAACTTCATCAAAGGTTAGTAAAAAAGATTGATTTCTCTTTCAGACTATTTTCCATTCTATCTATCTATCATAGAAAAATCAAATACTTTAGTAAATAATCGAATTACAAAGATGGTTCTTGTCATAGACTAGATGTTCAGCAGAAGTTTGGTGAAGTTTTGATGTCAAGTTCATGTTTGTTGCTTTTTCGAAACTAACATCAAGTAAATATTATCCGATGAGTTTCGAAAGTATAGGTTCACAAATCTATTTAAGAATTTTATTTGAAGTTTAAAATTTATACATATTACTATATCAGATTGTGAACCTATGTTTTAAGTTTGCAAAGCTTGAAGAAAATAAAATTCCCTGAACTCGGCTTGGTTTGAGTTCGTGAAACTATGTTTTGAGTTCGGGAACCTAGTTGAGAGAAAAAGATTCATGAACCTTTTTTTTTTTGCTGAATCACACATTTTATTAATAAAGGCAATAGCCAAACAAAATTACAGGACTGACTTAAAAGACCTTAAAAGCAAAACAAAAGGAAAATGAAACTGAAAGTAACAAAAATTAAAGACTCAATAAAATCTATAGTAAGCTACCTCAGGCATTTCTATTCTCTTAAGGAAAGAAGGTCTTCCCATGTGTATAATTCTCTCACCAGCATTCAGGACTGCACCCTTTTTAGCTAAGGTGTCAGCAGAGAAATTGATTTCTCTGAAACCTTGATAAAATTGAATATCTTCAAATTCTTTGGAAACCTTCAACCATCTTGCTCTAATGAACCAAGGGACAGTTCCTTGTTTAAATAAGTTGATAACAGATAAGGAATCAGATTGCAATATTACCTTTTTATAGTTCATGTGTACTGCCCATTCCAATGCACAAAGGATTGCATACACCTCAACTAAGAAATTTGTTGCAATTCCAATTCCACCAGACATTGTACCTATCACTTGACATTCACTGTCTCTTGCCACAATTCCAAATCCTGCATTGCCTAGATTGCCAATTGATGAACCATCACAGCAGAAAAGAATATAACTATTTGTTGGAGATTTCCAATAACATTCAATGATTCCATTGTATTTAATACTCCTATTTCCAAGCTTGAAAAATGATATTACCTGGCTGTCATAGTTTTGACCCCATATGTTACCTTTCATTCTATAACCTCCTTCATGAACTAATTGAAAAATTCTTCTTTTGAATCTGTTGAGATTAGGCTTCACTTTTCCAAATAATTTTTCATTTCTTTGGAACCATAGTTCTCTTAATGTAGCACAAGAAGCAGTAAGCCAAATTTCTTTTACCAGAGGGATTTTATATTTAGCAGCTTTGTAAACATCTTCAAAGGAATGAGGAATGTTGAATGCAAATATTTCAGTTAACCAATTCCATATAGAAGTACTGAACTTACAGTTCCAGAGAGTGTGCTCCATGCTATCTTGCTCCTCCATACAGATACAACATGCTGATGCCATTTCAAATCCCCTTTGTTTCATAATTACATCATCAACATATATCCCCTGCATCAGTTTCCAAATATTGCTAGCAATTCCAGGATGTAAAAAAGGCTTCCAAATGAATTTAGTCCATGTGAGTGTTTGTTCTTTATATCTTATCTTCTCAACTGCAAGCTTAGTTACAAATTTTCCATTGCTGTCAGCTCCCCATATTCTTTGATCTTCTCCACCACTAACATCAGGTAATGCAGACATGGAAATGAAGCTTTTCATTTTATCTGAAATTACCCATGTATTATTTTGCAGTAGCTTGTTGACTTTCATATTAATATTTTCCTTGATATATCCATTTAAGCCTACCACATTTATTAATAGAGTATCACCATACCAAGTATCATACCAGACTGAAATTTTTGTTCCATTGCCTACACACCACCTGACATCTTCCTTAAGATAATTCCATGCCCATTTTAAGCCTTTCCATACTGATGATTGTTTCCAATTATTGGTCAATTGCCCCTGTTTGTCTTGAAATTTAACATGAAAAAATAAAGCCCATTCTTTCTTTGAGTTAATGATTCTCCACATCATCTTCATTAAAAGAGATTTGTTGATTACTTCAAGTCTTCTAATGCCAAGACCTCCTTCTGCATAGGGAGTGCATACCTTTTTCCAAGCTAGAGTTTTGAATTTTCTACAATCACTGTCTCCAGTCCAAAGAAAATTCCTGATAAGTCTTTCACATACTTTGATTACAGAGGATGGCCATTTATAGATGGACATATTATATATTGGCACACTGCATAAGACAGACTTGACCAAAACCATTCTGTCATTGAAGGATAGCATTTTACCTTTCCATGCAGCTAGTTTATTTTGCAACATTTCCACAATTGGCCATACCATGGAAGAAGTAATTTTACCTGGTGCAAGAAGAACTCCTAAATATTTATCAGAAAAGTTTGATAATTCCATGTTGACTTCTTCACTAATCATCTGTTTCCTTAGATGAGATGTACCATCCACAAAACACTTGCTTTTAACTTTATTAATGATTTGACCAGAGCTAGCTTGATAGTCATCCATTAGTTGAAGTAAGCGTGTGAGACTTCTTTTTGCACCATTACAGAAAATAAATACATCATCTGCAAAAAATAGGTGAGTTGGATGAATCCCTTTTTTTATAACCATTGGTTGCAGTTTACCTTTTTCAACTAGAGATGAGATGTTTCTGCTCAACACATCTTCCATTAGAACAAAGAGAATTGGAGATAAGGGATCTCCTTGTTTGAGTCCTCTTCCAACTGAGAAAAAAACACATGGTCCTCCATTCACCATTACTGAGATTTTGGCTGATTCAAGTAAGGTAATAATCCAGGCACACCAGTTTGAGGAAAAGCCATACTTCTGTAATACTTTTATGAGAAATTCCCAACTAACTGAATCATATGCCTGTGATATATCTAATTTGATTCCAACATTGCCTCCTCTTCTTTTAAATTTCATTTCATTAACCAACTCCGAAGCTAACATATCCTGCTCATGTATACTTCTCCCTTTGATGTAAGCAACTTGTTGAGGTTATATCAATTTTTCCATAAGATGACTCATTCTAGATGTTATTATTTTTGTAAAGATCTTGAAAATCACATTGCTTAGGCCAATGGGTCTAAACTGGTTTGCAGTTCTTGCTCCTTGTGTTTTTGGTAGTAACACTAGAAAATTTGAATTCATTCCCTTGGGTATAAATTTTATTCTCCAACAAAATTGGATAGCAGCTACAAGATCAGATTGAATGATACCCAACAACTTCTATAGAAAATACCTGAGAATCCATCAGGCCCTGGTGCACCTTCTGGATCCATAGAAAAAACAGTATTTTTAATTTCTTCAGCATTAGGAATGTAATCCAACTTAGATTGATCTTCTTCTGTAATTACTTTAGGGATAACTTCTAATAATTCTTCATCTATTTGAACATTTTGAGCTTCAAACTTTTTTTTGGAAGTGTTTAACTAAAGAATCTGCAATTTGGCTTTGATCAGCCATCACATTTCCTTCTTCATCTTCAAGCTCAAAAATTAAGTTTCTATCATTTCTTATCCTCATATTTGTGTGAAAAAATCTTGTATTGGCAGATCCTTCAGTTATCCATTTAACACTGGGTTTTTTTCTTAATAATGTATTTTGCTGTGTCAGATGGATTGTTATCTGATATTTGCATTGCTGCTTTTACTTTATCTTCTGCTTCTTGTATTTTAACATTCACATCTCCAAACACTCTCCAGTTCCATTCATTTAGTACTTTTTTAAGCTCCTTCAATTTGTGCAAGAATTTTTATGCAGGATCACCTTCAACTTGAATATTCCAACAATCTTGAACTACCTGTAAGAAATTTGGCTGACTTATCCACATTTTTTGAAACTTTCTGGGAATATTTTTAGGCTTAGGTATGCTTGCACACCCACCTAAAAGAGGAGCATGATCTGAAACTATTCTCAGACCAACTTTGTAACCCCAATCTCCATATACTTGCAACCACTTTTGATTAAAAACCACTCTTTCTAAATTGCAAAGAATTCTTCTACTTTCATGCTGACAGTTAGACCATGAATATTGTAGACTAGTTTTAGGAGCTTGAATTAACTCACAGTTGTTTAAGCAATCATTAAATTCTAGCATTGAGTTTCTATTAGGAAGCTTTCCCCCAAGTTTTTCTTCATTATTTAACACTGCATTGAAGTCACCCAATACTATCCAAGGTTTATTTAGAGCACCAATTATCTCCATTTCAGACCATAGGAATCTTCTTTGAACAACTTTTACATGAGCATGAACTCCTGATACCAGAACATCACCAACACTGATAGTAATCATTTGACTAGAGACTGAGAATTTTTTTTATTCCAAAACAACCAAATATTGCCATTATTACCTGAAATTGAGTTATGAATCACCATGCTTTGCATTCCTGGTAGATTCAATTTATTACAAAATGAAGAACTATAATTTATTTTAGGCTCTGCTACCTAGACTAAAGATGGATTGAACTGATTAACTAAAGACCAAAGTTTATCCTGAGCCCTAACTTTTTTAAGGCCCCTGATATTCCAAAATATTATCTTCATTATTTAGAAGGAGGATTCCTGGTACCTCCTTTACCAGGATTTTTTCTAAAGTTATACT
>JAJJMB010011222.1:1489972-1546865 GCA_023531105.1 Papaver atlanticum | reverse complement strand
CCTCCTACCAATTGTGTTTGTTGAGTATTATTGATTTGTGATATCTCAGGAGTTAAAATTTGTCTAATAACTGAATCCTCTGCTGGAAAATTCTCATAAATGAAGTTATGATTACCATCTTGTACCTTTGAAGGAGTATTGTGAATTTCAGATCTATCACAAATATCAAAAGGAGTAAGATTAGTAACTGAATTGACCTTAGGTTTGTGGGTAACTTTACCTGCATTTTAGTTTTTGGTTTGTTCAACTCTGCAGTCTGCAGTTAGGTGACCAACAATCTTGTAATGATGATAGAATTTTGGATGAACATGAATTGAAATATCCTGAAAGAAACCCCCATATTTTGTTTGGAATTGGTTGAGCAAAGTCCACCTCAACCAAAACATTTGCATAATAGCCAACTTCACACTTTGCAGTTGTTGTATCAATCTTGATAGGGGTTCCAATTTCCTTACAAATGGTGAATAAAATTTTTTCCTTCCAGAATTCCAATCCAAGACCAGGAAATCGAACCCAAACCTGCGCTTTAGATGTACGAATATTCGATGGACGAAAGTTTGAGATCCAATTTCTTACTTGTAAAACTTGAGTATGAACTTCCCATTGACCAGCTTTGATAGTTTGACTATCAAACTCATTATCTAGCTTAATAGTGAAAAATCCCCTACCCAAAGGAATAAGTTTACAATCTCCTTTTAATTTCCATTGTTGACGTAAAATGACAGCAGCATCTGTAAATTTAATACTCTGTAGATTTAATCTTCCTATAAGAGAGAATTTCCAGGGGTTTAAACCCTCTTCAAACAAATCATCAGGTAGTTCTATTGAAGGAGTTTTTGATGAGGAATTTTCATCATTTAGACCTAACTTTTCTGATTGAGATTCATCAGAAAGATTGTTTTTCAGACCAAAATCCATTGTTATACACCTGAATTAATGACTATAACTCATTATTAGGTAATCAGGACCAAGAAATAATGATCGAATTCACCTGAAATGATGAGAGTTACACGGAAAACGAGATTTGGGTGAAGAAAAAAATTCCCGAGTCAATCGTCGATCCTCAGAGCTTGACTCAGTCCCGACTCCCCCTACAAAAGATTCATGAACCCAAACTCACTTAAGTTCGCAAACCTAGTTTTTGAGTTTGTGAACCTTGATTAGAAAAGATTCTCCTGATACTTTTCTAATTAAGTTTATTAACCTAAAATCTTAGGTTCGTATATCTAAAGGTACAAACGTCCAAAAACTTCTTTCAACAATTTTTGTACTTTCTGTAATAATCTCACTTTTAGCATGGTGCATGCTCAAAGATACGTCATTTGAATGAGATGAAGCGTCATTTCAATACAATGTTGCATACTAAGAGGAATATTGGCCAAGGACCACAATCCCACCATCATGGTGCATTACGCAGGTTACATTGGCCAAGAGGTAATATCGCATTATCATGGTGGATCACGTCAGTGGTGGCTGCCCGAAGGAGGTGTTGCACCATCATGGAGGATTATTTCAGTGGGTGACTGGCCGAGAGCATTGTTGCACCATGATAGCGCATCATTCAAGTTGGCCGTCGGGCCAAAACTGGATTTTTCACCACCATGGCACATTACTCAGGATGCATGGAAAAACGACCATGAATAGTGAAGCAAGCATGTCAACTGGTCCCCAATTTTTAGTTGTAAAAATGTCAATAAGACATATACAAAAAGGGGTAGTTGGTTGAAGGTGCATATACCGTAGATACACTAGTAAATTCAAAGCTTAGCCGGTAAAGCCATAATGATGCGTGGCGCGTTACTTACTTGAGAGAGCTTCTTGATGCTTAGGCATCTTTGTTAAGGCGTTGAGAAACTAAGGGTGCACCACCACGGTGCAAAATAAAGGAAAACTCAATGCAAATTCTTGCTTATCGTTTGCAAAAGACCATTTGGCCTAAGCGGACTAGGCTATGCTTGGCTTTTGGCCTTGCAATATGAGTTGGCTTTAGTTGCTTGTCCCGAAGACTTATGAATTACAGTCTATGCTTCATCCCTTCTTCGTAGGGTATGTATGCAGCCGCAATTAGTTACAACATTAATGGTCCAGCATTTTTTTCGCTCATATCATCGAACTGGGGATATGATTGCGATATTTTGCTAACTCATATCATCTAGCTCGGTATTGCGATGCAAGCGATGATTGTTTCCATGATTGATGGGGTGGTAACATTCCTTGGATGCTCATGAGCCTGACTGATAAACCCTTGGCTCGAGCAAGACCAATGCATGCTTTCTGCTCTATGCCAAAGCGAAGTAAGGAAGCGGAAATAAGCTTGCAATGGTCCATGCACAAGTCCAAGGCATGCATTATGCCTGGATGGTACTCAGAAGCCAGTGATGCACTTAAGGAAGCATGCTTGCAAAGGCAAATGGACATGCATTTTCTTGGTGCATCCCTCAAGTCGATGGTCTCCTCTTCAAAAGCAAGCCCTAAATCTCAATTAAAATAACCAATTCATCCAATTCTCGATGGATTAATAATTATTTACTAAAAACTCGCTAATAGCATAAAGTTTATTGAAAATAAATCAGATAAACACAAAACCTGTATTTTTCTAGTTCCTCTTAATTGCTTTGATACGCATCACAAAGTACTTTTGATCTAAATGGATGGTGGCCAAGTTCATTAATCTTTGTTCAATTGCGAGAAAGAGATCTTGATTTGAAATAATTGGTACTTGACGTTTTGGTCTTTTCTAATTTTGGTAACTTTTGTTGTATATACTTTTATTCTATTAATCGTAACATCAAACTAATAGTGATAATATTCTGCAGGAATTGCTCAACTACTACGATCGTAACAATGTCACAACCTCTGGGAATAACCACTACTATTTTAGTGGCGATACATGGAGCATGCTTATGGTGGTTAGAACAACAACATACAATTGATAAAAATTTGACTCACAAAACCTAGTCAATTTAATCACCAGAGTGATCAAGACACAATGGTGTTTGTGGCATATGATCAACATGAGAGACCTACTGCAATCTATTCAGCATCATACAATGCACTACATTTATAGAGAGGCCAACTATGCGACGGATGCACTAGCAAATCGGGAAGTAGACAGAAGTCATCGGGGATTCTTTGAAACCACCTTTAGGAAACTTATATAAATACGTGCTTTTTAAGACAATATGTAATTGACGACTCCATGGGTGTGAGGATAACATACTCACACATTATTTCTTTTTAGTTTAAATTAATATAATATGCTTCAGATTATAGTGGGACTTTGTTAAAATATGATCTTCTGCCAATGGTATTCATCATGTTTTAAATGGACTTAATGGGTCTGGGATGGAGGATATTTAAACTTGTTTAAAGGGAATTGCTCAATGCAGTGAATTCTAATTTTCTTATATAAACTTTATCGATCAATTTTTTTTTCTTATATAAAAGTGTACGCACTAGTTACGTAACGAACGGATTTAACAGCTAGAAAGGAAGTATGACTGTCAACAAGAATAATGGTGGACACTACTATGTCACAACACTACTTACATGATAAAATAATGGGAAACTTAGGCGCAGGCCCAAAAAAGATAATATTCTCGTTGTCAGGCCCAAGATTATTTTTAGTTTCACCCATAATTATATGGAATTTTGAATAATGACTGCATAACGAGTTATGCATCCTAATTTTTCAGGGGTATAATTGGTAACACAACTTGGATATAACATATCTAAAAACCGTGCCTTGCAATTTTACAAATTTTATATCGTTGGAAATCTTTTAAAGAGAGCTACACAACGAGTACAAACAACAATATCAAATTTTTGTTTTCCACGAAAAAATCGGAGGTGACCATCATTTTAGGATTTTTTTTCAAAAACTTGATACATAATCATTATGCAGCCACCAAAAAAAATGCATAACACATTATGCAGACACAACAAAAAGATGCATAAAACGTTTTTCAACCATATTTTGGTCCATGCATTTACTTATTTAGTTATGCAACCAATAAAACGATATATACGCCTAAAAAAATAACATCACAAAAAACAAAAGACGCATAATGAATTATGCAATAATTTTCTCGACTGCATAACAAGTTATGCATTCATTGTTTTGGTTAATTTTAGTGCTTACAATTTTTTTTTGATGCATAATGCTTTATGCAGCCATATTTTTGAATGCATATCAAGTTATGCATAAATTTTTTTATTTCAGTACTTACAAAAAATTTGTTGCATAATGCTTTATGCATCCATTTTCACAACTGAATAACATGTTATGAAGATATTATTCTAGGTGCATGACAAGTTATGCAGTCTTTTTATTTGTTGGTTTCAATAGTAACAAAAAAGTTGCTGCATAACGTGTTATGCAACCGCTTTCTGGACTGCATAACAAGTTATGCGACAACTTTTGTAGATGCATAATAGGTTACGCAACCATTTTCTTAGCTGCATAAGAAATTATTCAACAATACCGAGAATGATAAAGGGCAGCATCGAGATACACTTGAAAAATATGAGAAGAATCTATTTGTTCTTGCTCAATCAATACATATTATTAACTCATAATCAATGTCTACAGGATAAATGAAGATCCCATCAAACAAAATTAATCGTAAAATGATGAAACTTACATAATCAACATACACCATAATCCATAGCAACAACAGCTGAATATTAGCGCATTACCATCCTCCATGAGTATTGTCATCTCCATTTACCGCAGTAACAAAAACTCATTCTCCATCTGCTTCAACTTGTGCTCAAAACCACACCAGATTCCACCTGCAATTCAGCTCAATAGTCTGCAATACCATGACATCACCAACACTTTCTGAATTTATTTTGGCTTCCCCACAATAATAATATTACTTTAATGATGGACATGTTTATTTATGAGTGCTTGAAACCACTTGTAGAGACATACTGAACCAAACATGTTGATTTAGAGACATACCGAACCAAAACTTGTGCTTACAGCTCTTGCAAGAAAATTCTTAAGGTTATTTTAAGAAAATATATGCTGCTAGTGTCAGAATGTGTTCTAGATTGCACAAGCACACTGGACAATCAATATCTCGACGAAATACAATGCTTTGGAGATATCTGCAGTGTTTACTGGTAAACTTAACAAATTTGTTTAGCAAACTACTATTGTTACTGAAAGAAAATGTAAATAGGTTAAATCCGAATTGCAGAACATAATTAACACCAAAAAAACCATTATCAAAAAGATATAAGATAGCCAAACAATATTAACAAACCGAAGCTTGTCGCAGTATGTATTTAATTCGCATGCTAGATGAGAAAACAAAATGAAAAATAATTGAAAATGACAAATCTTACAAAAACGAGAAAACAAACAAGAAACTAACATCAATTATTGCAAAGAATTCGAATTCAATGTTGAGAAAACTAGTGGAGTTTCATCCACAATTTATGTAACGTAAAGAATCACAAAATATTTAACTATTGAAATTGAGATTACCTTCTGGTTCAGAGCCATTGCTAACTAACTTCCCCTGTGCATCTGCAAAACACCCAATAGCAAAACAAAATCAATACTTTTCGGTACCATGATTTAAATTTCTTAAATACAAACCAATCGTATGTTAATAACCTTGAGAAAGTATCTCTGTGCCATTATTTGAAGGCGCTAAACCCACATCTAGTCCCAAATCTGTACTTTCTCCTGCTGCGACGGACTAAAAGAATGGAATTTTTTTTTAAAAATGTTAGCATGCGAATTGAAACTAGATCTAACAAAAACGAGAAAACAAATCTTAAAATCACCTTTCCATTTGGAGAACTTTGCGATACAACAAAAGAAATTGAAATCGAACTAAATCTGGAAAAGGAAAATGGCGAAATCAATCGGCTCTGCGATTTCTATCACCGTAGCTTCCCAACCATTTTTCTTACTGTGATAACCTTCTTCTCTTTTTCGTGAAGATGATTTGCTTCTGATTCTTCTATTCATATTCACTGATTTGATTTCTAGGGTTTTCCCTATGGTTAATTTTACTCATAGGGAGTTCACAGTAGAGTAAAGAGGAAGAAGAAGACGAATCGGAGAAGAGAAGAAGAAAAAAGACGGAACATAATTTTATAAAACTACGGGTCTGGGAGACTTTTCTCAGAAAAAATGGGTGCGCCCGTGACTTTTTCTGGGCGTGGGTTTCTCAGTGGAGAAAAATAGAAAAATGGGTTTGTTAGTAGTTTTCACTAAAATAATAACAAAAACAAAAAATTAAAATTTTTGGGCCTCAACAAATTGAGGCTCTAGGCAACAGCCTAGCTGGCCTAGTCCATTAGACGGCTCTGCCGTGTGAGAGACTGAGGAAGAGAAGAGGAAGAGGAGAAAGATGATAGAGGCGGTGGTGGTGATGAACACACAGGGGAAACCCAGGCTAACGAAATTCTACAATTATGTGGTTTGGAGATCTCACTTTTCTACATTAAAATTCCGATCTCAAGTTTTCTTTATAAGAAGTTCTTCTGGTTAATGTTATTAACAATGGGTGTGTGTTTGATTTTGAAATTAGCCTATGGAGAAACAGCAAGAGATTGTACGGAGCATCTATGGAGGTTCAATCTCTATCTCTGTTGATTCTGTTTTCTAGACTAAATTACTCAAACCTGATGGATCTGTGGATACCCAAATCATGGGTTATCATCAAATCTTCTTCTTCTTCTTCCTCCATGAAAGTTTTTTTCTTCTTGGGCATCAAATGTGTTTAGTTATAGAGGAAATTTGGTATTTTATTTGTTATTGTTGATTAATTTTGAACTTTTTTGTATCCTGTGTTTTGTGTTTCTTTCTCATACAGTCTTGTGTAGTAGAGCTGAGAATGTGAGCAACTTCATTAAAGCTGATTCAATCTTCGGTCCGGTATGTAGCACCACTATGATGTCTTTGCCTATTCTTAGTAAGCTGTGCTCATTTATACCTGTTCAATGAAATTATAACATTTCAAACGATGGTGTGTGTTGCCATTCTAGCTCCTTATCTAGGTGGTTATAGTTAAGGGGAAAGAGATTGATACTGGATTTTTCTGTTACTACCCTGTAATCGGATAAAACCTAAAAACCGTTTATGAATTGATAACTTGTGACATCTGTGGATTAAACGTCATTGATATCGTCATAGTTCAATTGTTCAGTTAATCCTTGGTCACAGATTTGGATAATGTCACCATTCTCGGATTTGCGTTGTAGCTTTTTTTCCGCCATAATTAGAAGCTTCATGCTCAAAATTTGATTTTTCTCTTTCTTTTTCTTCAGGAAACTCGACTAGTGTACAAGCACTATGCCACGTTGTACATTGTTTTCGTGTTTGATAGCTCTGAGAACGAGCTAGCTATGCTAGATCTTATTCAAGGTACCTTGCACTATCATTTCCTTTTCTTGTGGAAGAAACTCATTATCCTAAAGTGGAGTGGCCACTCCAGCATAGAGATTCATGCATAGAGATTCATTTTTCTTACTTGCATTGAAGTCCTTATCTTTCTGCCTTATGTTGATTACCTGAAGGCTGGAAAGATTGTTTGTGTCTTGAATGATGAAGAGGAGGTGATGAGAGATTATCCATGTTACAAAAGAATTTGTTCTCGTCATCCTAAATTAGGCGTGATTTGAGGAATTAACCAGCTTTCCATAGGCATATTTATTTCCTTTGATTGGTATTTTGTTAGTCTATAACTTCAAGCATCTCACTGGTTATAGGCTTTAAACATACTAGTTTGTGAGTACTATTATTTTAGTTAGATATCTGGTGAGAGGTACTAAATTTTGGGTCTGGTTGACTAATGGGATGGAGCTTGACTTATTTCACATGAACTCTTTGTTCCTTTCAGTTTTTGTGGAGACCTTGGACAAGTGCTTCAAGAATGTGTGCGAGCTTGATGTTGTCTTCAATTTTAGCAAGGTCTTCATTCTCTTATATTCATTTCTATTTTCTGTTTTTGGTAGATAAAAATCTCTTCTAGTTGCATTATTTTGTGTCATACACCTAAGCACATGAGCGTTTGACGCTCAAGACAACTGAGGAAATCAAAGTTCAAGTCATAAGTAGATAATCATTACAAGTTACAACTGGCAAGATAGAGATCTTGGTCCTGTGAGTCCCAATTCCCATCAAATTGAGTATCTTGGCCTAGTTTAGATTTTAAACTTATGCTCTCTGCTATTTTTGTTTGAATGCAGCACCAAATCTTTTCATTTATTTTCTGGATTCATGTCACTTTGCAGATTCACACAATTCTGAATGAAATCATATTTGGAGGTCAAGTGCTCGAAACAAGCTCAACAGAAGTTATGAAAGCTGTTGAAGAAATCACCAAGTCCTCTTTCTCTCTCTGGCACTTTCTTTCTTTTTCTTTCTTAAAATATATTTGTTTTTATTCATGTTGCCTCTCCATCTTGGGTCATGGTGCTTCTCGTTTGTTTTATTGCAGGTTGGAGAAGGCGTCAAATGCCATCACACTCCCAAGATCTGTCTCCGGCTGGCAGGTCCGGTAGCATTAGCAAGGCTGGCCAGAGAAGTCAAGCATGTGTGTATTCTGTTCTTGATATATATAAACCTATGGCATTTTTGTTGGGAACTCTATTAGTGGAAGACTTGCATATGGAAAACCTGCTACTACAGAGGAAGCAGCTCTTGTACTGGTTCGGTTATTGCTAACAACATTATGTAAAGCTTAAGGATTCAGATTTATTCTTGTGCAGAAAATGATGATTTAATAACGTTCTTTCAACAGAAACTTATCACCGAAAATGAAGGAGTGAGTGGAAGGTTTGAATTGGAGGTTCACTTGGTTTTGTCTCATACAAGGTCTGAGAAATGTTCAACAGTCATGGCATGACCATGAGCACCTACCTCTGCATGTTGGCGTCAAAGTAGAGAATAATGATCCTTTTCCGTCATGATGGTTTTTGTCTTTTTCTTGGATGTTTGAATACACTGTATGAACATTTGCTGAGAGAAATTGGCACAAAAGTTGCTGGCTCTGGAGATTTTTGATTCCTTGTCTGAAGTATCACAAGTGAGTTTGGTTTTAGCTACGCAAGCACAGTGGAAAGGTAATGATCTTGGTCAACATAAATAAAACTTAAGATCCATTTTTAACATTAGGAAATTCACATGCAGTAATCTACAGTTCCTAAATAGATTTTCTTAGCTAATTAAAACTTAAACTGAATTTATCAAAATAACATCAAACTAAAACTAAACTGCACCAGTTTGAAAAAAACAAACAGGAGCGGCTTCTTTATTTGAGGGATCATGTCCCATCTGAGATTGATCCACTCGATATTACATTGGTATAGATGATGATTATGCCTGCAACTGTTTCCATTTTTATTGGTTTCCATGTTACTGTTGGGTCTTGTAAAGCATGTATAAATAAGGTTCGGGAGATGCACAGTCTATTTAAAGTATGGAGCAGCAGGAAGAGCAATAATTCAGAGCTGGGATTACATTGCAATTCTGGTGCAGGTCAGGTCAGTCAAAAAATTGTTGAGACCCTCCTGGATAATACACATCACAAGCTACTCACGGGGATGATATGTCCGAGAGATAGGATTAGCGAATTACCAGACCCAATTATTCATTACATTTTCTCATTCTTTCAAACGGAAACCATTGTCTCCACTAGCACTTTATCTAAAAAAGATGGAGACTTATTTGGACTACAATGCCCAAACTTCAAAACTTTATAGACCGGATGTTGTTTCTTCGCCAACCTTTATTAAAGATAATAAAAGTTGCACTGACATCTGATCGAATTTTTGATTCGTCTAAAGTTCCTATGAGTGGAGCCTCAGATGATAAGAGAACGCCTCCCTATTTTCTTGTTCTGTATCTAGCTATCTGAGTAGGGTTATGAATTCATGTCCTCGCAGTTGTAAATTTTTAAAAATTATTATTATTACATTGATAAGCACATTAGTATACAATGCACTTAGAATTCAAGTACAACAAAAGCCAACTGTTGAATGAGAAAGAACAAACGCATTCGAGCGCAACAAATCGGGGACAGAAATAAACAAAAGCAAACGCATGCAAGAACGGATCATAAATATTGAGAGCCATATAATGATGGCTCCCTTCCCTGTGGTGCATAAGGATTATGAAATCACTGAATAAGGCTGACCTGATACTTAGTAAATCCCGTTGCGTCCATACAAACCGAAGTCAGCACCGTATCCATGATGATGAGGAAGAGAAGAAGTGTGGATCTGATGGTTTGGAATGATAGTTGGTTTTGTTTCAAAGGTAATAGTAGAACTATTTTCACTATGAGATGTACCACTACTACTCATTCCAGGATTTTCCCCCTGTAAATATGAACCGAGCAACAACTCATCTGCTCGATCAGCAACCTTAATTTTGAGGTCGTCAATAGCAGCACTTAATTGTTCCAACTCATGCACCCCTAAATCATCAATAGGATCCCACCAAAATTGTTTCTTATTTTCTTTCATCATCTTTTTAAACTCCGCTCCTCTTTTTTTCTCGGCTTCCAACCTGTGAAGTGCTTCAGTATACTCTCTGTTGAGTTCACGAATTTTGGCTTCACGATGATCCGTGACAAGTGGAGTTGGAGACATGTTATTCGCCTGATGAGAATTTCCAGAGAGGTAGCGGTCGATAATATTGCGAGGATGAGTGAAAGAAAAAGGTTTTCCAGCGGGTGAAAAAACGATGATAGCAATCTCAGCACCACAAAGGGTAGAAAGTTCATGAGCCTTCTTAAAAACACCTCCTCTACGTTTAGAGAAGGTAACTTGTCTTGCATCTTCTTTCACAATTCTCTTGATTTCAATTTTTTGTCGACCCATGCTTGGTTTTCTTGTCACTGCCATGATGCAAATGCGAAATTTGGGTATTCTTTGCGTTATTTTCCCCCCTCTCTCTTGGAGTGGTGATATTGAGGCGAGTAAGAGATGAAGATACATTTAAAGGGGTCGAGACTTGGTACGTAATGTATTGTCTCTTACAAGTAATAGTTGTCTAATTTAAATTCATTCATTAATTAAATATTTAGAGTCTTAATTCTTTTTTATTACCACTTTTACAGTAAGAAAGAAACAAATCTTATCTAGTGAGTGATGAAAGTAATTATGTGCATGATGCATGTAGTACTTAGTTTTTTACGACCCTTCCATTTGTAAACGTCTGTATTCATTTGACCTTATAACTAGCGCTGTAATGGGCAAGTTTTTAACTGATGCATTTAGGGCAGGTAATAAAATGGAGACGTTTTGAGAATGAAACTTAGAACTAATTAAATCCAAGCAATATTCTAGTCTGGTTTTGGTCATTTTTTGTTGGATCATTAATCATACTTTTGACACCTAACATATCATAAAGTCCAGAGTCTAAAGTCCATGTTTTCAGATGCATTGTATATGCCTGCCACGGGATGCTAATTCTCACAGTAATGATCCTTGGATTCCATGTTTTGCATGCAGTGACCAGGCATTAACTATTTGAGACGTAAACACCTGGGACGTGCCAAAAACGGGCCATTCCTTCTCTCGAGTCTTGACCATTTAGTTGCACAGGCATCGCATACCGTCCACCGTGCCCTATCTTTAATGTAGTCGGGCTGGATCAAGTGGGTCTCGAATAACTTTTCTTCTTTTTTTGGGATACCAAGATGTTGTGCCTCTAAATGCGTATTTTTTTTTTCATAAACAAAGAAAATAAACACTATAAGAGGAAATTCTCCCAGTACTGTTATCGAAAAGGATTTTCATAAACACTCAAGTGGATTAGAAATCCACATTCCTTTTTAATAGTAACAGCCTTTGCAAGAATATCAGCAGCAAAATCTAACTCTCGTGGTTTATTCTCAACTCTTGAAAGGAATTCTTTGTTCTGGAAGTTCAATGAAAGGTAACCCTGACACCATCTCCTTCTTTGCCAAAGTTTGTAAACTATTGAAGTTCACATGTCCCATTCTCTTAAGCCATAACCAAGAATCATTATGTACACTACTGCTGTAGCAACTTTCCTTTTGATACTGAATATTCAAAGGAAATAATCTGTTTTTGGTCATCTGCACTTTCGCTATCAACCTTCTTCTTTTATCTCTGATGAAACAAAGACCATTGTAAATATTCATAGAGTATCCTCTTTAAGATAGTTGACCCATACTCAGTAAGTTTTGATGTAAACTTGGTACATAAAACACATCCATGATATATGCCTTTGAACCATTCTTAAGAACAATTCCAATTCTTCCTTTTCCTATAACTGGAATTGTAGAACTATTACCAAACTTCACAGTTGATCTTACAGACTCATCAAGCTTATCAAATAAGTCTTTTCTGCCACACATATGATTGCTACAACCAGTATCTAAGTACCACTTAAGTTGTGGTTGTTCTTCTACTGTATGACATGCAAGTAGCATGTTTTCATCCTTCTTTTCTTCTTCTTCTTCTTGACTTTATGCAAAATTAGCTTTGAAGTTTTCCTTGTAGTTATTAGCTGTTGTATTTCTAGGTTTTTTACACTCAACATAAAAATGTCCAAAATCTCCACAATTAAAACATTGAATTTTTGATCTATCAACTGGTTTTCTTCCTTGATAACCTCCAGTATTAGATCTCCCTCCACTGTTATATCTTCCTTGAAAATCTCCAGCATTAGGTTTTCCTTGATTGCTTCTCCAGCTAACTTGACTCTGAAGTGCCTCTTCAACTTGTTTTGCAGCAGCTGTTTTCTCTAGTAATCTTTGTTCATAAGCTTGTAATGAACCCAACAACTCATCAAGAGTCATAGTTGCAACTGTGTTGCATTCCTCTATAGCAGTAACCTTTGATTCAAACTTCTCAGGCAGGCTTCTTAAGATCTTCTCTACAATAGCTGAATCTTATATAGTATCACCATTAGCTTTCTTCTCATTGACAGGATTCAGTGTCTTTGAGAAGAACTCTGATATTGTTTCAGTAGTCTCCATCTGCAATAATTCATATTTTCTTTTCAAAGTTTGTAATCTAACTTTATTGACCTTGTCAGATCCCTCGTAGTAACTTATCAATCCATCCTATGCTCTTTTAACTTCTTTAATGTAGATAACTCTATCCATGAGAGATTCATGAATACCTGATTAAGAATATATGTATCTTTAGAATTGTTTTTTCTATTTTCAGTTAATAGAGTTTACGCAGCTCCTTCAAGTACTACTTCTTCTGCTGGTTCTACATAACCATCTTTCACGATATCCCATACTTCTTGGTATATGAAAATATTCTTCATCTGTAACCTCCAGTGTTCAAAGTTTTTACCTTCAAACACCGGTACCTTAATTGAACTTAAACTCGTCATCTTCTTCAACTTAACAACTCATTCCCACAACCCTAGAATCTGATTCCAGCGCTCTGATACCAGATGTAGAAAATCTGATATCAAAGACTTAATGAAAACTTAACACAAACTTAACTCAAACAATTCTATCTATTGATGTAATTCAACTCATGGCTCAACAACCTATTTATATGTTTAACAAACTTGACTTTCAAGCAATAAAGACTTTCCTAACATAACCAAACTCTAACAAAGACACTTCTAAAGAATGCTCACGTAAACAAACCCTAAAACCAGTAAAACTTGCAACCCAAGTTTACTAACTAAATACCGTACCACCGTGTCAACCAAACTAGTTGATCCACGCACTGTGTCAACAACACTTGTTGACCCACTCGAACTCTATCAACTCTCATAGTTGATCCCTATCAACTGTATCAACAATACTTGTTGATCCTTAGTGTAATCTTCTTATTATCTTGGTTTAACCTTCAACATGGTTGATGGAAAAACTCTCATTAAGGAAGTTAGGAAGCAATGCCCGGCTATTTCAAGGTGGGTGGAATTATGTTATGCAAAGCCATCTCGACTTTATTACAATAGCTTCCTTTTGTCTTCGGCGCAAAGTGTGCAACAGGGTGACCCTCTTAGTACTTTATTGTTTGCTTTAACCTTGCATCCCCTTGTGAAGAAAGTTGCAACTCAATGCAAACTGGATTTACAAGCTTGGTATTTGGATGATGGCACCTTAGTTGGGGATACACTGGAGGATTCTAAAGCTTTGCATATCATATAGTCTGAAGGCAGTGGTAGAGGCTTACACCTTAATATCAACAAAACCAAGTTTTTTTGGCCTACCAAGGATCCCAGAAGTCTCGAGGTGGAGGTATTTCCCATCAACATCGGCAGACCTGCAGTTGGTGTTAAACTTCTTGGTGGACCGGTTAGTATGGACTTACAGTTCTGTAGTGATATGGTCGTAAGTAGAGTCAACAAAATTATACAGTTGATGGCAGCTATCAAGAAACTTAAGGACCCGCAGAGTGAATTACTGTTGCTATGAAGTTGTACTGATGTTTCAAGGCTTTATTTCACTATGCGTACTACTCAGCCCCTAGCTCTGCATCAGGCCACAACTCTTTTTGATGATCATTTGTTCATATATCTGAGGCAATTAGTTGTGGGTGATGGTGCAGGTTTCGGTCCAATTCAGCGGCGTATTGCTACTATTCCCATCAAGGAGGGTGGTTTGGGGATATACACTATGTTGGATACGATCAAATATTGCTTTTTGGCTTCACATTGTCAAACTCGTTTTATCCAACGGATCATCCTGAACAATGTGTGCCCTGTTGTAACTAGTGACTACTACCAGCTTGCGTTACAGTATTTCATTCAGGTGTGTGTTTTGCCTGCTACATACATCCTCGAGGATACCCCCCCCCCCTTCCATGCATTCTATGGCAGTCACTTATTTTGAGGCTAAAAAGAAGCATATCCCCTCCACCCTTCAGATGTCAAAACGTGATGCTATTTTATGGCATTGCAATAGGGTCAAGCATGCTCAATATTATCTTTTAGACTTATCCATTTGTGGGCTTAATCAGAGTCTTGGGCCGAGGCAGTTCAGGAGTGTGGTTAGTTACAGACTCGGTATACCTCTTTTTACCGAAGGTAGTTTGTGCTCCAACTGCAACAAGGAGATGGATATTTTTGAGGATCATGCACTACATTGTTCTAGTGATGTTGGGCTAAAATTCAGACATGATTTGATATGTTTTTGCTGACATTTGTTACAAAGCTGGTGTACGTGCTAGGAAATAAGTTGATATGGGCTTCTTGTCTGATGGAGGTAATGCTTTGAGGCCTGCTGATGTTCTTGTTCACAATTGGGAGAATGGTCAAGATGTTTGTTTAGATGTCAATGGTGTCTCACCTTTCACAGAGAGTGGTATCATATTTCTCAGGCTATTCAAACACACTAAGTATTTGGACAAGTGTGTGGCTCATGGTTATGGCTTCGGTATCCTGGCCTTTTCAACCTTAGGGGAGCTTGGTGAAGATACTATTACCTTTTTGAAAAGGTTGAAGAATTGTTTGCTGAATAATGTGTCAAACGCTGGTTCTGGCAGTTTTCTTTTTCATAGAATAGGGGTGGTCATTCAAAAAGGTGTTGGAGCTTAGCTTGTGGCGAAACTCCCATCCAATCTCTTATAAAAAATAAGAAAAATAATAATAAAAATATTGATTTATTTTATTTTTGAAACTAAAGGGAAATATATTACCAAGCTAACCGCTATAGAAAACAAAAAACTTGTTACAGTGCGGAGATACAAGCAGGGAACTGCTTATTCCAAGTACAATGTAGATTATATTTTCTAGTTAACTTTGCTAAATTATCCTATTTAAGGTACAATTTACATATATGCATAGGGGTTTAGGCGTTTAGCAAAGGAGGAAAGTTCGTTTTTACAATCATTAAGATAAGATAATAATCTCCAGCTGATGTTAGAAGAGTCACCGTTTACAGTACTAACTAGAGACAAAAATTATGTTATCCACTTGCAGTGTATGAGCCAAATCTATGGCAGTTAACAAAGCATGTGCTTCTGCTTCTAGTGCCGAAAAAGCTTTGGTTGACCAACATCTGGGTGCCTCAAAGCTTCCATCCGGTCTATAGAAGACAACCCACAACCCGCAGTTGAGGAACTTTTTCCCCGGAGATGTATCCAAAAAAATTAGAAAACAGTCTGGATTAGATGCTAGTATAGTAGAGGTTAGATAATGCTTTTGATAACTGTTACAACTAGAGAAAGGGTTTTGCATAAACTTTGAGTTTGAGCTAATGTATCCATATGAATTTTAATCTTGGAAATATCAGTGAGGACATGGTGAGACATTCTCCATACTTTCTTTATATCGATCTTTCCAAACCTGCCACATGATGCCATTATACATAATCTGTCATTTACAAAACCAAATGTTGTTTATAGTCGGAAATTTTATTATGGTATGAATGTCGTTATGGTGCGAACCTAACGCTGTGTAAATCGAGTATAATTATATATTGGATTTGGAGGTTTTGGACTACTATAGTCCGAATCTGCGTCTCTCATTGGAAATTATTCTTTTCTTTCTCGAGGTTTTTTTCGTGTTCTTGGCAAAAAAAAAACATTGATTGTCTTGTTGAGATATTGATTCTTACTAATAATACATATAGTAAAAGATCAAATTGTGTTTTGTTTGGCAGATAAACGGATTCTGAATTAAATAAAAATACTATTAATAGAAGGATTAAATCATAGATTAATAACATAATAAACAAGAAGATAAAGTGTATTCTTCGAATAGATTATGTGGTTGAAATTCTTGCTACCCATTAGAGTTATTGAATGGCCTGTGCCTAATAGGTTACTGAAGATTTTAGTTTAAATTAGATTCTAGGGCTGTGATCACCATGTTTAATTCCAGAAACCTACCGTGGTATATTCGGGCAAATATAGTCACTCAACTTCACTTCAGATATGAATTCAGAGAAGTTAACTTCGCTGAATATTTTTGCTAAGAAAGACTCCGATCTTAGTAAGGATAACACAAGACAATATCATTCTCAACCAATTATTTGCCAAAACTTGAATTGCCAACTGACACTTTCTTCAGGTATTATTAGTTAGGTTTATGTGCCACTGGTCAGTTGTTCTTTGAGGTTTCTTTCTGGGCTTGACTTGTGCCTAGTCTGTTGGACTTTTGTCAAGTTACTTTTGTTTTCTTTTTTTGGGCCTTTTATTGTCCCAATCTTTATGTTGGTTTCTTAATAAAATTTGTTTTTCTTTTTTAAAATAAAATAAAATAGAAGAGCCAAAATATATATATATATATATATATATATATAATTGACATTTGGATTGGAAACTTTAATGCTCTCACCGTAGCAATCAACCAGAGCCGTACCAAACTTTTTCGAGGCCCTAGACGAACACCGAAAATGAGGGCCCTAGAAAAGAAGTCTTAATTGTTTGACATAAAAAAAGATAACATACAATAAAATTGTCAAATAAAAACGACTACATAAAAGTAGCCGATCTACTAAAGATTGAACTTCCTGGCCTCCTCGATACAAATTCATCAATTATTACATCGTAATTCATGTTGTTTACCGTAGCGACCTCGATAGATAGCATTGCTAGGTTATTCAATTTTTCTGGTAGTGACATTGCAAAACGAAGGTAAGTCTCGCTGCATAGGCAATTATAACTAGAATTGTCAATAAATTCTGTATGTAATATATGCAGTAGCAACCTTCCATGTCTTTCAAGAAATTCAATATTGTAGTGTTTTTTGGCAACTAATTTTTTAGAACTTTCATTTTGACATATAAATCATGCCCATTAATATCGGAACCCATGTCATGGTTCAAATAATTTTCAAGATTGATATAACATGTCTTTAAAGTGCCATCATCGAGGGAATATAACATCCTTAGCCAGTTAGCTAGGATTTTACGGTTTCTACTTTTGTATAGCTGATAGTTGGATATTTATTGGGGCTAACGATTAGTTGGGCCAAAATAGCTAAAACTAAGAGACTTTAGGATTTTGTAAACATTACAAACACGATAGTAGTTTCATTTTTTTTTTCTCTGAAAGAAGAAATGCAAATACAAAAAATAAAATAAAATTCATGACAGGGGCCTTAGGCGGCTGCCAATGTAGCCTAAGCACCAGGTATGAGTCGTACGACCCTGCAATCAGTTCACAAAATCCAAGAAATTAGATATCGATCGGTACAGCACTGACAAACTCAAATGAAGTGGTAAAAATGTATAAATAATGATATTTGTCTCAAAAAGGTCCTCTCTCTTGGTTCCAGTCACATTCTTGAAAGATTAAAAAAAATACATGATCACACACCAGTTTTCTTGACTGATAGGCCAAGGTATTTGGCTCAAACTGTCAATTTGAGAAGGCTCGCTTAATTCACTGCTCTCATCGACGAAGACCCACTCAGAGTTTGAAGTGTAGAAAGGTTTCCCTCATTGTTGACATGGCTTCAGAAAATTGTGCACATGATGCTAAAGCGCCTGGGATCGGTCAGAGCATTTCCTATTGCGAAGCAATCTCAACAGATGTTTGGCCATTTCTGAAGCGAAAACACCTATTGTACCATCTTGCTCTGTTTAAGAAGTCAGCGGTCATTTATATAAAACACTAGAATTCACATTCTGACCCAACCAGCTTGCACAGTTTAACCTTTATATATTACAGAAACAACATCTAGCTTAACTATCAGGTAATGGCGCAACCCAGCATGCCGAAACTAATGCGGCAGTTTGGTTAATCCCAATATACAGACAATTGTGTGGCATGAACTCGAAATCCATTCTGAATCAAAACTGGTGAGTGCGGAGTGCTACCAACTTATTTAGCTCTCTGGGATTCATAATAGACTAACCTGAAACTCTGCTTCTACTGGAATGCAGTCTAGTGAATATAATTGTTGTAGTCAAGCAATGATGTGATCCTGCCATACGAAAGCACCAAACTTATATGCGATTGGAAAATGTAATAGCATACAGAACCACAAGACAGAAAAAGACTCTATTCTTGCAATAAGTATCAACCTGAGCTTGAATTTTGGAATGTACGACCATCAACATGGGAAAATTGCTAGCACATCAAGGTGCACACATTCATCTAGCAAATAAA
Organism: Papaver atlanticum; assembly: GCA_023531105.1. Lineage (NCBI taxonomy): Eukaryota > Viridiplantae > Streptophyta > Magnoliopsida > Ranunculales > Papaveraceae > Papaver > Papaver atlanticum. The sequence goes on along the minus strand of JAJJMB010011222.1, from coordinate 1,527,833 downwards.
TGTCAGGAGCCTGAATGACCCCCCAAACTTAGTCCCATTAAATTTCAAATTAAGTGCCAAAACAACAATTACAAAAGGGAATCAAAATTTAGTTTTTGATCAAAAAGAGTGTAAGATGAAAAATCCTGGTTCTTAAGGTGTGTTGGAGCAAATGAGTTTTATTATTTTGTTTTATAAGTCTTGGTGGGAATGGAACTTAGGATCCTTAAGTCTCAAAGAGTACTTGCTCATTTTCTTATGAGTGAATGAAACCTTTAGTCCCACATAGGGTATAACTAAAGAGGATATCCACTATATAACTATTCCATTATGGATAGTTAGTAAAACAATGTGGGTGGAACAGATGGGGCGAAATATTTTTGTCTTCACTAAAGATCAACCAAGATTTATCTTTTTGGATATAATTTCTTTCAATTATTTCCTAAAACGTTTTTGAAAATCAAAAGAGATTTTGTATTTAATGTGGGGGGCGTATGACATGGAAATGATTTATTTCTTTCCGTTTTTTACTTTTATGTCGACATAATGTGAAGTTATTCTTACCGTTTTGGAAAATCTCGAATTAATGAAAATTTATTCTGGCTTTATTATTTTATTCGCTCTTAATGCACATTATTCTCGACTATCTCTCTTCTCCACTATATAAAGCCTTTGGTTTCTTCATTCCAATTTGTGTCCAGAAGAAGCTACTATCCTTCTTCTTTTTCGTCTCTCTCCCTCTGTGTGGTTTTTATTCTTTGTGCCATTGCTGTTAAGTTCGTAAGAGTGGGCAAGTACTGTAGTGCTAACGGTACCTGCAACGGGCAGTTTTATCCTGGATACGACTTCACCACAGGGTATAGGCATCACTCATTATTGAGGCGTACCGGTGAACTATCGTGTTAAGGACAGCTTGATGATCAAGTGACTCTGTCCTCTGTTTGCTATTTCTTGAGTCTAGTTTATTTTTTAAAGTTAACATCATTACTTTCAGTGTTTCGCTGTTACAGTTCCAACAAGGTGACCACCAAAGCAGATATGGATAAAAAAAAACAAAAAACTCCATCACTTGCTTGAACAGCCAACTGAATCTACATGACGACTAGGATGGAGCTCAAAAAACTATTACAGAAACTCATTCAGCTGTTGGGGAAGAAACATTTTAGGGGTACAAAACAAAGCTTCACTGGTGAATGACTAATTAAAGCTTGCTACGAGCAATAAGACACACTTGAGTTCCAGTACTCGAAAAACAAACTAAACTAAATCAGGTAGCTTGCTCATAACTTTTCAGTCCGTGATATTGAGCTTTTGCAAGCACTGAAGGATACTAGACCCGTATCAACAGGAGAAGTGTAAGTCTATTATATATTTAGCCCCATGTTTTTTGAACTATACGACACAAGCTAAAGGAGAAACGAAAGCCCGGTATTTTGTATAGAGCGTAAGTCTATTTTGCCCCTGGTATTTGCAAGTATTTACCATAATTTCTTACCGAAACAGAAACACGGAGGGGTAATTTGGTAAAGTACATATCGGTACGGGTAAATAATCTGAAACTCGTCCAGACGATCATCACATCACACACACACAGAAAAAACAGAGCAACTCTCTCTTCAACAACAATTCATCCATCCTTATCAAATTACACAACCCTAATAATACATTAAACCCAACATTGTGAAAAGCTTGATCATTTTAGTAGTTTCTTTTATTTCCGTTTGTGAGCCAAACTTCTTCGTCAGTTTATTTTCGAGCAAAATTTTGAAAAGATGTCTCCTTTAGCAAAAATCAGTGAAATTTCAGCATCGGGGTCTGTAAACATTACAAGAAAATTTGTGGCAACGGTATTCATTAATGGTACTGAATCAAAGATTGAAGTTTTTCCGACAAATCACCAAGAGGCCGTGTTTGAATTTGTTTCTGGGTATTGGAATTCAGTAACCAAGAACTCCAAGAAAAGGATGAGCTTTGCTGTGTAATTACACAACAAAGATACAATTGCAACCCTAGAGATTCTATACGGTAACAAATGTTTGGTGTTTCGCTTATGGGAAAAGGGAATTATTCTTGAAAATCTGCCTGAAATACTTTTGGGTTTCTTCAGCAATTCTGATGTGGAGATAAATTACAGAGCAGGTGAAGAAAATGATGGAGACCTTGATCCTATTCAAACTTTGAGAAGGTTTTATCAAGGATTAGCATTTGAAAGTATAAAGAGGGTAGAAAAAGGTGACTCAACCGATGTAAACTCGCTGATTAATAATCAGAAAAAGACTGACAAAGAGATATCGTAACTGGACTGCTGATCTTTCTGAAGAGAACGTCTTGCTTGCTGTGTTGAATGTGTTTAAGACGTCGAAACTGAAATAGCGAGAATCGGAGATGAACCCAGTAGTTGGTTATACAGGTTGGCTCTAGTTTGACATTATGAGGCATAAGTTTTGTCAAAGAATTTGATGTCCTGAGGAAATCTGAAGTCTGAAGATGTCCATCCTTTTTCTTGTTCAGGATGGTCTTTAGTTACACTTCTCTACTTTTGAGGTTTCTTTCTTTCTGTAATTTCCATACACACCTGATTCTGAATAGTCATTTCTGTTGAATTGTTACTGCATATTGTGCATTTGAACACCTACATTCAAATTTTTGGATTAATAACAAAATTTTCACATTTAAGCTTGTGAATCAATAACAAAATTATAATAAGAATACCCCTACCCTAAAAATGGGACAGGAAGTTCAGAGTCTGTATCTGTAAGTGTCGCCTTTACAACTCATGACAAACCTTTGAAGAGCAAGTCGATTAATGTCCTTGTGACACATTTCAGTCTAAAATCTTCAACTCTTTTAAGACTTTTTTGTTTGTTAAGAGGAGAAATATTGTGTGACAGCGTTATAGATTTTCGGTTGATTCCCAGAGTGGCTCCTGTACAGATTTCCTATTACCTCAAGAGCGAAATGGTGGCAATCTGTGTCTGGCGGCAACTAGGCAGCTTTAATCACCATGTGGGTGGAAAGAAACGACGCAGCTTTAAGCACTTCCAATCACCAAAGGTATCCCATCTAGTTGCATTTGATATGATAGTTTCTGCAAATAGCTCTCTTTCATTTGAAAGTTTCAACTCCTACCTGAAACATACATACTGTAATAGCATAAGGGAGGAGCCAAAACATCCTTCCAAATTTATAGTGCCCAGGAAATCATCAAAGCCAAAAAAAACACACCTACGATCTCAGTGCTAATATAGTAGTCACCGCATCCCCCAAATATGGAATGTGACTAACCTGGATTTCGTCTGCTACACCTGAAATATCAACTTGCTTGTCCTGAAGATGACCTGCAAACATTCATAGACTGATACTTATGTACTTGCATCAGTTTACTATCATTTTTATCACTAAAGACTTTGTTCCTCATCAAAAGGTGGAGATCAAAGTTGAAGGCAGGAAAATATGAAAAAGCAGCATGAACACATATGATCAGATGATAAACTGATAAACTGATTAGTTATGGCTGATCCCACGGTAATCAAATAGTAATTGCTAGTGCAATTTTGAAGGGATAATAATCCTTGCAGAAAAAAAATAATGCAATAGAAATTTATTGGTTTTGCATCAGAAAAATGTAACATTGGACAAAATAATCTTAAAGCCAATATAAATTTGACTCTCCACCCTGTTTCAATGCTACCTCAGTCACAAACCTTCTCTACATCAACTACCTATATAAAATGGTATTGCAAGACTTATCAATGCTCAGGGTGAAATTCAGCGTTAAAGTGTAAGAAATATTGTCCTGTCTACGGAAGAAACCAACGCACTGCATCCCATTACAGTTAGTCGGCTAAAACGCTACTAACCGAATGTACTACGATTACCCCACTCAATGCAATGTATTACACCTTCCCCAATTGTGTGGCATGAACCACCTTATAGAACTGGCTAGTAACTTATAGAACCACCTTCCCCACTTACAAGAACCCACTTATTCACTAAAGTGAGGACGGGTCATACAAGTTACTAACCAATTCCCAAAATTTAACCCTTGATCTTGGCTGTGAATTTAGACCAACAGCTACATACAAAACACCATTAGGATAAAAATAGGGAATAGAGGCTAAATAGCAAAGAAAAAAGCAAGTGGAGGACCTCCTATCCTATAATAATCTTCTTACGAAACTTTCATTTTGGTAAAAAGAGAAGATAACTGAAAACAGACTCCAACTTGAAATATATGAAACAATTTAGCAAACCGAACAATAGGCTTAGCGTAGAACCATGTCATATCAGGAGTAGATGTAGTTTCAAGTTGAGCAACTAAACCATGTCCAACGGAACCATTGTTTGATATAATGTAAAATTATAAACACAACAAGTTATGCTTTTATAAGTTATATCTCTTTTCGGTTAACTAAATAGAGTGAGTTTCTGTAGAAGAAAGCAATTACTTTCGTGCTAGGAGCTTTAGCTATCACCCTGTTAAGCAGATAGTAACCAAAGAACATTCATTTTAGGAATTTTGTCAAACACCTTAAACACAACGTCAGTATACAATTTTTAATGCTTGAAGATTCTGGAATCTACAGTAAGAAGAGAGTTTGCTGGAAACCAATTAAATATCGGGAATACCTGGGTAGAGAAGATATAAACCCTAGCTCCCAGTATGCAACTGGCAGAGCTAGGGAATCTCTCTTGTAACCTGGATATCTCCCAGAGAGAGGAGAAACAAATGAAGAGTATTGAATTTGGCGCTTTTATAGAATTCAATTCATTCATAATAACCTGAGAGATCACACACGTGCGAAACACATGTCTGTACTTGGGCTGAGAGACGTTAGATCGAATTCTAAGAAGCGTTCTCAGCCGCGAACGTTTTACATCCAGAACCTAGGGCGAAATTTCGGCCGTCGATAGCCAAGTATATCCCGTAGGATCATAGAAAGCCCACCGATTCCTGGAGCAAAAACAAAGGGAATTAGACTGTAGTGAAGGTTAAGGTCCTGTAGCAGTGTAGGTTAAGGAAACCGTGTATCTCTCACACGTTTTCTGTTATAGAACACATGTCTTTTACTCATTACAGCTGAGCTGAATATAAATTGACTATCGGTAACTGTTAGAGCACTGCTCGGTCGAATCGCAAGCGTTGCTATCTCAAGTTTGTTTGTCAAGTTTAGTTGCCAAAACTATAAGTCTTGATTTCTAGTCTACTTATAGCTATGTCTCGGATTAGGATAGAAAGTGTAGTTGAGCTTCAGACTTCACGACGTTCATCGATTGAAGACGAAAAACTACTAAGGGGAGCTTGTGGAACTTCATCAACAAAAGGTATGTGGAGACTTGAACTCATCTATCACTCAGATGTCTATTTCTTTTCTATCTCCTATTGAGACAAAAGTCGTATAGCTATGTAGACTTTAATTTATACACATTTGATATTTCGAGATGAGTTTAACTCGCTTATATATTTCTCGAAATATGTGTTGGTAAGCTTTTTCTTTAACCATGTTCATCTTATATTCTTGACGAAAGTCAAAAGATGATCATATGAAAATCGCATGGTAACATCTTACATGATTTGTGTGAGACAGTCATTTGATGTAGACTCGGAATGTTTCGTATTAATCGTTTGATCACTTGAAAATTTCTTTGAAGCTAATAGTTTGTGTGAGACAGCTATTCCCGTCTTCTAAGAACGTTTCAATGATTAAAATTGGAGTTTAGAACAACTAACCATTGATTGGATATAACACAGTATGCGTACTTGTATGTGAAAAGACGAGGGTACCCAAATACACCATAATCTTTAAAATATCCACCTATAAGTTCTCTTACCGAAAGTGATTGTCTATGGACAAAGTCGAGAAAATACGACAAATCGGTATTCACACTTTGTGTGATCGTCTATGGATACGAGATCGAGACAATACAACAATCAAAGTGTGATTACTTGATAATGGGTTCGGACTTAACCAAACTCTATAGGATCACTATCAAGTAAAGCGGAGTTAACATTTGTGTAATTTACTTTAAATTATAATAACAACAAGTATAATTGCAAAAAGGAATCGTAAATGACACAGTAAGATTTTGTTAACGAGGAAACCGCAAATGCAGAAAAATCTCGGGACCTAGTCAGAAATGAATACTCTCAAAATTAAGCCGTTATATAAAATCTAAACCAACTTCGTATTGTTGAGACCAAGCAACTAACCCTAGTTCACTTAGTTTCTTTAGTATCCATGCGCTTCCGACTTTCAATGAGTGCACGTACTGGAACAATTCCTTTGGATCGTATTCCAAACAGTAAAGGAACAACAAATCTGTTTGGTAACAACTCTATTGATTCTGTAAGATAAAGATATCTCAAGTCATATGCAAAGGCTCTTCTATTTAATCTAATAAACTCCTTTGCCGGGTTAGACCAACCTATCCAATAACTACCGAACTATCCAAGTTTAGATTTGCATCAATCAAAATAGATTCCAACAAGAAACTATAAGGTGATGCCGATCTCACGCAACTAATCAATCGAATAAATCCGATTCTAGTTGGATCCCAGCCGATCAAGGTTTGTGCAATACAAAGATATGAGAAACCAATAAGAAATCTTCTTCGTCTTCAAATCTTCTTTAATCTTCAATTAAAACCTGCACAAAACCACTTGAATCTCTTGTGATCAATCACGCACAGAACGGAGTCTGTTAACAATGGTTTATCACAAGATGTCTCTAGATCTACAAAAAAGTTCTAAAGATCCCGTCGAAACTTTGATCTAGTTTGAGTGACTCTTATATCAGAAGAGAAGATTCTCAAGAATAAACAAACTAGTTGCAATCAAAGTTCAACAACCTTTAGTCAATCAAATCAATCGAAAACTAATAAAACTGCAATTATCTAGTTTCCCACCAACGGTACTCGTATAGATTCTTGATCCCACAGAAGTCTTTAAACGAGCGGTCGTAAGAGATTTTGCCTAATTAGGGTACTTTCCTCTCCAGATAGACGGCTCCACAAGAAACAACAAAAAGATGAAGTTTGCCTGGCTCTTAGGATAGTTTGCTAGAAATGCAAAATTGGGTATTTATAGACCAAGGATGTTTGGACACCAAGGAATTTCCAAAACTGAAAGTATGCAAAAGATATGGAATAAATGCCCATTCGGTTTTCATAATTCCAGTAAATGCTTATTCCAATATTTCCAAAATCTCTCAATAGAAAATATCCAATTAGTAAATGCATATTACTAATTTTTATTCTCTAGAGATATGCATTTAATTGCTGGTAATTAAAGCATATAAAACTAACAACCTTAATTAAAAGATTCTTAATTAATTTCGGAACGGGATCTCCTTGAGTAATTAAGGAATATCTTTGAACAATAAAAGATAAGAGTTATTGTTCGTGTTCAAAGTATGTTGACATCTTTTCTTTGTAAATTATCTTTCATATTTACAATCTTGGAATCGATTATACCACACTTCCAAACAAGTTTAGAATTGGTTCATCTGTATTCCAAGACAACTATGGGATTGATCAAATATCAAATCACATTCATGGGTTCAATCGGTTCTACCAATCACTAGGATCGGTTATACCTTAATATGGAACACTTATGATCGGTCACACAAGTTACCAGGACCGGTTACATCAGTTACCAGGATCGGTTATATCAATTACCAGGACCTGTTACCATATACACATGATATTGCTTGTGATGGTCACACCAGTAACTAGGATCGGTTACACCAATTACCAGGATCGGTTACACCAATTACAAGGATCGATTACAAAACTCTATTGTGATCGGTCACACCAATTACAAATATCAATCATACCATCTCAGGTGATTACTTAAGATCGGTTACTCTAATTAATCAAAACTAGTCATACCAAATCATAAGTCAGGCATTGTGATTAGTTATACCAAGATACATAAAATGTTATGATCGGTTCTTCTAACTCACACATATTGGTAATCCAAAGATATGCAATGAATAACAATACCAATAAGCCTAGCGATTTCCTGGTTGATTTATAAAACAAGTTCATGAATGTACTTCCTTTAAACAAATGTAAAACATGGATGGAATCTTCACCTTTACCCATTCTCATAATCATCACAGCATTCATACGATTATGTCGATGTCATATCTACGAAGTTCAAAAGATAAGCGTTATACTTTCTAGTCTAATTCTTTAATATTATGATCATGTGATCATGTCTCACTACTAGAGTAAAATATTCATTCACATCTTCACAGTTATGTTTTCAATATAGCACGAATGAAACGGTTCAAGTCAATATTACTAACCTCAAGTGGAAGGATGATGTCGTCGTTGTAGCTCGTTACTTCTTCACATTCTTCAGGTTTTCGAGTAATACTTGTATGTCTCATATTCCTAAACTTTATAGTCTAACCTATACGAAGTTGTCTCTAGTACATAATCAAGCGGCTCTTAGATGAGTTTTGATTCACTAAAATATGACAACCAAACTTGACATACCAACGCTTGGTGGGTTCAACCGAGCTATGCTCTAAAAATCTCCTCCTTTGTCAATTTTAGTGACAAAACTCATAATACATATGGATAAACAAATTACAAGAATTCATTAAACATACGCTTGATTCCAAGTTTCAATAACACAATAACCTGCATATATTAAATCAATAAATGCTGATGTTGACATCTGAATAACAAAGCTTATACTCCCCATAAAGGTAAGATAGGTAGATATTCAATCTGAACATCTTTGTTATTCCCCTTTTGTAGTCAAGATAACTACACAACAATATGATATGTTTCTCCCCCTTAGACAATGCTTTACTCTTTCGTTAAATATAAGGTTTAAGCACAATTGTCCTTTCTTTAGTGATTGCAAGTCACTTGTTTACTCCATATATTTCTCCCCCTTTTTGTCACAAAATGACAAAGGTTCGAGCAAATACAGGTCAAACTGAAAGGATCTTACAAATCTAAAAGACCTGTATACAACCTATAAGAGTTAAGCACGAAGGTTTCACATACCACTTTAGATAACCAATATTTAAACCGAAACTAGTTTTAATATGTTATCAAGGAAAACTATTGCCCGAAGAAATTTTCCCTAATATTTTAACAAATTGACTAAGAAACTTAGTTCCCTTGTTAAACCGATTGTACACATACATTCTCTTATTTCGATAAGACCAAAATAAAGATCAGAATTAACTTTATTTCTCTTATCAGGTTCTAATTATTCAAATAATAACTTAGACCTTTCTTTTTCGACAAGACAAGTACTAAGTTAGTTAACTAGTATTTCTTGTCAATGCATTCGATTAGACTTGAATAACCGAATCCTTCAATTTGATAAGTCTAACTAAGAACATAATTAACTTAGTTTCTCTTATCCGGAATCAAATTGGACTAAACAAATGATCCCGTATTTTGCTAAGCCATAAACAATACATACAGACCAAAATAAATTGACTTGCACAATTATTTTCTTAACCGGAAGCAATTGAAACAAACATAGACATTTTAACACTGCAAGTGCACCGAAATTTTGTTAAGCAAAAACACTTGATACCAAACAATAAAGAAGATACCAAACAATAAGTCAAATAAATTGACATAGTTTTTCTTAACCGGAAACAATTGAATTACACACACACACATCCATACACATCATAATGGAATATATCAATTGTTCCGAAATTTTGTTAAGCAAAAGAAAAATATATGCAATATAAACAGGCTTTTCTTAAACAGGAAAACGATTAACTAACAAATTCGTTACCTCAGATTCCGCATCCTCTTCTCCCCAGAAAGATATATCATTAAGCGCAAGTTCAAGTTAGAACTCTCCCCCAGTATGTTCTTATCCTGTCGTAGGAACAAAAGAACAACAACAAAAGCAACCTTTACCAGAGAAAGGTTGAATCGGTTATTAACTAATGCGTGCCAATATCAAAAGTTGAAAACCCGAAACACATATGTTTATGATAAACACAACCCATGTAAACACAAATTGATTCAACATATTGTGACTTTTCACATATGAGTTTCAATCGGAACACCTTATGATCCTTTGATAAAGCCTACCAACATGGGCTAGAACTTAATCCCGCTAAATCAAAAAGCCACACAAAACATAAGGGTTCACATCATATGTGATCGAATATTAAGGTTAAGAAAACCGAAATCAGTCATCCCATAAACCGAAAACACATAGCAAAAATATAGACATTCAAGCACAGGCTATTAATCGGAAACTATCACAAGAAAAATTATAAAATAATATTTTTATTCATAAATAATGATAGTTTTATTCAAAATACACCTTCTACAATAATCGAAATAAATCAAAAACTGATGTCTATTTTCTTGAATAACAAGGTATACTATTCTTCATTTTTCAGCTGCTCATCAGATTCTTGTTCAGAGTCTTGGTCTTTTTCGCCTTTTAAGAACTCATCATTGATCTCTAAGATTCCTTTAAGAGTTTATGGATCATCTCGAGTGGCAAAGGATAAATGTTTCTGAATACAGTTTAATTGTCTTCTAATACGTAAAATGTGAAACAAGAGATCTCCATTGCTATAGATTTGAGCAATTGAAACAATAGTTCCTCTTTATTTTAGAGTTTTACTCATTTGCTTGATAATTCCCTGAGAGACAGTTTTAGTGACTTTCTCATCTCCAAAATTATTCCCCATTGTGTGTTCACACAAATTTGTGATGAGACAGGGATATCCAAGATTTCTCTGGGAAGCTGTGGCATTGATAGATTCGAAGATCTTGATCATTTGGTTAATAATCATTCCACATATATCAATTTGCTCATTACCTTCAAGAAGAAAGTATACAAATTCAGCAAATTCCTTGTCCCATTTTGATGTATCTCATATACAAGCAAAAAGAATTGTTATAGCAAGTTTACCGAAAACCCTTAAGTAAAAAGGCATTTCTTTGGTTAGCATTCTTCCATTTTTCCAGCCAAAAGATTTTCCAGTGATACGTTTTGAAATGTTATTGTGCTCAATATCAAAAACAGTAATCATATGATTTCCCTTCACTTTTTAATTGATGATCTTTGATATCATCTTTCTGTCGACATGGTGAAAAGTATATCCAACAAGAGTGCTAAAAGTAAGATTCTCATGATTAATATTATGAATATTAGCATAAAAGATTCTTACTATATCAATTGAATATTTTTCAAACCCAAACATATGTCCCCAGTTTCGATCTTGAACAAACTTCACATATTTGCTTTCTGAAACATATGAATCAAATCTCTTCTCAGTAGTGAAGTTTACTCCTTTTAACGCTTTATATCTTTTAAAACACGTATTATCCACAAAGATTGTAAGTTCATGTTTGTCTTTGATCAAGTGGGGATACTTGATTTTCTCAATATCACCAGCAGGAATAAACGGATTCAAATCCAGGTTATCAGTTCAGTTTCTTCTCTGTTCTTCCTTTTCCCATATTTTCAACAATTGAAGATGTATGGAAAACCCTAGTTTCGGTTCCGGAAAATCTCTCCCAGAATGTTTGTAAAAACAACACAAAATAATCTTCTTTTATAAGGAGTGAAGATATCGAATTCCGAAAATAACTAGTTTTGGGAAATCCTTCCAAAATTGGAAACCTTGATTTGTGGGGAAACAAATCCGATTTTGTAACTTGGTTTTTATTTTGGAAAACCGATTTTATGGGCTGGATCTATATTACGGATTAATCATATGTTCATGTCCAAAGATTTGTTTACTCTATAATTACCAAAGCTTGATAATATCTTGCGAAATTCACTCAAGAATTTTCCAATATAGTATACAAAAACAATTTTGAACACAACAAGATATTCTTTAAGAATATCTTTAGAATCATAAATCCTGTAATATTTCAAAAGATCACTTGCTTCATTAAAACAGTTGTGGGGTGTATGAAGCAATCCACTGTTAATAGAATTATTAACTGAAAAATCATTCTTTGTAAAGTTACAAAGCTTCTAACATCGCAACCTAATCAGCGATACATTGACAGTCTTATATCTGAAAATGTACATATATATATTTCGGTAGGAAATCCAAAATATATTTAAGATCCCAGATTTTTCAAATACAGAATAGTCATGGTTCATATAATGAAAAATCTTATGTGGAATCTTATGCATTTTCAAGACACAACATGTCGCATAGAGTGTTGTAATGAAAAACCTTAGTAGTAATCAATACCATGAGATACAATTATATGATAACCAGGAAGTATGTAAGTCATTCAAGACATACATAGGTTTAATCCCAATTCCTAACGCATTTAGGAACAAGAGTCTTATATACTTCATTCGTGTCTTCCACAATGAATCTCTGAAGTAGTCAAATCCTGCTACTACGTTAACTGAATCAGCCATTAGATTCAATTCTTATAGGTTGGATCGCACCAAACATAGATTATTAGATCTTTTCGTGTTTGCCTGCTCTGATACCAATTGAAAAGACGAGGGTACCCAAATACACCACAATATTTAAAATATCCATCTATAAGTTCTCTTACCGAAAATGATTGTCTATGGACAAAGTCGAGACAATACGACAAATCGGTATTCACACTTTGTGTGATCGTCTATGGATACGAGATCGAGATAATAAAACAATCAAAGTGTGATTACTTGATAATAGGTTCGGACTTAACCAAACTCTATAGGATCACTATCAAGTAAAACGGAGTTAATGTTTGTGTAATTTACTTTAAATTATAATAACAACAATTACAATTGCGGAAAGGTAAAGTAAATGACACGACAAGATTTTGTTAACGAGGAAACCGCAAATGCAGAAAACCCCCGGGACCTAGTCCAGAATTGAATACTCTCAGAATTAAGCTGCTATACAAAATCTAAACCAACTTTGTATAGTTGAGACCAAGCAACTAACCCTAGTTCACTTAGTTTCTTTAGTATACATGCGCTTCCGACTTTCAATGAGTGCACATACTGGAACAATTCCTTTGGATCATATTCCAAACAATAAAGGAACAAAAAATCTGTTTGGTAACAACACTATTGATTCTTTAAGATAAAGATATCTCAAGTAATATGCAAAGGTTCTTTCTTTTAATCTAATAAACTCCTTGGCCTGGTTAGATCAATCTATCCAATAACTACCGAAGTAGCCAAGTTTATATTTTCATCAATCAAAATAGATTCCAACAAGAAACTATAAGGTGATGTCGATCTCACGCAACTAATCAATCGAATAAATGTTATTCTAGTTGGATCCAAGCCGATCAAGGTTTGTACAACACAAAGATATGAGAAACCAATAAGAAATCTTCTTCGTCTTCAAATATTCTTTAATCTTCAATTTAAACCCTCACAACACCACTTGAATCTCTTGTGATCAATCACACACAAAATGAAGTCTGTTAACAATGGATTATCACAAGATGTCTTTAGATCTACAAAAAGTTCTAAAGATACCGTCGAAACTTCGATCTAGTTTGAGTGAATCTTATATCAGAAGAGAATATTCTCAAGAATAAACAAACTAGGTACAATCAAAGTTCAACAACCGATAGTCAATCAAATCAATCGAAAACTAATAAAACTACAATTATCTAGTTTCACACCAACGGTAGTCAAAGAGATTCTTGATCCCACATAAGTCTTTAAATGAGCGGTCGTAAGAGATTTCTCTTAATTACGGTACTTTCCTCTCCGGATAGACGGCTCCACCAGAAACAACAAAAAGATGAAGTTTGCCTGGCTCTTAGGATAGTTTGCTAGAAATTCAAACTTGGGTATTTATAGACCAAGGATGTTTGGACACCGAGGAATTTCCAAAACCGAAAGTATACAAAAGATATGCAATAAATGCCCATTCGGTTTTCATTATTCCAGTAAATGCTTTGTCAAATATTTCCGAAATCTCTCAATATAAAATCTTCAATTAGTAAATGCACATTACTAATTTTTATTCTCTAGAGATATGCATTTAATTGCTGGTAATTAAAGAATATAAAACTAACAACCTTAATTAAAAGATTCTTAATTTATTTCGGAACGGGATCTCCATGAGTAATTAAGGAATATCTTGGAACAATAAAAGATAAGAGTTAATGTTTGTGTTCAAAGTATGTTGACATCTTTTCTATATAAATTATCTTTCATATTACAATCTTGGAATCGATTATACCACACTTCCAAACAAGTTTAGAATTGGTTCATCTGTATTCCAAGACAACTATGTGATTGATCAAATATGAAATCACATTCATGGGTTCAATCGGTTCTACCAATCACTGGGATCGGTTATACCTTAATATGGAAACTTGTGATCGGTCATACAAGTTACCAGGATTGGTTATATCAGTTACCAGGATCGGTTACATCAATTACCAGGACCTGTTACCATATACACATGGTATTGCTTGTAATCCGTCACACCAGTCACTAGGATCGGTTACGCCAATTACCAGTATCGGTTACACCTATTACTAGGACCGATAACACCAATTACAAGGATAGATTAGACAACTCTATTGTGATCGGTCACACCAATTACTAGGGTCGGTCACGCCAATTACAAATATTGATCATACCATCTTAGGTGATTACTAAGGATCGGTTACACTAATTAATCAAAACTAGTCATACCAAATCATAAGTCAGGAATTATGATTAGTTATACCAAGATACATAACAAGTTACAATCGGTTCTACTAACTCACACATATTGGTAATCCAAAGATATGCAATGAATAACAATACCAATAAGCCTAGTGATTTCCCTTTCGATTCATAAAACAAGTTCATGAATGTACTTCCTTTAAACAAATGTAAAACATTGTTTCCTAGGATGAAATCTTCACCTTTACCCATTCTCATAATCATCACAACATTCATACAATTATGTCGATGTCATATCTACGAAGTTCAAAAGATAAGCGTTATACTTCGTAGTCTAATTCCTTAATATTATGATCATGTGATCATGTCTCACTACTAGAGTAAAATATTCATTCACAGCTTTGCAGTTATGTTTTCAGTATAGCACGACTTTAAAGATATGTTAGGAATGAAACAGTTCAAGTCAATGGTACTAACCTCAAGAGGAAGGATGATATCTCGTTACTTTTTCACGTTCTTCAGGTCTTTGAGTAATACTTATATGTCTCATATTCCTAGACTTTCTAGTCTAACCTATACGAAGTTGTCTCTAGTACATAATCAAACGACTCTTAGATGAGTTTTGATTCACTAAAATATGACAACCAAACTTGACATACCAACGCTTGGTGGGTTCAACCGAGCTATGCTCTAACAGTATACTAACTGTTACAAGTTATTCCAAGTCCGGGAACTTAGTATGCATACCCGTATGCGCACTGGTTTATCAGTTAAAGTCCGGGAACTTAATATGCATACCCGTATGCAAACTGGCGTAATAGTTCAGGTTCGGGATTTTGGTATGTGTACCCGTTTGCATACTAAATCAACTGAGTTCGGTCGTGAACGACAGTATGCGTACCGGTTCGCATACTGACGGACAGACCAAGTCCGAAATTCTAAGTATGTGTACCTGTTTCATACTTGAGTGGGTTAAGTTCTAAAATCGGTTTTTCATAAACTAATAC
This sequence comes from Papaver atlanticum, assembly GCA_023531105.1. Classification (NCBI taxonomy): domain Eukaryota; kingdom Viridiplantae; phylum Streptophyta; class Magnoliopsida; order Ranunculales; family Papaveraceae; genus Papaver; species Papaver atlanticum. The sequence goes on along the minus strand of JAJJMB010011222.1, from coordinate 1,512,230 downwards.
ATTTATTTAATAAGAAGTGCAATCTTTGCAAACCATGGCTTAAATGTTCTTGAATCGGTTCGAGTGAATCAAAACCGATTTTGCTTCATTTGTGTCTTGTATACTTCTATGAGAATATAAACAATTGAACAACTCTATTACTAGTTTCATTTGAGTCATTTGAACTAGTTGTGGTTAAGACGAACAAGGTTGATATGAAAGTGTTCATATTGTTAGAGCACTGCTCGGTCGAACTCGCAAGCGTTGCTATCTCAAGCTTGTTTTTCAATGTTAGTGATCAAAACTATAAGTCTTAATTTCTAGTCTACTTATAGTAATGTCTCAGACTAGGATAGTTTGTGTAGTTGAGCATTATACTTCACGACGTTCATCAATTGAATACGAAGAACTACTAAGGAGAGCTTGTGGAACTTCATAAACAAAAGGTATGTGGAGACTAAAACTCATCTATCACTTGGAAAGTCTATTTCTACTCTATCTCCTATATTGAGACAAAAGTCGTATTACTATATAGTTGTCGATTATACACATTTGAGATTTCAAGCTGAGTTTAACTAGCTTACATATTTCTCGTAATATGTGTTGGTAAGCTTTCGCTTCAACCAAGTTCATCTTATACTCTTGAAAAAAGTGAAAAGATGATCATGTGAAAATCGCCGAGTAACAGCTTACATGGTTTGTGTGATACAATCATTTGGTATAGACTTGGAATGTTTCATTATGATTATTTCAATAACTTGAAAATTGCTTTGACACTAATAGTGTGTGAAAACGGCTATTGTCACCCTCTAAGAAAGTTTCAATGATTGAAATAAGAGTTTAGAATACTTAATCATCATTGGATTATAAACATAGTGTGCATTCTTGCATGTATGTGATCCATGACCAGAACTAAAGTATGCATACCCGTATGCGTACTTGTAGTTGTGAAATTCCGTGTACCAAGTACATATACCGGTACGCATACTTGCGTAAGGTATAGGTCCGGGAATTTATGCTGGGATTTGGAAGTGTACTAAGTATGCATACCCGTTTTGCATACTGGCGAACCCAAACTTAGAACGACTACTTAAGTATGCGTACCCGTTTGCATACTTGAGTGGTTAAAGTTCTAAAATCGGTTGGCTCAGGAACTAATACATTTATATATTAAGGAATGCATTCTTTGCAAACCGTGGCTATAATGTTCATGAATTTATTCGAGTGAATCAAACCGATTTTGCTTCAATTGTGTTCTTGTATACTTCTATGAGAATATAGCAATTGAATAACTCTTTAACTAGTTTCATTTGAGTCATTTGAACTAGTTATGGTTAAGATGAATAAGGTTGATATGAGAGTGTTCATATAGCTAACCTCGGTTAACTACGGTTGTGCCAACATGGTGTACACGTTTAGGTACGGTTACTAAACCTAAATGAGGGTACATTTCATTTGTATATAACAAGCTAAGTTCGATCTAACGGTTGAAAGATATTAGTTTGAATCTAATCAGATTTTCATCTAACGGTGAATATTGAATGCTTTGTTACCAAGGTTACTTAGATTGCAAACCCTGATTTGAAAACTATATAAAGGAGAACTTTAGCAACTGGGAAACCTAATCCCCACACCTCCTGTATGATATTAGTTATATAAGCTAGAGTCGATTCTCCTTTAACCTTAGGTTTTTCACGAAACCCTATAGGTTAACGACTTAAAGACTTCATTGGGATTATGAAGCCAGACCCAACTATTTTCTCTGTAGTTGCGTGATCTGATCTTGCTGTTTCTATCGTATTTGAGTACTATCTTCTTTAAGATTGGCTCGAGATTTAATATCCGATAGGCAAGATAAAAAGTAGTCACAAACATCTTCGTCTCATCGTTTGTGATTCCACAATATCTTGTTTCTCTACGATACGATTAAGATTATTGTGAGGTGATTGATATTTATAGGCTGTTCTTCGGAAATATAAGTCCGGTATATCAATTGGTGCCTGTTCACCTTGATTTACCAACAGACGGAACAAAACTCGTAGGTATTTATGTGGGAGACAGATTTACCTATTCCTATAGACTTTTCTGTGTGAGATAGATTTGTTTATCAAGTTTTCGACTTTGGGTCGTAGCAACTCTTGGTTGTGGGTGAGATCAACTAAGGGAATATGGTGCGTAGTATCCTGCTGGGATCAGAGACATAAGGAGCGCAACTGTACCTTGAATCAGTGTGAGATTGATTAGGGTTCAACTACAGTCTAGTCCGCAGTTCATTGGTAGTAGGCTAGTGTCTGTAGCGGCTTAATACAGTGTGGTGTTCAAATCTTGACTAGGTCCCGGGGTTATTCTGCATTTGCGGTTTTCCTCGTTAACAAAATTCTGGTGTCTGTGTTATTTCTTTTCCGAATTATATTTTTTTATATAATTGAAATATCACAGGTTGTGCGTTGAATCGATAAATTGGGAAATCCAACCTTTGGTTGTTGACTGAAATTGATTGATCCTTGAACATTGGTCTTTTGTACCATTCAAGTTATTTATTTTATATTCAATCGGGCTCACAAATTCCTATTTGCTGATTGAATTAAGAGATAGAGATATAGAACTCTTTGATATACTTTTATCTAGATTGAGTCTAACTGTCTAGTTGATTCTCTTGAAAGTATATTGGAGTTTGTCTATTCAGATTGCCAAACGAAATATTGGGTGTGGTTGTTAGACCCCCGCTTTTTCACATATGGCTAACTTAAGGTTAACTATTGTTGAGCCAACAAGGTGTAGACATTCATGTATGGTTATCCATATCTAAATGAAGGTACATTTCATTTGTGTGTAACAAGCTAAGTAAATCTAACGGTTGAAAGACATTATCTTAAATTTAATCAGGTTTTCATCTAACGGTGAATATTGAATGCTTTGTTACCAAGGTAACATTGATTGCAAACCTTGATTTGAAGACTATATAAGGGAGACCTCTTGCAACTAAGAAACCCAATCCACACACCTCCTGTGTGATACTAGTTGCAACTAGAGTCGATTCTCCTTTAACCTAGGTTTTTCTAAAACCATTATAGGTTAACGACTTAAAGACTTCATTTGGATTCTGAAGCCAGACCCAACTATTTTCTCTGTAGTTGCGTGTTCTGATCTTACTTTGTTCTATCTTATTGATTACTATCTTCTCTAAGATTCGTTCGATATTTAATCTCCGATAAGTAAGATAAAAAGTAGTCACAAATATCTTCGTCTCATCGTTTTTGATTCCACAATATCTTGTTTCGCTTCCATACGATTAAGATTATTGTGAGGTTATTGATATTACTAGGTTTTTCTTTGGGAATATAAGTCTGGAGTATCAATTGGTTCCTGTTCACCTTGATTTATCAAAAGACGGAACAAAAACTCGTAGGTATTTCTGTGGAAGACAGATTTATCTATTCAATAGACTCAAGTCTTCGATTTTGGGTCATAGCAACTCTTAGTTATGGGTGATATCAGCTAAGGGCATCAAGTGCGTAGAGTCCTACTGGGATTCAGAGGCGTAAGGAACTCGACTGTACCTTGATCAGTGTGAGATTGGTTAGGGCTCAATTACATTCGAGTCTGAAGTTAACTTGTAGTAGGCTAGAGTCTGTAGCGGCTTAATACAGTGTGGTGTCCAAATATGGACTAGGTCCCGGGGTTTTTCTACATTTGCGGTTTCCTCATTAAAAAAAATCTAGTGTCTGTGTTATTTCTTTTCAGCATTATATTTTCTATATAATAGAAATATCACAGGTTGTGCGTAGTTCAATCAATTAGATAATCCGACCTTTGGTTGTTGATATAAATTGATTGGCACTTGAACATTGGTCTTTGGTACCGTTCAAGTTGTTTCTCATAATAATCAGGCTCACGGATTTCTATCTGTTTGATTTACTGATTACATTGAGAAACGGAGATATAACTCTTGGATGTATTTCCATTGATTGAGTCTGACTGTTTAGTTGATTCTCTTGGAAATATATTGGAGTTAGCCCATACAGATTGCCGAAACAAAATATTGGGTGTGGTTGTTGTACCCCGCTTTTTCAGTAACTAGGTTGTATCGTGTGCATTTGGCTAAGTAAACAGTTGGACACCAACGAATCTGTTGGAAAATTGACACTAAAACAGGGTGAAGAAAAGAATGTTATCTCTGTTTTCAAGGCTTTAGTATTAGATTCTTTTCGACAATTATTCGACCCTTCCAAATTAGATTGGCGAGTACAAATAGGTCAAAGAATATTAACGTCAGGATACTTGAAGCCCCATAACAATGTTGGATTCAAAGATTGTACAACCTTGACCCAACCAAGAACACACAAGATTAGTTTCTGATGATGCTTGTTAGAGAAAAAAACCCCAGAGAGAGTTGAGATGTGCTTTGAATGGAAAACTAGGACGTTATTTATAGAGGATTTCACATCTGTTGAAGATGACTCTTCATCTCCAACGGGCATCTTTTCAGAGTGAATAGACATCTCTTCCTTCAACAGACAATAATGGTGTCTATTGGAAAACGATGTTTCTGTTCAGTTTTCTAACTGTTTCTGTTCAGGTCGATCACGAACTCTGCTATAACGCCTACAATTAAGGGTTTGTTGAAAATATCCAACAGAATCAAACCCCAAATTATCTGAAGTATGCAATCGTATCACCCTCCACCCTGGTCGATATTTGGGTCACACTTACAAGTTGAATCCATAATTATTTCCTGCTCTAAAGTGGCCACATCCTGAGTTTATGTCTCATCTGCAATCGAACGTTGCTTAGTAAGAACCAATAGGTATACGTAGCTCCCGTAGTGCCGTAATCATTGGTTATGCTCCGTCATTGGATATTCTTTTGTTTGGAAGAATAATTTTAGTTTCAGAATCACTGACTGATTGTGACACACTCATTTTAATGCGACTTCAATATGTAATATGCAGTAACTAGAAGCCATATTAAAATGGCAATATATGACTGCACTGAAATATAGAATAGCTAGCGTCCTTCGTACCTGGTGATCCTGTACCATGGTCTTCCCATTTCTCTTTCTGGAGTTTTATCTGGGTCGGTTACTGCATGCAATTACAAAATTCTAAGAGAATCAAAAGTGTGGGTTTGACCTCGAATAATGCTTCTGCTCGAGCAACAGCTTCGCGTGCGCATGCACCTCCTCTGCTGTCTGGATCATTGTCTCTGTCAGTGCAGATTAAAAAGTAAGCCTATGAAATTACTTGATTATGATAGATGTTGAAAAAATCATTTAAAATACCCGAGTTGAATGATATACTTACAGTCATGGTTGAATCCCTTTGTAATGGGTTCATGGTTAGACTAGTTTGAAAAAGTGCGCACAACTTCTCTACCAAACAGCCGAAGTATCCGACAAGAAAGTTTGGTAATAATTTTTCCTCATGTTCATACGATAGCCAATTTGTGGAAGGACAATAGTTCCACATTGTTAATATCCCCTTAATTAACTTAAATATTACACGCGAGGGGGCGTGTGGAAGGACAATTGTCCCACATTGCCAATATCCCCTTAATTAACTTAAATACAATATGGAAGGGCCACTCCATTCATTGCCAATTGGTTTTGAGTTGGATGGCCGCAGACTTTAACACAATTTCTATGAAATATTGGTTTAAGAAGATGTTTGATTACATGATGTTTTCATTTTAATGTAACAGTTACAGATTATTCTCACACAGTCCTCCACTCCTTTGCTTCCTCTTCATGATTTCCTAGTTTTTAGTAACGACTTTATTTATTGTTAGAGCACTACTCGTTCGAACTCGCAAACGTTGCTATCTCAAGCTTGTTGTCAAGTTTAGTTGCCAAAACTATAAGTTTTGATTTCTAGTCTACTTATAGCTAAGTCCCGGACTAGGATAGAAAGTGTAGTTGAGCTCTAGACTCCACGACGTTCATCATGCAAAGACGAAGAACTACTCAAGGAACTGGCGGATCTTCATCGACAAAAAGGTATGTGGAGACTTGAACTTATCTATCACTCAAAAGTCTATCTACTCTATCTCCTATCTTGAGACAAAAGTCGTATTGCTATATAGACTTCGATTATACACATGTGCTATTTCGAGCCGAGTTTAACTCGCTTATCTATTTCTCGAAATATGTGTTGGTAACCTTTCGCTTTGGCCAAGTTCATCTTTACAAGTGACGAAAGTCATGTCGATCATTTCAATATCTTGAAAATTGCTTTGATAAAAAATAGTATGTGAATAACCTCTATTTAACATCCTCTAAGAATGTTTCAATGATTGAAATGAGAGTTTAGAATATATAACCTTGAATGGATACAAACATTGTATGTGAACTCATACTTGTGTAAGTCCAAAATCCTTGAACCAAAGTATGCATACTTTGCTGTTTAGGATGTCCAGAAACTAAGTCCGCGTACTGGCGGAAGTTCACATACCGTGAATTTCTTCTGGAGTTTGTGAACTAAAAACAAGCTCAATCCGGGTAATTAAGTATGCGTACCGGTATGCATACTTGAGTGGGTTATTTTCTAAAAACGGTTTATTTGTGAACTTAAACTTATATAAACTAAGGAATGCAATCTTTGCAAACCGTGGCTATAATGTTCATGAATCGATTCGAGTGAATCAAAATCGTTTTTGCTTCGATTGTGTCTTATATACTTCTATGAGATCTAAGCAATTGAACAACTCTCTAACTAGTTCTTTTGAGTCATTTGAACAAGTTATGGTGAAGATGAATAAGGTTGATATGAAAGTGCTCATATGGCTAACCATTGATTAACTACTGTTGAACCAACTAGGTGTACACGTTTAGGTACGTTTCTCCAACCTAAATGAAGTTACATTTCATATGTGTATAACAAGCTAAGTTCGATCTAACGGTTGAAAGATATTAGCTTGAATCTAATCAGGTTTTCATCTAACGGTGAATATTGAATGCTTTGTTACCAAGGTAACTTAGATTGCAAACCCTGATTGCATCATACTTATTAGGATTATCAGGGTCGCCGACACCTTGTTAATGTGCAAACATTCAGTGGCTATTTTCATATTCCGTACTACTTATATTCACAACAAAACTCATATTCACAAGGTTGTTAGAGTCTGAATATGATACAAAGATGACGCAACAACAGAAGTAAACATCACCTCAAAGAAAAACATATGCAACAAGAAACGGATAACTAATATGCACACCAGTTGACTACTAGGATGTGCTCAGTCGATCCACACGTAATATTCTCCTTCCTTTCCTTCACCTTCAGCTACTGTAATTTCACCTGGCACTAAACAAAATGCCCAATGAGTACAGACTAGTGGGAACTTATAGGTTAAAAGTGAAACTCGAATGCATCATTTAAAACAAGAAGAACAGAAAACAACAAAATGAGTATAATATAACAACAAAGAAATCAAGGAGAACATGATGGAACAGAAATGAAAGTACACAATTCATTCTCATGAAGAGCCCACCCAAGCCATGAGTCTGGTATAATCAAAACACAATAAACACAAATAAGTGAAGTATGCTTACGACTGGCTCTCCCAAATAAATAGTATATATACTATCAAAACGGATGAATTACCGCCCTACTAAGTATATCGATACGGATGAATTACCGCCCTACTAATAACATTGCATAATAATATCGTAAACGGATGAATTACCGCCCTACTAGGTAATATAAACACGGATGAATTACCGCTCTACTACTTAATATTCAAACGGATAATTTACCGCCCTACTTGACTTACTAAAGATCTATTGGGAGAAACAGACACTCCTCAGGGGATCACCAACCAATGCATACCACACAACACTCATCGATAAACAAGATACACTTGCACAAAATAACACATCAAATAGTTCAAAAGTAAGGTTAACCAGAAATGTACAATTGCGAACAAATACACGCTTAACAGCTGCTAGGAATTCTGCCTAAATCCTTACCTCGTTTCCGTAAAGAAATCTTATATCCGCCAATCCCCTTCTTGAGTCCCCATCCCTTTAATCCTATATAGAAGCTTCAATCAGATTAGATTTCACCTTCCTTGTAAGCTCCTTTTAACTTAAATCAATTTAGGTTTATCAATTCAAGCTCCTAACTCCACAATTCACTTCTAAGAAGAAATCACGAGCTAGATTCTCAAGTTTTGCATATCTATTCCTGATTGAGAGAATAGAAATAATAACCCTCTTCTTTTCCTTATTTCCCTTCATTTATTTCTCTGTAATTCTCTTTCATTGCTATTCCTATTTTGTCCCTGAACTATAGCTACAGGTGTTATCCTCAACAAAGAGACACCAATTTTTATTTCAAGACCCAACACAATACTAAGCCTTATTTTATTGCTATTTAAAAATTAAGTTGATTGAACCCTATCCATCCATACGACCTGACCTACCTGATTATAATCACAACATCGAAATGGTGATAACTAAGCTAATTGTCACACGACATAAGTAATACTAGCAAACTTATATGTATACATATACGTATATAGATATTATTTTATTTATTTTTGATCCTCACACTCTAGCAACTGGGAAACCTAATCCCCACACCTCCTGTGTGATACTAGTTGTATAAGGTAGAGTCGATTTTCCTTTAACCTTAGGTTTCTTCCGAGACCCTATAGGTTAACGACTTAAAGACTTCATTGGGATTGTGAAGCCAGACCCAACTATTTTCTCTGTAGTTGCGTGATCTGATTTTGTTGTTTCTATCTTAATCGTGATTGAGTGCAATCATAAGATTGGCTTGAGATTAATTTCTCCGATAGGCAAGATATAAAAGTAGTCACAAACATCTTCGTCTCATCGTTTGTGATTCCGCAATATCTTGTTTCGCTAGTCGATTAAGATTATTGAAAGGTGATTGATAATTTTAGACTGTTCTTCGGGAATATAAGTCCGGGTTATCGATTGGTTCCTGTTCACCTTGATTTATCAAAAGACGGAACAAAACTCGTTGGTATTTTTGTGGGAGACAGATTTATCTATTCTTGTAGACTTTTTGTGTGATACAAATTTGTTTATTAAAGTCTTCGACTTTGGGTCGTAGCAACTCTTAGTTGTGGGTGAGATCACCTAAGGGAATCAAGTGCGTAGTATCCTGTTGGGATCAGAGACGTAAGGAGCGCAACTGTACCTTGGATCAGTGTGAGATTGTTTGGGGTTCAACTACAGTCTAGACCGAAGTTAGTTTGTAGTAGGCTAGTGTCTATAGCGGCTTAATACAGTGTGTGTTCAATCTGGACTAGGTCCCTGGGTTTTTCTGCATTTGCGGTTTCCTCGTTAACAAAACTTCTGGTGTCTGTATTATTTCTTTTCCGCGTTATATTTGTTATGTAATAGAAATATCACATGTTGTGCGTAAGTTCAATCAATTGGGAATCCAACCTTTGGTTGTTGATTAAATTGATTGACACTTGGATATTGGTTTTTTATACCATCCTAGTTATTTATTATATTCAATCGGGCTCGCAAATTCCTATTTGTTTGATTGAATTGAGAAATTGAGATATAACTCTTTGATATACTTTTTATTAAGATTGAGTCTGACTGTCTAGTTGATTCTCTTAAAAGTATATTGGAGTTAGTCCATACAGATTGCTAAGCGAAATATTGGGTGAGGTTGTTAGACCCCCGCTTTTTCAATTAGTATCAGAAAAGGAAAACACGTTTAAGACCTTATAAGTCTGTGTTTGTAGCAATCTGACTTTATGGACGAGTCTATCTCTAATAACGTACAAGTTCAGAAATTACCAGATGCTTCTGAAAGGTTGGATTCACCTGAGAGAACTTTCACATCTAAGTCAATATCTAAACATTCTCTTGATGTAAAAACTGTTGATTGGCAAACACTCCTAGAAGAATAGTTGGATGAACTTTCTGATGAAGGTGATTCAGATATTGATAGAGATGTTGATGAGGAAGTCTCAGAGTATGTTAAGTTTTTGGATTCGTTGAAAATGAAGAAGATTACAACTTCTCATGTCACACCTCTTCTGACTCCTCTCTGTCGAGAAAACAAGAAATTGAAAAGGATTTACGGAGGTCTTTATGGTTGGAATCGCTCTTGCGAATCGGTCCTCAAAGATACTGAGGAAAACCTGAGTAGAAAGTCACTTGAATGTGATCGTATTTATCAAAAATACTTCTTGTTGGAAGAGAAACTTGCAGAAATTGAAGGAAGAATTAACTCTCAGCAAGCAAGTTTTGATGACAGAGAAAGCATTTTTCTCGCTCGAGAAAAACGCCTCGAGGTTGATTTAGTTGCTGCTCTTGATAAATCAAGATGTTGGAAGATGATTTGAAAAAGTTCAATACTAGTTCAAGCAAAAATCATCGTGATACACGAGGATTGGGTTATAAGGGAATAGATGCTCCAAGTATTAGCAAAGAGGTAAAAGTGAAATACCTTCACCGGCAGTTAAGGTTAAAAAGAGCAAAGTATATCAACCTCCAAAGTCAGCACACACGGATCGAGGTAAGAACATTCCTTATGTTTGCCACTATTGCGGAAATAAAGGTCACCTGGAAATGAGATGTCGTTTCAGTATAAGGAATGAGAAACTTCATGATGTTCTAGTTTGGGCATCACAAGAAGTTGTGAAACCAAGATCATATGTTAAGACTAATCCCCTTAACGTTACAGGTTGTAACTGTCCAACCTTTAGGTAAAGGAATCAGTGCTGTGATAAACCTAGATTTGCCTATAAAAGTCATACGAATCTTTTTCACAATCGTAATGGTTATCAAAAGGATAACTTCGTAAAGACGAAGACAACATTCAATGTTCCCAATTGGAGAAAGACTAACTTGCAAAAGAATAGTCAATCCAATTCTCTTCCGAGAATTTTTGAAGAGAGTAATGGGAAGAAGGTTTCGGTTGTTCCTAAACGCACTCATAAGTGGATACCAAAGAAATTCAATGATATTTTGAGTGTGAAAAGGAATGATCTCCCAGAAAATTCCATGACTATGGAGAAGGCAGTATCCATGATGTTGGAACTTAAAAATTTCTTTGGAAAGATGGATTTGGATGTGAAAGGTTCTAAAAGCGATCTCTTTCATGATAATCCAAAAGTCACTTGTGGTGAGCAAGACATTGTTCACCTCAACACAACTTGATTGTGTTGTAAGTGTATCCTCACCAAGGAATGCCCTGCTATGTATACAGTAAGGAAAGCACGAGAATTGGGGCACACAAATTATGTTCGGTAAGGCTGTAGAATTCTATTGGATTCTTCTAAAAAGCTATGTCTATAAACTTGAGTAATATTTGTGTTTTTATTTGCTTAGAGTACTGTTGATACATGAAAATAATCAATCCTTAAAAGGGTAGCCCCTTAACCTATTAAGGGTTCCTTTTAGATAGAGAGACTAGGGGACTAGGCCTAACCCATGAAGATGGGATAGTTCTAGTCCATCCAAGAGATATTAGATTAGTTGGGCTTTGGTCCAAGAAGAAAGCCTCTTAGGGCTTGATAATAACTTAAGGAAATGGAAATGGTAGTTTAGTAATATGTTAATCTTATGGGCATTTATCCATAAGATGGTCATTATAAAAGGGGAAAGAAGGCACACCTATGGAGATATTATTAATCCACCATTACCTCTCATAAACCCCTCTACACCTTTGGAGTACTTTCTGTGATTAGGGCTAGTTCTTCCTTCCCACGTTTTACCTTATCAACATTGCGACCACAGTTGGAGGTCCTTAGCTTCTTTTCCAGCATGATACTCCCAAGTGCGATCCAGGAGGTGCCAGCAGGCGGATCACACCCAAATCCGGATCATGTTTCCATAGAAGACGTGCATGGAGAAAGTGATGATGAGGTACGGTTCCGAGCAGTGGTTACCACCCCTATTGTGCAAGGAGCAGGAGCTTCTCAGGGCGCGGGTACAAAGAAAGGAGAAACACTCAAAGAAAAGGTTGCCACTGATACAAATGAACAAGAGGTGTCCGAAATGCAAGAAGAGTTAGACGCGTCCATCAAAAGACAGCAGGAGTTACGCGGACTCTTGAAGCGAGCGAGGGAGCAGAACGCGACAACTTCCAGAGCAGTTAGTGCGAAGAATACTATTCAGGGAATGACGGAAGATGCAATTGAAAAATATCTTGAGACTAATTACCGAGTGACAAATCATGACGCCTATGATTCATTAGAACCACCATACTCTGTGGAAGTCGCTGATTACCTATACCCAGAGGATTATACATCGCCAAAGTTTAAAACATATAGGGGAAAAGGGAACGCGCGAGAGAATGTGAGTCGCTTTATATCAACCATGAATGCCTATGCTCAGGATGATAGTCTTTGTATGCGGGAATTCCCAAAGTCATTAACAGATAATGCTTTTACATGGTACGATAACTTGAAACCCGGAAGTATAAACTCATGGCCCGCCATGGTGCAGCTTTTCTTGAAAAAGTTCTGTTTCGCGTTAAGGAAAGTTACAGTAATAGATTTAGGAAGGTGTACCCAGAGGGTGGGGGAAGAGATCGGGAAATACATTACCCGCTTTCGAGAATTTACACTAGAGTGTCATGAAGATATCTCGGAGGAACGCTTAGTAGAGATATGTATCATAGGAATGGATGCGGTTTTCCGATTGAACCTGACAAATTTCAAATTTCAAACCTTTGTGGAAGTAGAAGAGGCTGCATCCCGGATATCGGATTGTGCTGACGTTATGCACTCAGGAGGAAGCGGACACATGTGGCAACAACACTCCGTCAATGCTGCGTCCGCACCGGCTTTTAACTATTAAGAAAATGAAAAGGCAAAGAATGGAGCTGCTTTTTGTTCTTATCGCGGACAATCTGGAAGAAGAGGAGGAAGAACGGATGGAGGGAGGTCTAATCCGCCACCTCCTTTACCATGCAATAAATAACAGATAGTAGGGCTCTTGGAGCAATGGTTATCAAACAAGGAAGAAACTCTACCTCCGGTATCCGTAGTACCCACTGCAGCGGATAAGATGTACGAACGATACTGCCATTATCATATAAGAGTGCACCACCCGACTGTGGAGTTTTATTCCCTCCGATATATCGTACAAAGAAAGCGAGCCAGAGGCGAGTTAGAGATAGGGGACCAAAGTATCAAGAACGACCCACTCCCTCAGCATCAAGTCATGATGATCTCACACGACCCTGTCGATTGAGAGACTTGGAGGCCTTGGGAAGATGAAGGAAAAGAAGAAGCGTGTGAAGTTTCTGACGCGACAGTCTTTCAGGACACAAACGGAATCTCTGGTAAGTTTGCTCAAACTTTCTTGGCTCAACAATTTTTCGACTCATTAGGGTTTAGTGAAAACCAAATTCGCGAAGCATCCAAAGCTATAACTGTAATTGCATCGGGAAAGGCATATAACCCGGTACCCAAAGAAGCCATTGTTTTCACGGACGAAGATATATGTTACCCAGGAGAGCACCTCCGCCCCTTATACCTAACATCCTTCATCAACAAACAAACTCTCAAGCGAGCTTTCATAGACGGAGGAGCTTCACTCAATCTAATTTCATTACATACATTGGAAACCTTGGGGATATCGCGGACAACTATTAAGATGCGAGCGACAACTGTGAGAGGATTTGGAGGGAAGACCCAAACGACGATTGGGATAGTACACCTGATGATGAAGATTGAACCTATTAGAGCGCTCACTCCCTTTTACGTTCTTGAGGATGACACCACATTCCATGTGTTTCTCGAAAGAGGATGGCTCCTGAAACACAAGGTAGTAGCATCAACATATCATCAGTGCATCAATACTAATATTGGAGGAAAGCAATTCCGGATTCCAGCTACGAGCAACCCATTCGGACCAGAGGAGGCTTATATGGCTGACATGGTCTTTTACAATGAGCCTATACTTAGCCAAGAAGAACAGCCGGAGCATCTGATACCACTCCCGAAATGGGAGGAGTTCCATCCTGAAGAGCAAGAAAAAGAAAAAGCCAAGTCAGTATTCAGTCCATCACGGATGGGACCTGTCACGGGAAGTAAAAGAGCAACAGCCGAAATAAAGAATTTTCAGTTCAAACGTTTCTCGCGGCCGGAAGGTGGACATGTTTATTGCTTATATCAATTAGCCGGGGAAGTCTCTCAGCGCCAACACGATTGTGCTATGTTATCAATAGATGAAGAAATGGCGGAGACAACCCCAGTAGCGTAGGAATCACAGGATGAAGCGGAAATTCTGATTTTAGAAGAAGAAATGATGAAAAATTTACCCAAAGAAAAGATAAAAGTTTCCCTAACACTTGACGGGCTAGAAGAGGTAAACCTCGGGTCGAAATACAATCCCCGTTGCGTGCGTATCATCAAACACTTGCAGGAAGAGGAAAAGGGGCGGATGATAAAGCTGCTCCGTGAATATCAAGACGTGTTTGTATTCACGTATAATGAAATGCCTGGCCTGGATAGCAATTTAGTCGCACATAACATCAGTGTTTCTCCCGAGTACAAACCAGTTAAGCAACGGAGTCGTAACTTTCCGGAAAAGATATAACTCGCCATCAAAGAAGAGGTGGAGAAGTTACTTAAAGCTAAGTTCATCAAGCCAATCCAGCACCCCGTGTGGTTATCTAACATCGTACCAGTAGCTAAGAAGAATGGAAAAGTCTGTTGTTGTGTTGATTACCGAGATTTGAATCGTGTGTGCCCTAAAGATGATTTCCCAGTGCCAAATATAGATGTGATGGTAAACAACACGTGCAGATATGGTATGTTTTCTTTTATGGATGGGTGTAGCGGGTATAACCAAGTCAGGATGGCTGCAGAGGACGCTCACAAGACAGCTTTCCAGATGCCATATGGAAACTTCTACTATGTTGTGATGCCATTTGGATTAAAAAATGCGGGCGCAACCTATCGACGGGCGATGGTAGCCATCTTCCATGATATGATGTATCAGATAATGGAGGTATACATAGATGACAACGTGGTAAAATCAAGGGCGCGAGAAGACCATTTAGACCACTTTAGGCGCATTTTTAACAGATGCAGAAAGTATCACTTAAAGATTAATCCCCTCAAATGCGTTTTTGGAGTTACCTCCGGAAAATTCTTAGGATTCGTTGTTACGAATAAAGGAATACAGATTGACTCAGACAAGGTAGAGGAAATAACCACCATGAGGCCTCCTACAAACATGAAAGAATTGCAAACTTTTATAGGGAGAGTATCCTACGTCTGGAGATTCATCCCTGGATTGGCACAATTACTATCTGCATTCTCACCCTTGTTAAAGAAAAATAAACAG
Organism: Papaver atlanticum; assembly: GCA_023531105.1. Lineage (NCBI taxonomy): Eukaryota > Viridiplantae > Streptophyta > Magnoliopsida > Ranunculales > Papaveraceae > Papaver > Papaver atlanticum. The sequence goes on along the minus strand of JAJJMB010011222.1, from coordinate 1,496,956 downwards.
TATGAATGGGGAGATGATCAGGAGCGAGCCTTCCAGAAGCTCAAAGAATGTTTAATCAGCGCACGAGTCTTACGACCACCCGTCAAAGGAGAACCCCTCTATCTGTACACAGCTTTCACCAATGTGGCGATAGGAGCATTATTGGCTCAGGACCTCGGCAATGACCAGTTATGTCCGATCCATTATATCAGTAGAGGCTTCTGAGACGCGGAATTTAGGTATTCAAAAGCGGAACAAGCATGTTTGGTGCTCATATATGCTACGCAAAAATTGCGATCATACTTGCTCGCACACGAGACTATAATAGTGGCAATTGCTAATCCAATCGCTTATTTAGCTATAAAGCCAGTCTTATCCGGTAGAACAGCTCGTTGGTTATTACAGCTATCCGAGTTCGAACTAAAGTATCAGCGATCCAAATAAGTGCGCGGACAGGCGTTTACGGACTTGTTGGCTGCATTTCTAGGTATGGATATGATGGAGATAAGTGAGGAGATACCCGGAGAAATCGTAGAAGCCGAGGAGGACAAACGATGGGTGTTGTTTTTTGATGGATCATCATACGGTTCGCATGGAGGAGATGGTATAGTTTTCGAAACACCGACACAGGATTTGTTATCGTTCTCCTTCAAGTTAGATTTCGAATGCAGCAACAATGTAGCTGATATGAAGCGCTAATCTTGAGGTTGCGTATGGCGGAGGAGCTTAATTTAGGAGCAATAGATATAAATGGCGACTCAAAGCTAGTTACGAATCAAATATCAGGAGAGTTTCAGGTGAAAGAACCGCATTTAGCTCCTTATCGAGCCGAGGTTCAAGAGTTGATAGCAAAAAGAGTAAGTACTGTTATCGAACATACCGGAAGGGCCATTAACCACCATGTCAATGCACTAGCTACCTTGGCAGCAAAAATGCAATTGAATGAAGCGGATGAATGAACAGTAGTGGTAAAGAAAATGGCATTACCAAGCACATGGAAAGAATACGCGGCATTTTAGCAAAAGGACGACTGGAGAACAGCTTATATTGAGGACCTAACTAGAGAGGCGGACAACCAGCTGCTGCCTACTAAAATACTAAAGCAGTTCATCATAGTAAGGGGAGCATCATATTTCCGAACGCCCGGAGGAGCTCTATCACGATGCATAGGCAAGTTAGAGTCATAAGAAATGTTGAATCGTGTCCACACGGAATCCTGCGGACAGACAGGGGGAATTCCATTATATCGCCGTCTGCAGCAGATGGGTGTATATTGGACGAACATGGAAGTCCAAGCGGCAATCATACAGGATAAGTGCGAGGATTGTCAGGCGCCCCCACAACAAACAGAGGTATGTAGCGTAGAAGTATAGGATTGGACAAAACCTTATATAAAAACTTTATTCAGCACGAAAGTCTGCCGTAAAACAGACAAGATGCGCTCAAGATTCAGAGAAAAGCGGGACAATTCTTTATGCGAGAAGGAGTTCTCTACAAAAAAAGCTATGGGGACAGGATATTGCGTTGTTTGTCACAAGAAGAGGCGGAGGTAGTCATGGCTGCATCTCTTAATGCGGAACATCAGGGTATTAGAAAACTGTTTCTACAATTATACAAAGGAGGGTTCTATTGGCCCACGATTGAATTTGATACAGCTGAGCATGTGAAGAAGTGCCAGCAATGCCAAATCCATGGACCGCTGATCCACGCCCCGTATACTTTGCTACACAATGTTTTCACTCCCTGGCCCTTTCTTAGCTGGGGACTTGACATCATTGGGAAAATAAGTCCAACCTCATCCGGACGGCATAAGTATATCATTACCGTAACCGAGTACTCCTCTAAATGGGTAGAATCCATTCCGCTCCGAGACTATTCGGGAGCTACAATCGCGGCATTTATCAAAGAACATATCATATGTCGATTTGGTGCACCAATGGTCATCCGCTCAGATAATGGTACCTCCTTCGTTAATCAGACTGTTAAAGAATTCTTAGATCAATATGGCATTAAGTTCCATACTTAGACTGTCTATTACCCTCATGGAATGGACAGGCAGAGGCTACTAACAAAACATTGTTGAGAATATTAAGCCGTACAGTGCATGACCACCACAGAAGTTGGCATGAGCAGCTACCTCTCGCACTCTGGGCGTACCGCATCTCTTAAAGAAGTTCAACTGGATCCTCTCCTTATTCCTTGGTATACAGGGAAGATGTAATACTACCAACGAAAACCGGTATACCCTGTGCACGTATAGCTATGGCCAGTCTCACCACCCCGGAAGAAGTTAGCCGTTTTGCTCATCTTGATACCCTGGAAGAGCGACGATCCAAAGCCGAGCGATTTGCGGACAAGTACAGGCAAAGGATTAGAAGATACTATAACCATAAGGTAAAAGAACGAAGTTTCTGCATCAATGACATTGTTATGAAAATTTCCCCGCACGTCCAGCGAAATGCAAAGGCGGGAAAGTCCGCCGCAAACTGGGAAGGCCCCTATATGATTAGTGAAGCTGCGAAAAGTGGATACTATTACCTAAAGCGGATGAGTGGATCCCGGATCAATACCCTCATTAATGGTAAATGGTTAAAAGCTTACTATGCATAGCGAACTAAATGTACGCCGGACGGCTAATTATCAATAATAAGTACTTTTTACCTTAAATAATGCGTCAAAATGAATGGCCCCGAGTCTGGCTAGGTTCTGTGCACGACCAATGAAGTCAACCAATAGCCCCGAGTCTGGCTAGGTTCTGTGCACGACCAATGAAGTGCACCAATAGCCCCGAGTCTGGCTAGGTTCTGTGCACGACCAATGAAGTGCACCAATAGCCCCGAGTCAGGATAGGTTCTGTGCACGACCAATGAAGTGCACCAATAGCCCGAGTCTGGCTAGGTTCTGTGCACGACCAATGAAGTGCACCAATAGCCCCGAGTCTGACTAGGTTCTGTGCACGACCAATAAAGTGCACCAATAGCCCCGAGTCAGGCTAGGTTCTGTGAATGACCAAATGAAATGCATCAACAACCTTGAGTATGGCTGGACTAAGAGCACACATTCCATGAGAGAAGCGTTATAGCTATGATTAACGATTAAAATATCACATAAGTAGCATGCATAACAATCTAAAGTATGGCCATAACAAATGATACATCAAAGCCACATAAGACAGAATACCGAGTAGTGAAACTATGCAGTAAAATGTTAATCTGATTGATATTTTCATTACCAGACGGGCGGATACACTCAGGATGACACAATGTTAGATAAAACAAAGTATTACACAAGAACACTCAACACTTAAAGGAATGCAGCTAACACTAAACGCGCGTGCCTTAATCGTCCGACAACAACAGCTAATTCATTTTCTTGATATTCCATCCGAACACGAGCATTGAAAAATATTTTAGACGCCTCGGCAGAGACCACAACCTTTTCTGCTGAAGGATCGACCCGATAAGCACTCGGCCGATCTATATATAAACCCATTGCGTGGAAGTATTGTGTCTGACTTGCATTAAACACCTCCTCACAATTGTGTACAAGTCGAGCATTCCCAGCGACAGTGGCTTGCAACAACTCCACCTTTTGTCTCTTAAGGGATGAAGATAATACATCGATTGATTCCTCCATTAATTCAAAGACTATTCTCTCATTAATAAAGATGGCATATATATACAAAAAAAAATATATTAGGATAGCGCGCGAAGCGCCCTATGAACTTCAGCAAGTGCAACTTCAATGGATCTCACAGTACGACTCGCTTCAATACAACGGAAATAAGTAGCCAAACTCTGCTCACGACAATAACCACGATATTCAAGAAGAGCCATATTAGGCAGCCCGCCCTCACTTTGAATCTTCAACATAAGATGTTCTGCAGCCGTTAACCATTCATGCCAGCAAGAATTCTCGATCTCAAACGTATCACGCGCAAGACACATCACCGCCAAAAGCCGATTTAAGTACCACACTTCTAAAACTAATCTCACACGACTAGCCATAACACAAGAGATAAACACTTACGAATAACTTACTTTGATTAATAACAATGTGTCATATATATATAATCGAACAACACAACACCCAAGAAAACATTTACGAATCCCTAAACAAAAAATAAATAAAAATGATGAGGATAATGATGGCAGTAATCTTCTTAGGAGTGTTTAGTTATAAGGGAGCGGCAATAAGAAATGTCTTCATCTAGGTCCTGCATCATCAACTGTACTTCACCATACTGAGTAGTGGAGTCGGTATAAGAATTACGCACCTCCTCAAGCACCTGATGGATCTTGTGCATAACATCTCCGGAGGCATGGGCTTGTCGAGCCATGTCTAGTGTTTCCTTATGCTCCTCATAAGCTTTACGGGCTTTATCCAGGGCAATCAATCGATGAGTTTGTAGCATCCCAAGCTCGTCCTTTAATACTAGCAAATGAGCTAGCGCTGCCTTCTTATCGGTAGGATGAATAAGAGCGGACACATCACACAGAGTAAAACACACATCCACGAAGATTAGAGCCCGCTTGTTGAGTGACGAACGCACGACAGTCAGCTATTTCTTGCTTAATATCAGTCGTCATAATTAACGACTCTTTGAATAACCGTTCGGCCTTGTTTCAAGCAGAAATAGTATCATCTAGTGTACGCTGCACTTCTAGAGTCAATCGCCCAAACACCCGCATCTTATGAGCCAATGAATACGTCTCACACTGCTCATCAAAATGCGCATGTGTGGCCACTCAATTTGCCATTCTGACTTCTCTGAGCATCTCTACTTCAGCCTTTACCAACAGCAAGCGAGTTAATTCATGATTCTTATCATAAGGAATGAACAACGTCGTCACAGGAGCCAGAGGCAAAGAATAACCATGTAAACGATGAACCATCTGCAAGCAACCCACAATTCACAGCAGAGAAAATGAAAGAAACTTGGAAACACCAACGGAAGTAATCCTACTTATCCCTATTTATAGGAGCAAATGGTAACACCACATTAATTACCACCCAACCGTAATAAAAAATACTAAATAATTGAATAATAAAAATATGTCTGGCAAAAAACAAACCACCCAAACAAAAGAAAAGAAATCATTGTTCAAAGACCGCTCATAAAGCAATTAAAAGATCAATTAATATCCAGAGCGACTAGCTCCGCCCTCTTCTTGAAAATACATGCATGGACTTATTCAGCAGCAGTCCGGGCAGTCCTCAGCTCCTCAGTGGCTCGCCCAACATCCGCCATCAGCCGGTCATATGCTACCTTCTTGACATCAGCAACATTGAGCAAGCGCCTATACTCCTGATCCAGCTCCTCAATTTCTCGGGGTAATGTATTCCGCGCATTATGACTCACCTTGGCCACGTCCAATAAATCCTTGAGCAATTGAATTGGAAATCGAAGAGTGAGATAAGTTTGAATAATTGCGTCCCACTTCCTCAACATAGCTGGATCGATAGGAGTTCCCTCCGCTTGATAAAGGCCGTCCTCTATATCCAATAAATCCTCAGTAGCTACAACCAAAGAACTAGCAGGCATCTCTTCGTGAACGCACATATGACCGAATCTCTCCACTATGCGTCGATAATTAGCCGCTTTAGTAGAAGGAACCCATGAACCAGCTCGAAGCGGCTATCAACACCAACTTCCACCGTTGAAATAATACGAGGATAGCGAAACTGTGGATCTTCCGGAACCACCATTAACTCGGCATCAGCATCCACGCCACGTGAAACCTGAGGGGCTGTCTTGGAATTCTTTTTCTGTTTATCGTTAGCACTTCTGGACTCGCTACCTTTAACTTGAGGATTTGGGCCGCTCCCCTTACCGTGGGCACTATCGCGCTTTCCCATATCCTAAAGAAAGAAGGGAAAACATAAACAAACATTCCAAAATAACGAGAAAGCAATGAAAAATGTACAATGCATACCAGATTAGAAGAATGGGGAAGATTAGCAGGAGAATGAACCGATCGGCGAGAGGAAGAAGAAGAGCTTGATGCGGCTGTCTCCGGACGACCTAAACGAGAAACGGAAGAAAGAGATAAAGGAAGAAATAAAATAATTTTATCAGAAAGATATGAGGAATGAAGATGTATATATATTACCAAGCGCATTTAATAATAACAACAGAATATTTCGACCGGCACGTGTCGATGATTAAAACCCAACAAGAGATAACACAGAATGCGTACGAGACTTAGAAGAAAAAGAGCTTTGATTTTCGGCGTCACCCTTAGGCCCACTATCTTCTTGGGAATAATCATGAACGGAATGATCCGACCCAGATTCACTCGTTGCACCTAGCATATCGGAAGGAGTATGTAAGGGATGATTAGGATCCGAAACCGTCTTTACAATCAGAGGGTGAGCAGAGTGTAAGGTCATACGAGGAGAAATCACTTCAGGACCACTTTTACAGATCGTTCGGCCCAGCTGACTGATAGACGCATTTATGTGTCTATTTTCATCTCTTTTGTGTATACTGTTAGTACCCATTTCTGTACTAATTTTGGTATTTTATCCCTTTGTAGGTGTTTTTGGATGAATAGGCTTTTGCAGCAAAATTGGCTCGAAAAGTTGTTAAAGGTACCTGGGAGGACATTTGCTATTCGGACTCTCATTTTGGATAAGGGGCAACCCATTTCCAAGCAGCTGCTAAGCACAGACTGGGACTGGATAGGGGGAGGTCAAATTTCTTCACATTTTAAAAAACAGAAAACTGGCGGGAAAAATTTCTTTCACAGACAGATTTAGGGTTGGATTGTTGATCGATTTTTATGGAGATTAAAGGGATGAATTTGATTGGGTTTGCTCCTATGGACCTAACAGGCGAGGTAAGGGTGTTGGAATGGATCCAAAGTGGCTAGAACTCGAATTGGAGGCGAAAAAAATGTTAAAAATATCACGGTTTATTTTGGGAAAGTTTCTTGGTTTATTTATGGAAACTTATGTGAAGAAGAGGAAGGAAACTCTTCTTAGAGATTTGATTCTATCACA